>CM031870.1:15356751-15541409 GCA_018697195.1 Certhia americana
TTGATCCTCACAGGGATAGAATGCTCCCTAAACCCACCATTTGTGCTCTGCAGCCTCTGCCTTCAACGGTTTTGAAGTTTCTGTAATGAAAGTAGGATTTCATCGTGTGTTTCTTTTCACACTAGTCTTTCCGGCCCACCCTTCAGTGAGAATTGTGGCTGGAATATTTGGGGCCAGCAAACACCAAATTTAGGTGTTTGCCAAAACCCTCCCGGCCTCTCTGGGCCTGTGAGCAAGTGAGCAGTGGCCGGGTGGGTGCAGCATGCTCAGCTGATTGCAGTCCCAGGACAGCAGGAGGGATGGCATCTCTCAGTGTACCTGTGATGAGAGAAAAGTGGGACCTTCTCCTTCAAACTGTATTATCCCAGTCCTTGTGTTTTTATGTCCCATTTCTGCAAGAAGCTGGAGCATCTGAAAGCTTTTCTGGCTTAGAGGAAATCCCAGTAGGATTTTCAAAGCATCCAGGAGTACCCAGAGCACAGAAATAACATGGATCATATCTTGGGCACTGTATTACCAGAACAGGGATTCCCTGTCGTTGGAATTTCCTTCTTTCTGGAATCACTGGCTGTTAGACTGTTGCAAAAGACTTCTTCAAGACAGTTACTTGGGAACAGCAATGAGAACTCAAGTCCAAGGATTCCAGCAAGGTTTTATGCTATCTCTTTGTTCCTTCCAAGCAATACATGATACTTACACCCTTTGGAATTTTCAAAGTAGTATTGCACAATAATTAGCTGTTGGGAATCCTTGTGCAGAATGTCTTTTCTGTCATTAATATTTGAAAGTTTGCAGGTGTTCCTGCACCCAGACATTTTAACTGAAAGGAAAGCAGTTTTCTCCCTGGTTTTGGAGGGTTTTGCATGGTTTTGCTTTGTTTTTTGGTTTGTTGATTGGGTGTGGGATTGTTGTTTTGTTTTGTTTGGGGTTTTTTGGTGGTGATGGTGGTGGTTTTGCTGGTTTTTTGTTTTCTTTGTTTCTGGGAGGGTTGTTTGTTTGTTTGTTTGTTTGAGGGTGTTTGGGGTTTTTGCTGTTAATGATTAAGTGCTGCCAAGTAAATGTTTCTAGCAGGCGGTTTGTGGATCCTCACATATTTTAAGTACCTCTGTTCTTCCCAGCTCTCTCCTTTTGTTGTGACCTTTGCTTTCTTCCCTTGGTTCTATTTGCTTATTTGTCCTGTTAATCTGAAATCTTTAAGGGCCTCCATCCTCTCATCCCCCTGTTATTTGGACTGTAAAGAAAAACGAGAAAAGAAGTTATCCCTGTACTAAACTATCTGTTTATTCCATGCAAACAAAGCAAACCAGTGCACACTGCACCGGTGTCTCACCATCTCCAATCCCAAGGCTATTGCAGTCTGATAATGCATTGTTTAGGCATTATTGTTGTCTTGTCTGGCATTTGTTTAGGTCATAAATGCCTTTGCTTTAGTGCTGAAGCCAGGCACAGTCAGTGACAAGCATGTCGTTGGTAACATACCAGAATTTAGCTCCTTGCTGTTCTCCTGGCTCTGTGGAATTCCCCCTGCTCTCCCTGGCAGGCTGGGGAGCAGCTGCAACTGCTGCTTTGGGGCTGTGTGGCTGCATGCTCAGGCACAGATAAGTGTGTGTTACCACTCAAAATTGATAAACTGTGTGAATGGTCTGAAAGAAAAAAAGTAGTTCCTTGTATTCTGTCTGTACAGCCTTGGATCTAAAGAACTACAATTTCTCTCAAATTCATTTGGGGGTGCCTTTATGTTTATTTGACATAGTCTGACACAATTTACATTGGTGGAGATGCATTGGTGCATTTTGTTGCAGAAATGATGTTCTTGAGCTATTTCCTGCTTTGGTACTTGACCAGACAGTCACCCGATATGAAAATAGGTCTCATTGCACTATAATTATTGATTGACTGGCTTGGAGTCCACATGTGTTGGGGGGAATATGTGAGGTCCAGTTCTGGACTCAAATGTTTTAAAATCTCTGACATTAATATATGGAAATGCCAAAAATATGGAATATTAATATATGTCATTGTCAAATCTGCTACACTGACTATCAGCCTTTTGGAAAAAAAAAATAACGTTCAGATTAGTTTGAATTTTTGTATCAAATAGGACAAGGGCTAGATACCAACTCTCAGCAGATCAGCTGTTCTAAACCCATAGTCCACTGCATATCTTCAGAGTATAGCTGGGTTTGTTTCAGAGCTGGAATTCCAAAGTCACATACCTGTGCAGCAAATACCTGTTAGTCCCTGGAAGAGAGACACTTTGCAGAGATTGCCTGTTTAAAGCTGACTTTGTACATCCTGTGTAGAGGAGCTAAAAGTCTTTGTGACACAGCTGCCACAAGTAATAATCCTGCTTGTGATTTTACAGACTGAAATGAGTTACGCTGCAAGCACTTTAATAATTAAAGTGCTTAATTAGCTGTTCTTCACTGAGGATATTTGTCACCTTGTTTTCTATAGCACAATTTCAGGAATGAAAGTTGGAAGCTGTGCGTGCAGATACCTTTTTTTAGGGTTAGGAATGTGTTTCCATTCATTCTGTTAGCTGCTGTTCTGGACCTGAAGAAACTCTAAATGTCAAAGAAATAACACATGGCTGGATGTACCTGTAGAGTACAAGTTCCTGAACATTCTGGCTTGGGTAAGAGGAAAATGAATAAATCAGTGTTTGACAGAAACCAATGCAGACACTGTCTAAGAGGAGAACATACCATCAGTAGATGCTTAAATATGTTTTTCTGCCAGTAAATGTAGTGGAAAAGGGTCTCGAGGTGATAGATGTCAAACTGGCAGCATCCATTGGAAGAGAGAGGGAAAAGGGATTGGATTATTGTATATGGATTTGATACCTTGTCAAGTTTTTCACTGACAGTCAACACTATCTTTGGTTCTACATAACTGACTGTACTTCCAAACAGAGAAAGATATAATCTGAGGTGTTATGGGAGAGTTAAAATAATAAGACCAAAGATTGTATGGTCACAGTCAAAGTTTGCTGTTGAGGGGAGACATGTTTGTAGTTATTTCTGATTTCACAACAAAGACAAATAATTAGCACTTTTTTTTTATTATTTTTTCAGCCTTATGATTTGGAAGGACCAGAAGGAAAACTCAGACTGTGTAGTCAAAAAATTGTGTGGATTTTTAGCACTACTTTGACAGATACCATTTTTTTGATGGATCTTTTTTAATGCATCATGTAAGGTAGTTTTGCAGGTTAAGTGAGGTTTTCTTTTGGTCTGGAGGGAAAAAAGGTAGGAATTACCCTCTCTTTAATTTTACTGTTTGTTCCTTGAGTGTTTTTATGATGTAGGCAGGAGGGAAAGGCACTGACCTATGGCTTTGATAGCACTCACCTCCAGTATCCTCTTACAATGCTCTGCTCTTTAGCCTTTTTGAACCTTTGTGAAGTCATAAACCATTTCTTTCCTCTTACATTTTTTCAACAAAAATGTGTTGTGTTTTTCCCCAGACGATTATCTTGTTTGGTTCTGTGTGTTTACCTTGTGCCTTTTTGCCATCTCACTGCTCACAGCATCCACAGGGACTGGACATCAGAAGTGCTTGTGTCATCCCAACCCAGAGGTGGGAAGGAGGGGATGCTTTGTATTGAAGTGCTTGCAGCTGTGAGATGTATTTTAATTAGATATTAGGAAGAAATTCTTTATTCAGAGGGTGGGCAGGCCCTGACACAGGGTGCCCAGAGAGGCTGTGGCTACCCCTGGATCCCTGGAAGTGTCCAGGGCTGGGTTGGACATTGGGGCTTGGAGAAACCTGGGACAGTGGAAAGTGTCCCTGCCCATGGCAGGGGGCCTGGCATTGGATGATCTTTAAGGTCTCTTCTAACCCAAACTGTTCCATGATTCTATGGCATACACATTCTCCTGAATATAAGCTACTATCACTTACCTGCCCAGCAGTGAGGAAATCCTGTGTCTGAATGTGTGTCTGAACTTTAGACTGTAATAAAAGTGCACAACAAATTAATTACAGATAATTTAAAGACTGTTTAAGAGGGTGCTAGTATGTTCCTAAGAAAGAAATGCGGGATTCTAGGACAAACTCTCTCTTACTGTGCTTCATATGCATTGGTGATATCCCAAGAGAAATCATCTAAATGCCTAAAAAATGTCCTGTAGAGTGCTCTGATATCAGGTCTTTATCAGTTGCCTGGGAAATGGAGAGGGTTTTAGACTTTGTCCTGAGCCCATATGAGAAACGCAGCAGGAAGCCTCTAATGATCTGCTATCACACTATTGCTGTGCTTGTCACAGATCAGTCAGTCGTTTCACCGTGCCGGCCGGCTGGTGCAGTGCCCGGGGCACATCGCCGGGATCGAAGTGCTTTAACCGCGCTGAAGCAATCCATCGAGCCCTGTGCACCCTGCTGGAAGGGAAGGGATCATCGCCAGCAATGCAGCCGCCTGCTCCCAAACACTCTGTGCGTGAGACGAGCTCTGATGCTAAATGGAGTGTTTAATTCCAGCTCTAAGCACGTCTGCCCCGGAGGGGTGACACGGGACTCGCCGAGGCTGTGCAAGTGACAAACTGTGCTGTGATCAGGAGGTGTTTGGGAGCAGTGGTGTCGTGTCTTGTTCCCAGATCCATGTGGCAGAGATGCCAAGGTGTGCTGCTGTGATGCTTGGGAAGGCTGCAGGATACACTGAAGTGCTGGGGAAGGAGAGGGAAGTTGCCTGCCAGTTGTCTTTCGTTCTGCATACTGCTACCTTGCTTGTGTTGCTTTGTGCTTCTGTCAGATTTCTCTGTAGGAAGCAAACATCTCAGAGGTGATTGAGTATTCCTCAAGGGTGGAATTCACCCCCTCAGACTTTTGGGGTTAGTTTCCTCTTACTGAGAAACAAGGGAACTTGCCTCACAGGAGAGAGGGAGGACAATTCAAAAAGAGTTGAGGAGGAGTTGAAGGCTGACTGGAATTTTCCTGAGATTTCTTGGGCTCTTCTCCTTTGGCAAGTAAATCCTCCCTGTTTGAGGCCTTACAGTAGCTGCTGGCAAGGTACCAGGAGCTTTGCACCATTACTCTGAAGCACACAAGTTCTATTGGTTTTGCAAGCACAGTTAAGAGCTGGTCATGCTCTGGCAGCCCTGATGATGTCCAATTGCTTTGCTGTCACTTTTTATTGCAGCATCTAGACCTGTGAAAAGCATAAGCAGCCAGACCTACTTACAGATTTATCCCGGCCAAAATATGTATGAAACTGTGAGCTCGAATTAAAACTTCTGGCAGTCTGACTGCCATCCTCTAGCCATGGATTTCAGTGATCTTCAAGAGCATATATTCATCGAATTCATTTGTTTCTGGAAGAGGCAATAATTGCTAGAGTGAAAAATATCTGTTTGATGCAGCCTCTAAGTATGCCTGTGTATCTTAGAAATAAGACAGGAGAAGAAAGTTTACAGGGAAAAAAAAAAGACAGCCCAGATGAATTTGTGTGTCTTTGAAATTGTCTCCTATGATGAACATTTTATTTAACTCTCCCTACTGTAAATCTAAGCAGCTTCCAAGGGGTGATGGTAGAAGGTGGAAGCGTGCTGGGGACTCCAGCAAGCACAGGGCAGGGATAGTTTCTATGCAGAAGTGTCCAGGAGCAGAATGCTTCAACTCCCCATGCTTTCACCACTGCAAAGTAGGATTAAATTTCTTTTTTTAATTTCTTTTTTTTTTCTACAAAAGAACCTTTAATCTGAATTAAAAATGAGTGTTTCTGTGGTTCCCAGGTGGAGAATTACAGAAAAATGTTCACTTCCCTGGAGCTGACGTGTGCTCTGCGATGGACTGCTGTCCTGCTGTTACTGGATCTCCAGGAAACACACACTGAGCTCACACTGAGACCCCACAGCTGAACCCTGTAAGATATCTCTCTTTCAGAACTGGGGTCAGGACAATGTGCTGCCTCCTTTAATTACAGGCTGAGAATTAGTTTCAGATGTGAAAGGATGCAGCAAAAAGAAATGGTGAGCATTTCTGTATCGCTCTTACACTGCAAGAAAGATGATCCAAAACCAAAGCCTTGAATTAAATATGGTAGAGAAGAGCCATCCAAAAGCCTTCTCTGAACGGCTCCTGCATGCTGCTGCCAAACTTTTAAAAGAGGAGTTAAATTTGGGACTTTCAGCATGTGATTCCAAAAAAACAGGTTAGCATTTGCTCAGAATCTAAAACTGTCTGGATTGGCTGCTATGGCTGCTTCAGGGAAAATGCTGGATTTATTTTTCTATGGTGCAGCTAGGGGATGAGATCTCATCTAGATGGTATATCTGCCTTAGGAGTTTCAAATCATTTTAAAGCACCTGATTTATGGAAGACCATGGCAATAAATATCAAGTGTTCAGTCTGTCAATACAGGGATGAGTAAGGGTTCCTTGGAAGCCTTTCATTGAATATTTTCATTGACTTACCCTTGTTATATAATGTCTGAATTGGACAAAACAGTTTCATGGGCCTGTTTGGTTTTGTAGGGACTGTGCGGTGCCTTTGCAGGGTGTGCAGCATTCACAGCTGTGTTCACAGCTGTCCCCACACTGGGGCTCGTGGGCAGAGGTGCCAGCACTCACCTGGGTATCGTGCCTCCCCTTCTGGCTTTGTACTGACTGATTAAAGGCAGTTTGGGTATGGCCTTTATTGGTCACAGCCACCCTCTCTGCTGGGACACAGCTGTGCTCTGAGCCTGGAGCCAGCTGTACATCAGGTAACCTGGCACGAGGCACTAGAGGCCAGAAGCTGATGTTTCAGCTCTTAGTGCTGTCACAAAGGTGTCTGTGGCATCTCCCGTGGGAGAGCTGTTGTGTGCCTGTGTGACAGGACATGGCCAGCATCCAGAGCAGCACTTAGAAAATGTAAGTGCTTTACTGAAGGTGTTTGAAGCTGACTTGGCCCTGTGCTGCAGTCAGGAGGTTCTTGTCCTGCACAGATCTCTCTTCTGGCACTCACAATGATCTGGCTGACTGTACAGCTGCACACACTCATTGAGGCTGGAAAAGACCTCCAAGATTGAGTCCAACCTTTGACCAATCACCACCTTATCAACTAGACCAAAATAAAACTAAGTGTTACATCCAGTCATTTCTTGAACGCTTCCAGGGATATTTCTTGAATACTGTTCAAGGACAGTGACTCCACCACCTCCCTGGGCAGCCTGTTCCAATGTCTGACCACCTTTTCCATGAAGAAATCTTACCCAATGGAAAAGAAAAATTGTACCAGATTAACAATCTAATCTCAATGACTATGTGGTCACACAAGTGGTAGTACCAGCACAAAGAAATGACTCAGAGGACATGGCTGTGGTTCATAGGAGCACAGTGTCTCTTCTCACTGGCCACACAGTCTCAGTAGAACAGGCTGCTTGTGAGACTGCATCCTTCTACTGCAAATTTCACTTTCCCAGACAATTGGGAAGACAGACTGCAAATTGAACATCCTTTGCAATATGTTTTTTTTTGCAGTGGGAGTCTTCTGTTCTCCTAAGTGGAATGTTAGTGTAAAGGTAAGGGAAATTAATTTCCTGGGGAGATGGCCTCAGGATCAGCCTCTTGGCTGCCTTTGATAAATTACTGCAGTAGGAGTTACTGACAGAATGGAAGAAAAGTTTGGCTTAAAAAAGCATCTTTAACTTTCTTTGCTTTAGAAAACAGTTTTACCATTGCAGGAATAAGTATGTACGTATGTGTATTCATAAAGAAAATAAGCAATTATCTGTTACTCAGATATCTGGTTTTTTACTTTCCTTTTGCAGAAAAATCCAAGAGTCCATCAATGACTAAGGTCTCTGTTCTTACGGTTTATGTGATTTGCTTCTCCTGGAGCCATGGATGAATTCAGCCGCTTTGTGGACTGGGACAAAATGGATGTGAGTGCCCAGAGCCAGGATACGAAAGAGCTCACCTGCACAGACTTCCACGAGCTCAAGCAGCTGGCCCGACAGGGCTATTGGGCCAAAAACCATTCTCTGAGAGCCAAAGTGTACCACAAACTCATCAGCAATATCCCATGCCGCACAGTGACCCCGGATGCTAACGTGTACCGGGACATCGTGGTGAAGATCGTCGGGAAGCGCAGCAGCAGCTGCCTACCCCTGCCGGAGTTCGTGGACAACAGCCTGATCCCCACGTACTGCCTGAACGCAGAGGGCACGGGGGCTGTCAGGAAGATCCTCCTGTGCATCGCCAATCAGTTCCCGGACATCTCCTTCTGCCCGGCGCTGCCCGCGCTGACCGCGCTGCTGCTGCACTACAGCAGGGACGAGGCCGAGTGCTTCGAGCAGGTCTGCCGCATCCTGGCCTGCAACGACCCCTCCAAGCGCCTCATCGACCAGACCTTTCTGGCCTTTGAGTCCTCCTGCATGACCTTCGGGGACCTGGTGAACAAGTACTGCCAGGCTGCCCACAAGCTGATGGTGGCCGTGTCTGAGGACGTGCTGGAGGTGTACTCGGACTGGCAGCGCTGGCTCTTCGGAGAGCTGCCCATGGCCTACGTTGCGCGGGTCTTCGACGTCTTCCTGGTGGAAGGG
Organism: Certhia americana; assembly: GCA_018697195.1. Classification (NCBI taxonomy): domain Eukaryota; kingdom Metazoa; phylum Chordata; class Aves; order Passeriformes; family Certhiidae; genus Certhia; species Certhia americana. The sequence goes on from CM031870.1 coordinate 15,365,276, forward strand.
TACAAAGTTCTCTATCGTGTCGCGCTGGCGCTCCTGAAATTCTTCCACAAAGTCAGAGCTGGGCAGCCCATGGAGTCTGACAGCATCCAGCAGGACGTTCGAGCCTTTGTGAGGGACATTGCCAAGTCAGTGTCCCCAGAGAGGCTCCTGGAAAAAGCCTTTGCTATCCGCCTCTTCTCCCGGAAGGAGATCCAGCTCCTGCAGATGGCCAACGAGAAGGCTCTGCAGCAGAAGGGCATCACGGTCAAACAGAAAAGGTAGGGCTCAGCACAGGTAACCTGGGCACTATCCTGATTTTTCCCAGTGTGTGGAGCAGTCAGGCAGCCCTGCTTGACTGGTGGGGAAGCTCCACGGGTGCATGCTGGCATCTGCTGGTGCATTTTCTCTGCAGAAAAACTCAGCAGCTCCAAAATCAAGCATTGCTGGGATTGCAATAGGAAGTGTAGCTGAACTGTTACGATACAGGAGGAACAGAAGTTTCTTTTGGCTCACTCAGTTATGAATTTATACAAGTATATATTAATTACAAGTGGTACATCTCAAATGTGTGTTTCATAAGCAGTTTTTCAATTAAAAGGCTTGGAAAAAACACTGATAAATTACTTGGAAGAAACATACCCGAAGAAATGTGAAAATTGATTCTTAAATGTGTTATTATTTGTATAAAAATGTCAATTTGATGCTGCCCAGTACAGTTTCTTTAGTGCAAGGCACTGTCACAGGTGGGAACATTTTGCCTCACTAAGGTGCTGTTTTAACAGAGCAAGGAAGAAAAAAGTCTTATTTACAGGTTACTTTTTAAATAAATTCGACTGCAAGCCTCCTGGAAGTCAAGAGTATAGTACTCACAGGTAGGAGCTGACCTGTTTTTTGACAGGTTCACGTACTATTAGAAAACATCATTCTGATAGAACCATGCAAGAGAAGGGTGACTACACAGATCCAAGAAACTGTTGCATAATCACAAGCCCTTCTCAGAAATAAGGAAAAAGGCAACTCTGAATCCAGTAAATGAAATCCTGCTCTGATGTGACAGTAAAAGTCACACTGATAAAAAGCTTAGCTGAAACGCCTCTCGATGGATATAGAAAAGGCAGCAGTGTATTAATCTGAAGAAAATTAATGCCAAGTTAAAATGTGTGTGCAGATAAGTGGTGTGTGTTCTGTTTTTCCAGAGGCCTCTGACAGCAGAAAACTTCTCCCAACCATTTTTGACCTCTCAAGTTTAAGTGTTGGACAGTTCTATGAACTGCCCTGCCCTCTGAAGAGAGGTGACTTCTAAAAGTCCCCTGGGTCAGTGAGTGTGATATTTGGAACTTGATATTCTGGACACACAGTCTCATTTTGTCTAAACCTCCACTGATGCTGGCTCTTCCAGCCAACTGCATTGCTGGGTTAGTTACAGTAGTTGCAAACAGACACCATTCCATGGCATAGCAATGCATACTCAGTACATTTCAGCCTAAAAGATCTCATAAATGCCAGCTGAACCCCCTTCCTGTGTCTGCAGACATGTAAAGCTCCCCCCAGTCTCTTCCAAGGGTTAATTTTTTAGACTCATGGCTTGGTGTACAGTTAGCTTCAGCATTTTCCTGTCAGTCTCAAATATTTCAAGGCCTTTAGCCACTGGATTGTCACACTGGAGGCAGTTCAGACCATTGTATTTGAGACTTGTGACAAACTACTGACTCCTCCACTGTGTCTTCCTGTTAGGAAGTTCAAGAGAGTTGTAATACCCTTGAGTATATTGTTTAAAAAAAGAATTGGAGCTTTAAATAAAAATAAAATTTAAAAAATAATTGAAATAAAGCAGAGAAGAAGAAAACATACATCAACCAACCACAGACACTCCAAAAGCTCCTGCTGTGTTAAATGATGCAGAGAAATTCTCAGTCAGAGCAGTGATGCTTTCAAAGCAAAAGGCAGTAATATACCCAAATAAAGCCAGTAGTTACTGCTATGCAGGCAGAGTTGCTACTGAAAAACTTTCATCCTCTCTTGGCTGCCTTTGTAACCCCACTGAAATTTCTCAGTGTCCCCAGGCCTGGTGGTGCTGGGAGCTTGGTTTGGCTCAGTGTGGGTGCTCAGTGTGGGCAGATGGAAGTGCAGGAGGAGTGAACTGTTCTCCAGGGCTCCACGGGCTGCCAGTGACTTCTCTTCTCCAGCTGTGTTTAGCCTGTGCAAGGAGAAGATGATTTATTTTCCCATCACATAACAAAAAAGGGGGAAAATAGAAATAGAAATATTTTAACCTGTTCTTTAGTGCTTGGTGACTCAAATCAAACCTTGCTTTGTTTCTCTCCCAGCTCCTTGAACTCACTTTGTCATGGATGTTGGAAGTCACTGATCTTTTCTGTCTTTTTTTGTCTTTCTCCTTGTATGTTCTCCTTCTGTCCATTCTATCTCCACTGCACCACTCCTGTTTGCAGTCTTGCACCTCCCAAAAGGTAGGTTAAAACTCTTGACTCTTGGCACTTGGCTCGTTCCTGTTCTCTTTGGCTCATTGTTTTTTCCAAAGCCATCACGAGTTACTAACACTGGGCAGGAGAAGCAGGGCAGCAGTCAGAGCACCCGATTGCTGTGCCACAGCTCCTGAATTCCCTCCTGCAAAGTTAGCTCATAGCACCTGCAGAGCTGGGAGAGAGGGGCTGGTGTGCCCAAGGGGTCAGCACTTCAGACAGCAGGACACCCATGTTTTCCAGAGTGGGAACGAGTACTGATGTGGAGGAAGTATGTGGTGGGATTATGATTATGGCTATAAAGGGCTGTTATAATAATGGTCCTTTCTACTCTGGAAGAAAAAGTGTAATATTTTTTAAACATCTCAAATAACAGCTCAGAAGAGCTGTTAGGTATCATCCCATCTCCAAGCCTGGTATATGCTGTTGCATTAGATGTGAAACAGAGTCAGCTTTATCTTCTTTGGAAGCTTTCTGCAGTTAATTGGAAAAATTTTGGACTGACCCCAACTTGGCATGCTCCTAAGAGTGACCTGTCTCTGTTCATAGTAGATTATTTTTAAGTAGGTAGGGTTATTTTAGAGTCGAGAAGACAAGACTCTCTTTCTATGTCAAGGAGGTCAGAGTTACTCAGCCATAGAGCATTAATGGTTAATGAAGTCATTTATCAAGTCTTGGCCTGAAAAGTAAATCTTAAAGAACAGAACCCAGTGAGTGGATTGTGATACCTGATAAGTAGAGAACTTGGAAAGAGGAAGGCTGCCCTGGAAATATTAAACACTGCAGATGTTTGGGTTTAAATTCATGCCTTTGAGAAACCTCTGGCCTTGCTGCAGGTGCCCTGAGTTAACTTCAGTGAGTGATGCACATTAACATTTGTACTAATTTATAAAATCAAAGTGGGAATTAACTTCCTCATGTTTTCATGTTTGAAAGAACATCTTAACAGACTAAGCAAAGCATGTGTCGTACCTTAACTTCTACGTTGAGGATTTTACCTCTAATAAATCATCAAGCTGTTAATCCCAGTCAAGCAAATCTTCAGCATCTGTGTATTATTTTTGCAGTTAGGTTGTTCTGAAAGTAGCAGGAAGCTTTGATTTATGCTAGGAAGCATTTTGGGTTGGAGGGGACTTCGGGAGAGCGGGGTCTGTTGATGCTGATCTGGACACAGGACTACATTTCAGGTTTATATACCACAAATTACTTATATTACTATTTATGACTGTAAAAGAAATCTCCGTTTGCCACACAATTATGGCCTCACTGAAATTATAATGGATTTTAAGGATAACGCATCTCCTCTAAGGTTTGCTCCAAGCCAGAGTAGAGCAGGAAGATGTAATTCAATGAGTAATCTGTGGAGTTGGGCATTTGTTGGTTTTTGAATAATACAGGGCACATCCACTTTGACAGGTGCTGCTGCATGTCCTCAACTTTGGCTTTACCTTTGGGAACTTGGAGGTCTCTGAAGCACATTGTACTAATGATGGAGTTGGAAAAACAACATTCCTATGAAATTAGCAAATGCTGCTTTATTAAACATTAATTGTGCTGGGTTTCAAATCTGATTCCTTGGAATAATAACAGTTGAACAAGTCTTTCCAACATCAGCAATCAAAAGAACGTTGTCATGCAACTCCCAGTAGCTGAGGAAAACACTAATGCAGGGTGTAAAACCTCCTGAATTTGTTCAGTTCTAGTGGTGGACTTTAATGCTGTCCAGATTTACTGTTCTCTCAAGCTACAATGTTTTCACAGATGACCCTGAAAGGAGTGGAGTGGTGAAGGCTAAACTTAGTTTTCCTCAATGAATATAAACCAAAAAATTTGGGTTTTTTCTCAGCCCTCTTGTGTTCTGTTCGTTTTCACTCATTGGTTACTTTGAAAAACAACTGCCAAACTGAAGGAGATGATTTTCAGTGTCACTAGATAAACACTGTCAAAAATAGGAGAATTAATACAGGGTAAATACTTGTAACTAGTTGCAATTTTCTGGAAGCCCCCAAATAGTTGTATGTTTGCTCAGCAGCATGGAGTTTGGTTTGGTAGGTGCAGGCCCTATGTGGACACTTCTCACACAGGGTCAGGTTTCAGTCTCAACCATCCACAGCTGTGATTTGTTACTGGGAAATAGCAGATCATTTTGTTACACTGGTTTAACTAGATGCTGCTATTAAATGTAAAATTATTTACCATGATATTCAAAGGGCAGGAACTGTGTGCCTGGTACAGATTTAAATGGCCACTACAGTGGTAAATGTTTCCTAGTAAAACAGAAAGATCTGTTTGAAAAGGTGATGATTTACCTACATGGAAGAGTTGTGGGAAGGCACAGGGTACTGACAGGGATGTGTTCAGAGTGCTGCTGAACACAGGCTTTGAGAGGGGCTTGGGTAGGAGAGTCTTTAAATCAGCAGTTCAGAGGAGCCAGGAGGAGGAAAAAGGGCAGAAGCAGAACCCTGAGTGTGAGAGCCTTTTAGAAAAAAGAACTGGAGTTTAGTTACCCAAACAGCTCACAAAAAAAGGTGAAAAATGTACAGACCAGGTATACAAGTAATTCTGAGGCTTGCTTGAGGTGTACATTTAAACCTGTTTTAATATTTGTTACTAAGTCATAGCCTATTTATCACCATTGCTATTGTGCTGGAAATTCATTCTAATAAACAGTTGACTGCCCTGAATATTTTTAATCCTTAAATGTGGGGGGAGGAAGAATTCTTGTTTTCTGCTGAGTGAAATCAAGGCTCTGTCTCTCAGCTCTGTTCCATGGTGACACCAGTTTTAGCTGCAGACCTGCCAGAGCACAGAGGGTGAGACCTAAAATAAGATTCTAGACATGAGGGTTCAAGGCTGTGTTCCAGCCTGCTGTGTTTCAGTGGATCCCTCCTCTGCCTCAGATTGCTGTGTTTGAAAATACAGATTATGTCCCTAGTCAGTGATACTGCGAGTTTTAAAACACATAAATAGTTACAGCTTGCTTAAATAGCTACCCACTAGAAGTTCCTTGCATTAAATAATGCAGGATAGCAATGCAAAGACTGATTTCGTTCATTTGGCTATAGTCAGCAGTAATTTTAGTAATTTTTTTTAAGCGACCTAAAGAATCACTTCATTCAAAATGCTGACACCAAGGTGCCTACAGTAAATTCCAGAAAGCAGTTCCCAGTGTCTCCAATTTGCGCTGCCCTGCACTGCAAATGCTGCTGATTTTTTGGTACTACAAGCATGAAAAATAAAAAAAATATCTATATTGTGTGTTTTAGGGAGTGAGCTAAGCTATCCAGATCCATGCAGAGGATTGAGGACCCCTTCATGATCATGAAACTGAGAGAAAAGAAATGTGTAATGGGGAAAAAAAAAAATCAGAAATAGGCAACTGTTTGCACCCAAACCCTTGCATGCAGAGCAAAGTAATAAAGCTTTATTTAACACCTGGCTGCCCAGGAATTCAGTGACTTGTGCAAATTCTGTGTCCTGGGCTGTCACCATTGCATTTTAAGCATTTAACATAGACTGTGGAAACAAATACTGTCTAATCCCCAGGCTCTGGGTTTGTGTGCTTGTTTAATCTGAAAAATGAAGGCTGGTGATAGATTGATACGTTCAAGTGTTTAAAAGCTATGAATCAATCCTTCTAACTGCATCAGGCCCTTCTGGGGGTACAGGGATTTCCTTCCTAGTGTCAGTGTCCAGCATTCCCTAATGTTCCCAGGCTCCATCTGTAACCATGATCCCAGGAACATTTTTGATTCATAATGAAGTGGAATTCATTGGTAATGACATGTTTCCAAGAAGTGGAACTTCTCGAAAGCTTCAAATATTTGCTTTGGATTAAAAAATTGCTTACCCTGGTAACACTGATGGCTCTAAAGTTTCTGAGGTGGTTAGGAATTCTCTAATCCCACGATACAGGCAGGACCTCAGAGATAGGAAAAATACTACCTCTTCCTCTTAGATCCTGGCTGTTTGTTCAGGTATTCTGTTCTCTGTGCTTAAATACAAGTGCAACAGCAAATACAAGGCTATGGTCATTTTTAGTGGCTCAGTGTTGTGTCTTCTGCATGTAAAGGTGCAGGCCACAGCTGCCATGCAGAGAACAGAAAATACAGTCAGGCCAGACCTCTGTCTCTGAGGATTATGTTAAATTGTGGTAGTTTATTGCCTTCACCAAGTTACAGCCACCTAATCCCGTGGGCTGGAGCTTTGACCAATAATTTATATGCTGGAGTCTGTTAGTGTTCATCTGTCTTCTCATGTTTCAGTTCAGTAATCCAAAACTTGTTAAATTATTGCTTCTCAGTGTTTTGTGTTGTATTTCTCAGGCAGAATGTGCACTTGGCAGTTCACGCTGAGAACTTCAAATCAGAAATTGTCAGTGTGAAGGAGATGCGGGATATCTGGTCATGGATCCCAGAGCGATTTGCACTGTGCCAGCCCCTCCTGCTTTTCACCACCTTGGAACATGGCTGTAGTCTGAGCAGGTAAGGAAAACCTTCCTCTCTCTCCTCTACTCTAGGGCAGAAAGGAGCAACTGGTGAAGTGTTTGCTGGATTGACAAAAAGGCCGTGCTTAGTCAGGACTTGATCTGAAGAATATAATTAATAATGGAATATAAATGTGACAAATTCCTGTTGCCTGTAGCATTTGACTGGGCTGTTTCCTATGCCAGAATATTTTAAACTGTCCAAGATCAATTGGAAAAGTCAACCTTGGATCAGTTCACAGATTCTGTAGGTCTGAGTGTGGTTCCTTAAGAGTTTGAATGGTTTAACTCAGTGGCTGCAGGCACTTTGATAGATAACCACATTCGAACTGGTCCAAGGAAGAAGAGAACTGGAAGTTACCTATGAATCTGATTGTTTGGGGTTTTTTAAAGTCAGATAAACTAGATATGAGTTGTCCTTGCACTTGGTACAGAAGACTAACACTACAGCTCCTAAGAATGACTTTGCCATCAGCAGTTGAGGTGCTGAGGCAGGGAGTGACCTGCTCTCCCAGCCTTATATGCCCATGAGGAAGAGATAAGCAAGCAAGGAGAATGCATCACAATTCATTTCCGTGAAGACCTAAAGCCCTTCAGACATGGCCATCCAGCCCTCCAGTTTTACAATCCTTTACGTTGTTTCAATTCAAAATGCTGACAAATGCTGCAGTTGATCTAGGTAAGCTTCTAGTTATTCTTCAGAGACATAAACTGTACAGGGAACTAAGTAGAGAACAACCACTTGATAGTATTTGTTTACACCCAGCTGTAATATTTACATAGACTGTATCAAGGATTTGCAGGATATTCTTAGTCTTCAGGGGTTTTTTTGCTGTGGCATGAGTTGGAGAAGGATGCAGTGCCTGTCCTTGTGGAGGAAGGGAGCTGCAGCTGGTGACAATCAAGTGCTCACTTTGTTGTGCTCTGCACTTCAGGTTCTATTCCCACAGCGAGGGACATGAACCAACTCTGCTCCTCATCAAGACAACAGCAAAAGAGGTGAGTGAGGCCAAAGACAAGTGACTAAAGAGGGGTTTGGGCCAGTGTGTAATGCTGTGTTGCAACACACAGCTGTTTATAATAAAATGAATAAGCAACATTAGGCTTTGGTTTTTTAAGAATCCCTGCCTTCAGTTATTCTCTTTGTTGGTTATAGGACTATGCACTCTTGGGCAGACCTTGCAAACCAGGTCTTGGTTAACTGGTTTTTGTCTTGCAAGTGGTGTGTGGTGATGGATTACAGCAGCTCATTTTGCTCTTGGACAGACTCTGAAATGCAGAATCAGAGGGACAGAGTGGGAATTGTGCTGAAGTTATGATTCATAGAAGATATTTTCATTTTCTCAAGGATATGAGGAGAGAAAGTTGCAGAATTTAAATGGTATGAATAATGTTGGACTACGTGATGTGAAAACAAAAACCTTAACTTCATCTCGTTCTTGATTGGGAAAAAAAACAAGGAAGCTCTGAGAACCTGAGGAGGAGTGCACACTGGTCCCTTATTTCTGTTCCTGTATGTGACAATATTGGACAGCATAATATGAAAACAGCAACCTGCTTGTTTTAAAAATTAATACATAAAACAAGAAGTCTTCCCAGAACCTTCTCAGGAAAACACACAGGAACTTCCTGTAATGATGGTGTTGTCTGTGCCACTGTACATGACTTCTGAATATTCTGAATATTCTGTATATAACATTAAGCTGTTACTGCAGCTGTGGGCTTTATTGCTGCTTATATCTCTGCTGGATGACTGTCCAGGAATAAGCCCATTTTTACTCTTATTTGCATCTACCTACTGCTCACCCTCCAGGCCCTTTCATAGTTCTGCCTCTGATTTCTGGCGATTGAGATGCCAATGGCTTATGGGATGCCCCTGGTGTCTAAAGGGTAGAGGGGGGGTACAATTATTTTGCTTCTTGTCTTGGAGCCTGTCAAAAGTCTGGCTTTGTAAGGGATTCTGGTTTTTATAAGATGGTTTGTTTCTAACTGCTCAAAAAAGCATGTATTAGCCAAAAAAAAAGCCCCCAAAAACTAGCAGAAAAATATGGGGGGGTGTTTTGTGCTTATGGATTTGGAGGGGTTTTGCAAAGGGTTGTTCATCTTTTATTCATATTTATTTATATGTCTATAGTTAAGAAATGGACTTCTGGGTCATCTAGATTTAATTCCAAATCTAAATTTAGATTTAAACCTAAATACAGATTTATTTATATAAAACAAATCTGATCTTCAGTAATTTTGTCCTAGGAGCTCTGCTTATGGAGGCCAAACAGCAAATGTACCTTAGAACAATTCTGTTGTAATCATAATTGTTTTTCTGTATTTGTTGTTCTGTATTAATTGTTCTGTATAATCATAATTGTTTTTCTAGTTCCTGGGGGGGGGTGGGGGTGGGGGTGATGCTTTCATCCCACTCTTGGAGCCAGCCTCATTGTTTCCTCTGGGTGCACTTGGCAGGGATGTGTATTGCTGGTAGCAAAAATTCTAGTGCAAATACCAGGCTCCAGAGACCAGCTCTGCCCTCAAAACGTGCTTGTCGTTGTTGGAGACTATGTGGTTTGAGTGGCTGTTCTAAATACCTGAGCTAGTTCAGCATTTGCTTAGCTAAGCTGGCTTTAGCTACACTTGGAAATGTAAGAAAGCCACCAAGGCCCCTGTTTGACCAAAAAGTGTCCAGGCAGAGCTGCTCAGACTGTAACTTGGGACACCACTGCTGCTTTGCTGGCCAGAGTGGGGGAGTGGGAGTCAGGCTGTACAGGCCTGAAGTGATCTGGGCTTTGGTACCTGGGGTTGTGTTAGAAAATGTCTCCCTTAAGACATCAGATGTAGGAAATCATTTAGGACAGTCCTAGGATTTAGAGGTAACCACTGGTGGATTAAAGCAGTTTAAATCTCTCCTTAGACTTAAGTACTGGTGCTGTTTTAATCCACTGCTACAGAGACTCTGAAACTCAGCCTGAAGTGAAGCCTGCAGTTTTGGCCTCTGAAATGTCAGTGTCAGTGGGTTTTACACATTTTCTCTTTCAATGTGGGGCCTGACTGTGCTGTCTGTGCCAGGTCTGTGGGGCTTACCTGTCCACTGACTGGAGCGAGCGCCGGCGAGGAGGCAACAAGCTGAGTTTCTTTGGGACTGGGGAGTGCTTTGTGTTTAGGGTGAGTAAAACTTTTTATTGTTGCTGCCCAGGACCAAGACAGAACAACTGTTCTGGTTAACTGTCACCTCCCTTCCACTTAAAGAGGCTGGATTGTGTGGCTTTCTAATTTATAAACTTTATTGGACTCTTAATGAGGAGGAAAAATTTTTCTTTTAAGTTTTTAGTGTACCGGTGCCTGACAACCATTTTAGTGCAGAAATTTTCACAATATCCCATCTGAACCTTCCCAGGCACAACTTGGGGCCATTTCCTCTTGTCTCTCTTGTTAACTGGGAGCAGAGCCTTTCCCCAACTGGCTCCACCCTTTTTTTATGCAGTTACAGAGAAGGATGATCTAGAGATAAGAGATGCAATAAGGTAACTCAGAAGTTATTGCATTATTTCTTCAACCACCCAAAAAGCAAAGGAATAAAGGATAACATCTGGCCTAAAAGAAAGGTGATCCAAGTTTTACTGCTGACTGTGCGTGTGGAGCCTGAGGGACTGGAATCTTCTTTTCTGAGCAGAGCTCTGTGTAGTGTGTGTACACTAACGTCAGCTCTGCCCTTCTCTGTCTCTCTGCAGCTGCAGCCAGAAGTGGAACGCTACGAGTGGGTGATCATAAAACACCCAGAACTGGCCTCGACTGGATCAGAGACAGAAAACCATGCCCAACCAGATTCCAGCAGCCTTTCCTCCAGCAGCATCCCTTCAGACCCCTCAGATCGCCTTTCTCCCTTCCTAGCAGCTCGGCACTTCAACCTGCCCTCCAAAACAGCCTCCATGTTCATGGCTGGCAGCAATGAGTGCATCATTGTAGGTGAGTCAGTGGGAGAATTCTGGCACACACACAGCCCAGCTCTCCTTAGATACATGGTAAATACACCTGGGCCCTTTAGCTCTCTCAGTAGAAAGAAAATTGCCCCAAACCTGACATCATTCAACCAAAATTTTCTGTGGGAAAACCTGCATACAAGCATTTTAGAGAATAGAGTAACTCATGGCTTTAAGTACAGCCATCCCTTCATACTGCCTAATTCACAATGAGAAGTAGTTCTCAAAAAGGAGCTTACTTTGCATCAAGGCTTTTGTAACACAGAGTAAACTATAAAACATGTTAATTCTCCAGGAACTTTATTGGATCTGTGGTGCTGCTGACTTTGGCAAAAGTCTGCTTAGTAAAGTTGTCACTTAAATGGGATTTACAAGGAACAGGTCTAAAACCATAGTTGTCATTTTCCAAAAGCTTTACTTGACACTTGTTAGGAGAGCAACTGGCCTATAATTTCCTCTGTAATATCAAGTGTTGGCTGATTTCCCACTTAGCCACATGTGCTCTAATCATAAAATCATGGAATTGTTTAGGTTGGAAAAGCCCTCTAAGACCATCAAGTCCAACCATTATCCCAGCACTGCCAAGGCCACCACTAACCCATGTCCCCAACTGCCACATCTACATGGTTTTTGTGCAGTTCCAGGGATGGTGACTCCACCACTGCCCTGGGTAACCTGTTCCAATGCCTGACCACCCTTTCAGTGCAGAAATTTTCCCAATATTCAACCTAAATCTTCCCTGGTGTTGAGGTACTTTCCTCTTGTCCTGTCACTTGTTCCCTGGGAGCAGAGCCCAACCCCAGTGGGGTCCCCACTCCTTTCAGGGAGGTGTGGAGTGTGATGGGTCCCACCAGCTGCTCCTATCAGCCTTAGGTAAGGGAGTCACTTCTATTTACTGTGTCCTGCACTATGGGTGGTAATTAGAGAGATACATAGAAGTGAATGTTGTACACTGGGGGCCAGAATTCCCACCCTTTTGATTCTTCAGATGGCTTTAGTAACTGTTCTTTGATGGCTGCCCAGTAACCAATAGGGAATCTTCCTTTTTGTTCTCCTAACACATTTCTGTCTTATCTTTATTTCACTTCTCTGCATTTTCTGACTGAAAGCTCGCTAGTTCACTATCCACTGGTGGATTAAAGCAGTTTAAATCTCTCTTTAGACATAAGTACTTGACATAGAGCCTTGACACAGACCCACAGATAACCAAAATGCTTTCAACTCTTACATGTTTTATAGTGATTTAGAAGACCTAGGCAGTGCTTTTACTTACTGATGCTGTTCTTCTCCCAGCTTGGTTTTTTGACTGCTAAAAGAATTATTTGGTTTTACTTGTGAAAAATTTGCAGTCATAGCTTCCAATATCCTCCAGCACTGAAATACAAATCGTAAATGCAGGTAGTTTCTGTTCTTATTGAGTTGCTTTTCTTTATTATTGTTAAAAGAAATCATCCAGTTCTGATACTATCATTCAAAACCTATCCATCTGATCATATACTGCTACACCTGAAGACAGCAAGCAGACATTGAAGCTGAGGGTTTCCAGTTGTTCCCCATGGAAAAGCACCAAAATCTTTGTACAGCTGTTTGCCATGCCAAGAAATGCAGAGACATCTTCACCCTGTCTTTGTCTCTTCCCAGGAGGTGGTGATGGCCAGGCTCTGTACCTCGATGCAGATCTGAACCATGGCAGAACCAGCCACTGCAACACTTTCAACAACCAGCCACTGTGCTCTGAAAGCTTCCAGATCTCCATCCTGGAGGTGTGGGGCTTCAGGGACACCATGAATGGTTGATGTGACTGTCAGTAATCAGCTAGTTTTTCAGTTGTCCAAGGTAAATTCCGATACAGGAGCTAAGTTAGAACATCCTTTCAGCTGGGCTCAGTGCTGTGAGTCATTCCTAAGTGGCGCACTTGGATGCAGATCTAGTTGTTTACTCCTATTTTATTTAAGACAGGTCAAGGTGAAGTAATGTATCTGGTTAACTGCTTGTCCCTTTACCTCTAGAGATCTGTATGCAGGGGCTGTTGGTAAAAAGGAAAATGTGGTGAGTTCAGAGCCATGCTAGGTGGATCCAGGTGCAAATTATGGGATGGGTTTGAGTTCACAGTTCCTTAGAGGCACAACCCTGGCTGAGCTGTGCTGCAGAACTCTGAGGCACTGGCACCAGTACCTGGCCTGAGCCAGGAATATCAAATGTCTCCTCACAGGGAACATTGGTGACCTCAGATTTGACACAGAACAGTTGTTCATAAAATCATTGTCCTCCTATGAGCAGACAAATCAGTACCATTAAGTTATGAAGCTCTTAATTCACACCATGATTGCTGATCTTCTTGTACCAAAACCTCTGACATGTTCCAGCTGCATATGTTTGAGCAGTGTGCCTCTGAGAAAGGTATCCAGGCTGGACAGTGATATCTCCAAGTTTTGGTTTTGTTTACATTCCTATTCCATATCAGTATGATGATTTCACAGCGACTCCCTATGTCAGGCAGCTGCAAGCCAGAGAGTGTCTGCAGTGCTCAGAAATGTTCCTTTCCTCATCTTTCCTGGGAGCTGAAATGAAGCTTTAAAGCTGAAAATAACTGTGCTGATATCCCTGTGTGTTTGGGGAATTAGACATGGTGATAATGGGAACTTAGTCCTGTCCCCATAAGTAAAGAAAGGAAGGCAGGAGGCAAATCTGGAAGTGAGTGAGTTTCCTAGGCAGCACTGTTTCTCCACATGTCTTCCCAGTGATGAGATGCCTCCTGAGAAGGTAACAGTTTCCTTCCTGTATATTCTGGTAGGGTTTGGGTGATGCACAGAGGCTTTGCTCATTCTTGAGCATTCCTACATTCTCTGCAGGCATGCCCTGTGGCGTGTGATTTGGACTTTATCCAAAAATTGCACTATCTGTTGTGGAACTTCTCCCATACGAAGCACAAACACACAAACATCAGTGAGTAGTCCAGAGGATACAACAGGATGCTCAAAGCTTCAGTGAGTAACTCACTATACGATTTATCACAACAGGAAAAATGAAGGGAGAGAGAAATTGCTGATTCTCTAAACATTTCAATCTAAAAAATTGCTGTAGAGTGGGTTTGCTACTTAATGTTATTGCTACACAAGCTTGAAGCTCATTAAAAGGAAAAATTTAAATGAATAATAAAAGCTAGGCTGGACAGGGTCACATTCATATTCAGAGGTCAGAGGTGAGTTTTTGGTCATGTTGGCTGGTCCAGCTTGCCAGCCACGACTCTACCTCATGGCTTGGTAAAGAGTTGACTCTCGCAGAGTATGTGAATAAACTTGGCAAAAATAAAATTTGCTTTCTAAGGTGCCATTTTGAATTTTTGTCAAAAAAATAACTCTTTGAAAAATTAACCTATATGCAGAACAGTTTAAGATGTCTTTTGCACCGTTTGTATTTGCAGTTGGATTCTCTGGCCCTGTCTGAGAGTCAGCATTGGGCCTCCCTTTCTCCTTCCCACACAGTGAGTTCTGCCCAGTTGTCTTTCCACAGGTTTACCATAAGCTTGATTGGATTGCAAAAGGTAATTCAGTTATACTGATGTATTTTGATGTGGAAGAACTCAGTCATATCTGGCATTTTGCAAATACTGGCTGATGCAGCCGTCTGTTTTTCCAAGCCACCCGTGTCAGTTTGCCCTTGCAGGTATCCCACAAGCTTCCTGAGACAAAAAAAATCACTCAAAAGTATAGGTTCTCCTTAGTGTAGGTGGGATTTCCATTTGGTTTGTGTGTCCTCTTTTGAGCTTGTCTGAGGAGGTGCCCTTGGGAGCAAAAAACAACTCAAAACCACAATTCATTATTTATTATTAATATTATTATTAATAATATTAATTTCCAGCTTGCTGTCAGAAATTCCCTGGAGCTGTGTGTTGGTAGGATTTATGGGAGAGTAATGTTCTACTCCAAATGAATAAATTTTATCTGCTAAAACTTGGCTGCATCTGGCAGTGTGATGGGATTTCCTCACTCCCATCCCTGCCAGGTGCAACCATGTCAATACCTTATCTTAAGCCATATCTAAGAAACATTCCTCAGAAATGTGTTCCTTTCCCTAACCTGTTCTTGATGCACAGTGATTTGGGTGTTTGGAATCTGAAATAACTCCTGGTTGCTCAGAAACTCATCACAGGATATCAGTATGAGAATCCAAGGAGCAGTTCTGGACATCAGGAACTTGATAATGCACTGTCCTGCCACAGCCACCCTGTGGGACTGCTCTGTGTGGTTTGAACTGGGATGGCCTGGATGAGCAAGAAGCTGCAATAATCCAGGGAGAGCAGTTCTACAGTGCTGCAGCAACTCTACACAGTCCTTGTGTTCAGGAAAAATGGGTATTATTCCTCGTGCAAATCCTCATCCATCATTCCCATTGTGGCTGTGAGACACCTTAGAAGAGCAGCATTTTGACTTGGTCATCTTCCCAGTAGCAGAGAGGTATTTTTCCTGTCTGTGTAGTTAATGGTTGTTGCTGACCAAGTGCATATCAAAGTTCAAACCCTTTGTTTCATGCAAAGCTCTTGTGATGGAGGCCAGGGGCTGGTTTGGAAGACAATGACTACAATGGACACATTATCGGAAAGTGGCGTTATCTCAAGTACTCCAGCCATGATGTGTGTTAGTCAGTTGTTACTTGCAGCTCTGAACAGCTGTTGAAGTAGGCTGGAATCCTGGAATCTCTGTTGGTGTTCCTGCTGGCAGCAGTGAGTGCCAGAGGCACTGAATGGGCTTGGGCTGGGAGCTGCAGGCTGGGCCTTGGTCACCACAGTTCTTTGAGAGCATCTGTGCTTTCCTGAGAAGCTGCTTTTTGTTTTGTCATATTCCTTGAAGGCAGAAAAAATCAGAAACTCCTGACATCACTGTAAATGGCAACCCAGCTGTTTGCAGGCCACAGGAACTGTATCCAGCTGCAGCCAGGCTGGACAGACTTCACTGCACCCGAGCTGTCTTTCCTGCAGCTCCTGCACTTTGGCATACTCCTTTTTCTGATGCAGCACATTAATCAACCTCCTGTTAATAGAGGCAAATTAGCAAAGGGAAGGGAAAAATTCTCATTTCCTCTCTGGTGACATATCTGAAGTCAGAATGGAGTGGGGACCAGTACTGTTCTTTGAAGAGTTAAACCATGCCAATAGAGATCTCTGGTGACCTACAGAGGGGTGACATGTGCAGATCCATCAGCTGCTCTTCATGTGTGTGTATTAAATTGTGTCCTTTGTCCTTAGAAATTCATCCTCATTTTTGGTGGGGTGTGATCTCCCCTGCCCATGGGGACCCTGGTGCCACAACCAGGAGCTGACCCAGAGGGAGGCACTGTGAGAGCTCAGGAATCAGGCCCTTGGGTGCAGCTGAGGCGTGGGCACCTGGCTGTTCTGCAGCTCTGTCGTGAATTTCAGACTATTCATAGTCAGCTTGAGTGTGTGTGTGTACTATTTGGGGTGATGTTTTCTTCAGATGAGTGGTGATGTGCTGCTGAATTAGTTTCTTACCCTATCTTGGAATCACTGCCCTACGTCAATGGTATTTTTGTCACTGTGCGGAATCCTGGATTATATTAAAGGTATTTGACTGTGGAGGCCGCTGGCTTTGTCCTTTGTTCTGGTCTTTTCCTTCCTGTAGAGCTCATAGCAAAAGGCACCCTGAAACTGAGAGCAGCCCTGGAGCATGTATTCTCTGGCAGAACTCTTGCTGCAGTGAGTTGGTTACAGGGTTCCTGATCATTTCAGATCTCACAAGACTTCCCCTGGGACCAGATGTCAAACTGCCATGAAGTCTCTAGGTAGCAAATTCTGACAAGAGCCTTCTTCCCTTTGCAGGGCCTCAGCTTTGCTTTGCCCCAGCCCAGCCTAGGTTTAAAATGGAGGTTAGGCTTGTCTTCTGGCCACCAGCACCTCTAAGTTGCAATCTAACCATGCAGTAACCAAGGATGTAAATGAAAAAAGTGGACTTCCACAAAATTTGGGGGTTTGAACAAACTGCTCTCAGGCCAAAGGGATCTGGGCATTTCCCCTCAAAAAAACTCGCACCCCTCTATATCCACCTGGTACAAACCTGGGTGTCCCGTGCTGCTGTGCATTTCCAAGAGCAGAGCCGTGGTTTAGGGCAGTGCAGTGGGGAAAACGGATTGATGAGCTGGCAGAAACCATTCCCAGACGATTGATTCTGCAGTCAGCTCTGCACTGCCAGGAGGTTTGCTGCACGGGAAGCCTGTGGCCACTAGAGGTTCCTCTCAGCCCGGTCCTATGCCTCCATCACCAGTAAAACCATCCTTGCAATCCAAAAGTGCTTTCTTCACATGGTTTCAAAGGTGACCTGAGCCTTAAATACCATAAATAAGAATTTTACAACTCCCTTGAAGGCTGTAAACTTAATCATGAAGGTGCTTAGTAGCAGGAAGGTGTAAGTGAGGGATTGTGAGGAGCTGAGCAGTGCAGGCAGCTGTTCTGGGACCTTGCAGCTGCTGTAAACCAGTGACTGAGACCTGAGAGAGGAATGCGTTTGATTGCATCAGGCAGCAGAAGCTTGGTGTCCTGCCTAGAAAGTGTGGTGGGAAGGTCCTGGATGATGTCTCAGGGCTGGCAGCAGCTGCAGGAGCCTGAACTGGAAAAGGAAGGCTGTGCTGCATCTTGCTGTGCTGTTGCACTGTGAGAAGAGACTGATGTTTGCCAGTTGTGCTTTTTTTTCTTTTCCTGGATTTACTGTACAGGCTTTTATGTAAATGTCTCAGGGACACCTGCTTCCTTGAGGGATGTTTTATAACCAGCTGTGGCACAACATTGCCTCTGGCACTAAATTTAAAGGGTTCTCTGCCTTTTCAAGCCCCTCACTGAGTGTTTCCAGCTCTGCCCTGCTATTGCCCTTCCCAAGCACTTCTTTGGGCTGAAGAGCCTGTGCTTCAGCCTCTAGGAGGGTCGTGGCTCCACTCCTTGGCTGTGGTCTGGTGACACAGGCTGCTGCTGTGTCAAAGCACACAAACAGCTCTTGGGTGAAGCTGGGTGCAAACTTGGGCTGGGGAAAAGAGGAGTGTGTTTGTTCCTGCTTTGCAAACCTGCAGCTGGCTGCTGCTGGGCAAGGGTAGATAAGGCACCAGGACTGTGGGCACTGTCCTGACCCAGGGATGCACCTCCCATTGCTGACACAGCTTCAGTCCGTGGCCTGCACATTGAGTCACCTCCATTCCGTGGTGAAATGTCCTCCAGGGTTATGGCTGTGCCCTCCATGTGTCATTGACTGAAGGGTTTCTCACTGGGCTCGCCCTCCTGATCCCTCAGCCAAGAGATGAAGGAGGCAGGTCTGGGATCCCATGGGGAAAAGCCCAGCAAGCCAGTGATCAGTTCCTCATCCTCCCAGCCTGTGTGGTGCCAGATCCTCTGTCCCATAAATGACTGGGGTCCACATTCCTGATCCATGAGTGTTCCAGAGCAGCACCAGCATTGGCTGTACCAGCTAAGCAGCCCAGCTGGCTGCAGCCGGAACTCTCCCACTGGCAGTGGCTGGGACACAGTCAGTTCCTCTTCCTTAATTGTCCTCCTTCTGCTGAAATCCTCCTCCTTAAACTTCTCCAGGTTTATGTGAAGACCCACTTTTGCCCCCTCACTCTGTGAAGCTCTTGTCTGTGCTGCAGGGAGCCAATCCCTCTCCTAGAATAAAAGGTTTTTTGTCCTTTTCCCCAGGTTTCACAGAACCAGCCAGCCAACTCCAGCACTGCTTCCCACAGGGAAGGGTTGTGGTGGGGCTGGAACCCTGCTGAGGAGCAGAATCCCCCCCAGTTACCCAGACAAAGCCAGAGGAAAATGGATTTCAGCAGTTCTTCAGCTCACAGAAATACTTGTGGATGCTCCTGTAAGGATCTGCCTAACCAACAGTCAGAACCTCTCTCTCAAGTCCATTAGGCTTTTCTTGCACTCCAGAACACCAGCCACAGCTCCTGCAGGATGCTGTGCTATTGTGGGGCACAGTGTTTCCCAGGGGCAGGGCTTTCCTTGCAGCCCACCATGGGTCATGCCCCAGGGTTAGCTCCAGCTCAGAAACCGAACTCAGCAGTTGAGCAGAGTTCAACTTGAGGACTGCAGAGCCATAGCTCCCAGAACTCCTGAGAGGCTGGGTGTTCTTGGGACGGCTTTCTTCCCTAATGAGCAATAACAGACTCATGAACAGATTTTTGAAATTGCAGAAGTGGAAAGCACAGGAGGAATAACTGACTCGCTGCGGAAATGTTATTGCTGTGTTTGCCAGAGCCTTGGGGTGGAGGCAGGGGCAGGTTAGGGCTTTCCAAGGAGGTGTGGGAGCACCTCTCAGACCAGCTGCCTGCCTTGTGCTCAGCCCTCTGACCGTGTTGGAGACGCCTCCAGCTCAGACCAGTCTCTTGGGGAGCATTTCTAGCCCATATTTAGAGGGAAATGTGCTACTCCTCTGCTTGGTGGTAGCAGCCTCTTCCCTGGGCGAGAGCAACCTCCAGCTGGGTCAGATCCAGTCCCAGCTCCTGGGCTGTCCTGAGAGCTGGTTGCAAAGAAGAGGGTCCAGGGCTGCCCAAAGGAAGTGGAAGGGCTGTCTCTTGCCCTGTAAAGCAGCACAGACCCTCTCCAGGCAGAAACTTTTGGCCTGATTTGCTCATGACCTTTGCCATGCTCCGTCCCTCGGGTGGCCAGAGCCTGCCTGCCGGGGCTGGATCCGTGTTTCCTTGTACACACAACAGGGGACACTCCAGTCAGCTCCTGCCCTGCCTCTACACTGGTTTTCTCAGGCAGGGGATGTTTTTAAGGGTTTAATATTTAATCTGCACCCTACTGAAGAGGAGAACTTGTAGAGGTTACAAGAGCCTGGGAGATGGCTGCTCAAGGTCCTCATCCTCCCCTGGCTCTGTGTGTCTCCAGCCTGGGAGGTTTTCGGAAGGGCAGCGGTGTGGAATCAGAGATGTGGATCTGTGTGAAAAGCCACTAGCCAGGGATGATAAAAGCCACATGATGAACATACCCCTCCAGGCAGGAGAACTGCACTGCAAGCACAGGGAAGAGGGAAAACAGGGAAGTTTTTGAGTTTCTGGGCAGTTTTCTGCAGAAACACCCTGCTCTGGGCAGGAGCAGCCATGTCCAACAGTGAGCCCAGGCATTGCCACAGCAGTGCCAGTCCCCCTGATCACACCAAAGCTCTGCTCCTCCTTAGGCATGGGATCAAGGTCTCCCTTCTCCCAAGGCTGCAGAAATGGGGATTATCCAACAGGTCGCACTTGATGCCTGAAGTCAGCCACTGTCCCCCGTGGAGCAGCCCTGCCCTGGCCCCAGACAACCCTGGAGTTCTCCAAAGGGCCTTGTCCTGAGCCCATCCTCCCCGCTGCTGGTCCCTCACCAAAACCACCACCGATGGATCTGTCCTGAAAGCCCTTGGGGGCCAAAAATCTCTGTATCCCAATCCCAAATGCTCCCTGCTGCCCTTCCTGCGGGCTGTGCCATCCCTAGGGCTGCCTGGTGACGGCCAGCACATGGAGCTGCTGGGAACTCCCAGGGAGATGCAGAGATCTCCATCCAAGGGTTGCTGCAGCACTTGGCAGTTTTCCTGCAAGGAAAATGGAAATGGGGAGGGAGGGCTGGCCCATGAGGATGAGTGCCCAGGGAAGGAGCAGTAGCTGTGGTGAGCTGGTGCCTCAGCAGATATTACTAATGCACACGTACAGGCATTGTGCTGAAACAAGGAGCTATTCCTGAGCTCAGCTTCCCCGTGTGATCCTGACTGGGTCAGCTGACGGGAAAAAAACCTCTGTGTGGAAGAAACAGCTGTTCCTTGGAAAGGCCTGGGACTGTGCAGGCCAGCCCTGGCCTCTGGGCTCAGCCAGCCTGGAGCCAGCTGTGTGTGAGGGAAGGGTGAGGACAGAGCCTGGTGTACCATGGAGGGACCAAACTGAGATTTGGCTGATGTTTGGCTGGGTGGAGGCTCCCTGTCCTGATCTTAGATATGGGGCTGCAATCTAATCACAATCCCCCTGTTAAGGGAGGTGTCCTCCCTTCCCCAGCACACACCAAGAGTGTCCAGCCTCTTTCTCACTCCGGGGAGTGTGTTTAGAAGAGGAGAGTCCTGTGCAGGACCAGGCTGTGAGGACATTATGTGGCTCACTCATCCCAGCTGTCTCCAGTTTCCATCAGGGACTAAAGGTGATGGCATTTCCTCCTTTCCCAAAAGGGATCACAAAGCTGGTTTTATGCCCACTGTATGCCCACTCTTGTTTTTTTAAACCCTCAAAGCAGTGCTGGAAAACACAGTGCTTGATTGTCACTTTTATTGTTCCCCAGGCTCGGTGCCATGTCTGTCCTTACCTCTGGCTTTCTGAACAACACCAAAACTTTCTGAACTAATAAATAAAATATATAAAATCAGCTTCTTTTAATCTGTTCAACATATTCTGCCTTTTCATTTCTGTGCTCTATTTAGGGGATATGGTAGAAAGAGGAACCAATTGTTTTTGTATCTCCCCCACATCTTTCCACTGAGTCTCCTTTCCCTCTTCCCCTTTTCTGAGCCAACATCCCTGTATGATCTTTTGTCATCTGCAAACGCTCTTGCCCTTTTCATCTGCAGCCACTGAACTTTGCCATCTTGGCTGTGTCTTCTCCAAAACTCAGTGATTAATGCAGCCATGGAGGAGCCCAAACTGAAGCTGTCTCTGCAGTAGGCAATGCCTGCAGAGCCTGTGACAGCTGCCTGTGGTCAACAGAGGCCAGTGGCACCTGGCCTGTGCCAGGCATGGGGTGGCAGCAGGGCCAGGGCAGTGACCACCCCCTGTGCTGGGCACTGCTGAGGCACCTCCAGTCCTGGGGACAGTGCTGGGGTTCTCACAACAAGAAAGAGCCTGAGGGGCTGGAGAGGAAGGGAACAGAGCTGGGAAGAGGCTGGAGCACCAGGAGAGGCTGAGAGAGCTGGAAAGGGGCTCAGCCTGGACAAAAGGAGAGCTCTTAGAGAAGGCAGACCCTGAGAGCTCAGACCAGCACACCCGGTCTCAGGATATGACTTCTGGGTTTGGGTGAGCATTTCTGCCAACCCAAGAGGAACAGATACTCGGTCCCACTGCCGCGGCTTCTTCTGCGCTCCTGTAGTTCTGCTCCTTCCCAGCCTGCCGGTTTCAGAGGAGGTGCCCGTGCTTTCGGGGAACGGGCAGGGCTCCTACGAGCAGATGTCACCTTGTCCCCGCGATTAGCCAGCTGTCCTCTCGCCACCAGCCGGACGATTCACCACGGGGCTTGGCGGAGAGGAGCTGCCTGCAAGGGAGACGTCAAACACAGGAAACACAAAAATTACGCTTAAAACATAAAAGGCCTCGTGCCTTTTTGCTCGGCAGCAGCTCCAGGGGCAGCCAGGGCTCGGTTCCCCCCAGCAAACCGAGCGAGGACACGGCAGCCTGAATGAGCATAGCAAACACATTCCTTCTGCCTTCCAGCTTGTCTTTCCTCAAACAAAGCCATAACCGAGTGCTGGCTAAGTTTGCTCACCCACAACATTTTAGGTTGAGTGGTCCTGGAAAGGCAGCGGCTGCTCCTTTGCCCGAGAGCAGGGCGGGGATGTGACCCGAGGGGTGGGATGTGTGACCGAGGGGGTGGGATGTGACCACGGGGCTGGGATGTGACCCCAGGGGTGGGATGTGAGCGGGGGGGGTGGGATGTGACCCCGGGGCTGCCCGGGCCAGAGCACAGCTCCTCTGGGCAGGCAGAGCCAGCCTAGGGCACTGCCGGGACCCACAAATACACCTGCAGAGAAACTGCTCACCCCAACCCATGCACAGAGCAATTGCTGGGGACAACCTGACCCTGTTTCAGCAAATTTCTTCAGCCAGTCAAAAATATCTCTGAGTGTATTATTGAAGCCCAACAGACAGACAGTCAGAGGATGTGCAGGAGTGGGAGGTGGGGGTAACACTGCACCCCATGAGCTGCAGAGGATTTCAGGCGCTCCCAGAGAGCTGCCTCGGAGCTGCCACTGGCACCAGCACGATCTGAGCCTCACCTCTGGCTCTTGGGAGTCCCAAGGCAGGGGAGCCCCAGAGCAGAGGCCGGCAGGTACAGCATGGCAGCATGCCAGAGGTGCAGGAGCCAAGGCAGGAGGAGCACAAGCACAGCAGCTGTGTAGGAATACCTGGGAAGTGCCAGAGGGATTGGATTTAATTTGCTAATTGGTAGTGAAGACTCTGGGAGAAGAGGCTCCTGCCCTGGCACATCTCGTGGCAGTGGCTCTCCAGCACCCCGTGCTCGGGGGCTCTGCAGGAAGGTGCTGCTCTGCCAGGCAGCCAAGGGGCTTCTGTCCCTTCCTACCTGCCAGGGCCACGGGCCAAGGGAGAGCTGGCAGCACAGAGAAACAGCAGCATGTGGGGGCAGAGCTGTGGCACTGACCCAGCTCAGTGACACAGGACACACTGGGAACAGCCCAGCACACCGTTCTGAAGCGGCTCCCACCCAGGCAGCAGAAAGTTTCTGCCCTCACTAACCCAGATTTTCCCCCCAAAACTGAGTCTAATGACCAGAAATCATCCTTCCCTTGCTTGCTGCCCTGTGGTTGCCAATTCTCAGCATCTGCCAGCAGCTCCATCCTCAAAACTCTGTGTTGTGGCACCCTGGGCCTGGATTTGTCCTGCCACATCCTGTCCCCAACATGCTCCTCTCCCCATGTCCTCAGGGCAGCTCCCAGTGCTGGAAAACACACCCGTTTAAAAAATATTTTTATATAACTTTTTCTAGGTTTGTTCACCCCAGGGGAAGGGAACTGAGGCTCCTTTCCAGGCCGTTGTTTCTCTGATGTCTTGAACGCACCAACAGACCCGGAGCAGCCCACAGATACCCAGAAAGATAAAAGGGCACCAGAAGAACATCAAGAGAACATCAGAGGCCCTCTATGAACATTTACTACAGACTCTGCCCCTGGCAGAGTTGGAGACATCCCCTCCAGAAAGGACTTAGGAAAAAATGGAAGAATGAGGATCTAATTAATATTGGAGGTGAGGAGATTCGGATCCAATGGGAAACAGAGTACTGGGGGTAACTCAACTCTGGAGCAATGAGCTTTGATACAGTGCAACTCCATGGGTTTTGACTGTGGAAAGTTTGGGGGAAATCTTGTAAAAGCATGTGTCATGAAACTATTCTCTCTGCATGCCCAGGCTTTGTGCAGATGAGGTGATTCCTGTGGTACATCCTGGCCAGATAATAAAGTAATGCCTTGACTCTCTAACATAACAACGTTATTTTGAGGGGGTTTTGTTCTCCTGCAGTTTTGGTGACACCAGGGCAGCAGGAGAATATCTACAGGCAGAGAGTACAGCCATCCCAGGCTGGCTCCAGGCCCTCTTTGTGGGGTGGTGTCTGCCATGGCTGTGGGGAGATAACAAACACTGCCTGCACCCACAGCCTCGGCAGGAGGAACCCCTGGCTGGGAGGCTCCAGTGCTGGTCTGGGTTTGTGCTCCTCTGAGTCTCTGCAGGGCTCTGGAGCACAGCCCTCAGCCCCAGCTCACCGAGCATCCTGCCTCCAGCACTGCCTCCCCAGGACATGTCAGCTGTTCCAGGCCCCCTTTGCTGCCCAGGGGTGAGGTGTGGTGGAATGTTGGTGTGCTGGCTCTCAGAGCTCCCAAAGGCAGGGCAGGGTCAGGCTCCATGCTGGGAAAACCACACTGGCTCCTCCTAGAAATACAGACCCTGTGTCTGGGGAATGAAAATCCATGACAGCACTGCAGGTGCAGCCAGTGGGCAGCTGAAAGGTGCCAGGGGGAAAGGGGGCACCCCATGCAGAGCCCACCCAATGCCCAAGAAATTCCTGCCTTTTCCATGGGTGGAGGTGGAATCAGACAGTGATGCCACAATGGAGAGAATCTCCCAACCCAGCAGCAGGAGCCACACGACTTCCACCAGTAACTATGGTAACCCAGAGCAAATAAATGCTATTTTCAAACCCTGGGCAGAACCTCCTCGTGGGAAGCCCTGGCTGATCCTCACTGCCAGCTGAGTGCTGGGAGCCAGCATGGATACCCTGTGGAAGGAAGGATGAAGACCAGCCCCACACAGTGTGTGTTCCTGGAGAGGCCCCTGACAGGGCATTTGAGGAAAAGGATGGCAGAAAAAAACAGCTTTTCTCCACACCATTCCCAGGAGCTGAAGAAACTGTAGGAACACAGGTGTTTTCCCAGCTGCACTCACACAGGGGCATGGTGTGGAAAAGGGGAAGATCAGAGGGTTTATATAGGATATATATCTGGACCCAAGAGGCTGGGATTGTCCCTGCGGCAGTGAAAGGGACATTGGAGCTGCTGGGAGCACTGCTAGCAGTGACAGCCACCAGCACAGGGCGATGACAACGATGAGTGGCAGCAAAGGACACATCCCAGAGTGGACAGCAGCAGTGGGGGTGGCCATCGTGGTGGCAGTGATGGTGATTGTGGTGAAGCTGTGATGGTGGCAGTGGTGGCTTTGCTGGTGGCAGTGGTGGCAGTGGTGGTGGCAGTGCTGATGGTGACAGTGGCAGTGTGCTCCACACATGGGATGCATGGCCCCTGCACCCACCCCTGCCAGGGCTCAGGACAGAGTCCCCCTCTGTGGCTCTGACCCCCAGCCAACCCCTGCCACAGGCCATGTGCTGGATGTCCCCGTGAACACCTGGGGACAGTCTCCCTCTCAGAACCAGCGTGCCCTGATGCCAGTCCCCAGCATGTGCCAGCCACCTCTGCCCACTGCAGTGCCAGGGCCCTGTGTGCTCAAGCAGCAGAAAGGAATTTGGCAAAGTTAAATCCTGTCCTCAGCTTCCCTGTGAGCTCTGACAAGGCTGAGGTGTCAGGAAAAGTGGCAACATGGGGGAAGAGGCAGGTGGCCCTTGAGTAATTGAAAGATCTGGTGTTTTGAGACACAGAAAGCTCAGCCAGATTGGTGGCAGCAGGAATTTTTAAGGAACCCCCAAATCCTGGATAAGAGAACAGCATCAGCCCCCCTGGCAGGACAGGCCATAGTAGCAACCCCCGGGATGTTTGGGGATGGTGTTGGCCCAGGGGAGTGCCTGCAGGAGAGAGCAGGTGGCAGAGCCCATGGAGGGCTGATCCCATGGCTCAGAGCCCGGGGAAGGATGGGCCAGAGGCTCATCACAGCCTGTCACAGCCAAGGGAGCAGCATCGATGGATGGGATGGCAGTGGAACTCCAGCAGATGATTCTGGAACCTGGGAGAGGAGCACAGGGCTGGAAGCACTGAGGGGACCCCAGGACAGCAAGGCCCCGTGGGCACAGCTGATGCCTCGTGGGAAACCCACGACAGGACAGGTCAGCACAGCTCAGGGCAGGTGGCACGGGGCACACAGCACCTGCTGTGAGGACATGGCACTGGGGTCACAGCACAGGGGACACGGGACATGGCACAGGGAACATGGCACATGGGACACGGGACATGGCACCGGGGTCACAGCACAGGGGACACGGGATGCATCGTGGCACCTGAACACGTTACACGGACACCGGGATGGGCGGCAGAAGCCGCGTCCTGGGGTCAGGTAACGGGGACAGGGCCCGGGCGGTGCTGCGGGGACACGGCAGAGGGACAGGACACACGGACAGGACATGGGGACACGACACAGAGTCAGGACAGAGGGACAGGACACGACACGAGCATCCCCGGCCCGGGGCACTGCCGCCGCCGCGTGGGCGGGGCCATGTCGGGACACGCCCCTTATGCTAATGAGAGCTGAATCACGCTCAACGGACCACGGCCGCCGGACAGGACGGGCTCACCCGGGCGGCGCGGAGGGGGGAGCGAGAGCAGGAGATCGAAGCCGGGCTGCCGGCGCGGCCAAGCGCTTCCGCCGTGACCCGGGGCGCCAAGAACATCCCGGATGCGGCCGGGTCTCGCCGGTGGCCGCGCCGCAGGGCCGGGCCCGGGGGTAACGCATGAGGGGCGTACGGGCCGTTCCCCCCCGCCGTGCGCGTGGTGCGCGCCGAGGGCGGGGCGGGCGGGGGCGGTGGGCGCGATCACGTGACGGGCGGGCCGCCGCCATTTTGTCCTGCGGAGGCCGTATTTAGGGCGCAGCGCGCGCGCCACCGCCACTCCCGCCGGGACGGAGCTGCCGCGCCCCGGGCCCCGCCGCCGCCGCTGCCCGCCCCCGCCGCCCCGCCCGCTACCGACGCCACTCCGCCATTTTGTGGCCGAGCATTGCCCGCCGAGGACCGGCGCCGCGGCGGAGCTTTCCGCCTGTCCCCCGCCCTCTCGCGCTCCCGCTCTAGCGGCGCCTCGGCCCGGCCCGGCCCGCGCAGCCATGTCCTCCGGCGCCAGCCCCGAGTACGCCTCCTTTTTCGCCGTGATGGGCGCTTCGGCCGCCATGGTCTTTAGCGGTGAGCATCGACCGGCAACCGGCGGGGGTGGGGAGGAGGGGGAGCGCGGCGGGGGCGGAGAAGCGGCTCCTCTTTACCCGTCCTGCCCCGGCGGAGCGCCATCGGCGGCGGGGGCTGGAATTCTTCGGGCCCGGGGGCACCACTCCCGCTCCCCCCCGCCCCCCGGCTCCATCCGGGGCTCTCGGGGCAGCGGAGGGTCCGTGCCGGTGACGTCACCGCCGCCGGAGCCCCCGAGGTCACGTGACTGCGGCGGTGCCGCCCGGGCCGTTCCGCCCCCCCCCACACCGCCCCGGTTCCGCCGGGATCCCCCCGGGGCTCCGCCACTCCTGGCCTCCGCCGCGGCGGCGCTTCTCCCGCTGTGCCTCGGCCGTGGCTGGTGTTTAAAGCCTTGCCCGGCTAGCGCAGGAGCAGTTTTTAACGCGATTAAACGTAAACGTGCGGTGGTTTGGTGGGCAGTCCGCCTTAGCGCCGTGAGTGGCCGGGCTCCTGAGCTCGCCGGTGTAACGGGGGTGCCGGGCACGGGGGAAGCCCCGCTCCATGGCCCTCCCTCTGCGGCTCCAGGCAGCCAGCGCACTCGGTGCGCTGTAAATTGGGTCATCCTGCGGCACCGCTCTCCCCCCCGAGGGAGCACAGATGTGGGGACCGTAAATGCTGGTTTACACCAGGAACACTGTCCTTTAATGCCTTGTCTCTCAGAGCCTCCTTAAGCCTCCTGCAGAAGGGGTCTGCTGGTCCCTGATGGGTGCAGACCTGCTGTTCCCTTGGGGATGTAACATGGGAAGGGCTTCAGCTGGTTTTTTTCCCAAATGCAGGTGTCTCAGTAAGTGGGAATAAAACAATTAGGAACCAGTCTGGCTTTACCTTCTGAAGGCTTAGCCCATGTCTCCACAGATGTGAACATCCTGCCTGGTCTTCATCTCCCACCTCACTTGGCTCCATTGTGGTATTGGCTCGGTTGTAGCTCAAGCTGTGTAAGCGCTGTTGAGGTGCTTGGGATCTCATTGTGTTAATATGGCCTCCTCTGGGATGGTGGCTGGGTCTGCAACATGGATTTGGGGTAGCTGCTCTTGATTGATGAGTGTGGGAGATGCAATCATGCAAAGAGCCAGGTGGACAGTGGATTAAAACTAGTGTTTGAGAGGAAGCTGTCTAGCCATGCTGATGTGGGCACTATGGACTGGTTCCACACCAGCCATGTTTGTGACTATAATTTTTGATAAAACAACAGCTTGGTTAGCTGTGTTTAGTCTTGTTTAGTTTGTGGCTGGTGGTGGGATGCAGGTGTCAATGCTGAGGGCATTCAGTGGCCTCCCACCTTGGATTTCCCACACTTGACAGGTAAGAATTTTCTTGAAGACTCAATGGTTGAAATGCTGTAGGAGCCAGAATTGGGATTGCTGACCTACCTGCCCCTTGGCTGCTGAAGATAATGGAGGAAGAAACTAAGACCTAGTTACTTATAGGGAAAAAGTCAGCAGTTCACTACATTTTGAAAAATGGTCCTAAATAGTGAAGCTTTCTTTCCAGGGAAGAAAGAAGTTGCTGGTTTCCTTTTGCAGAATGGATTTTGGAAGCAAAAGAACATGGCTGTATGGCTTTAGACACCAGGTTTGTGTCGTGCTTCAGTGAAACATCAGTGAGGGTTGCGGACTTGAGTCAGCGCTTTAACAGGAATTTTGGAGTGGTGCTGGCGTGTCTGAACCAGCAGGGAAGCCTTTCCTAGAAGCTGCAGCATGACAGATGACAGCGTGGTGCTGTGGGATTGCTAGGGGAGGGTTTGAGTAGGGGAGTGCAGTCAGTGCCCAAGCTGTTTTGGGGGAGGTTTGGTGTCCCTCGTGTTCCAGCCACTTTGTGAGAGGCCCTTGGTGCAGAATGTGTGTCAGGTAGTCCTGGATTCAGTGAGCTCCAAGGTCTTTCCCGACCTCAATGATGTTAAAATACCAGCAGGTCTGAGCCGTGCAGGTGCTCTTGCCAGGGCCACTGATGGGTTCAGGTGCTGGACAACAGGTTATAGATATTGCTGATGGGAAATTGTTTCTTAGATGTGACTGTTCTGTGAAGAGGTTTGTATTTTTAAGGCAATATGGCAGAGGTGTCAACGTAGGATAAACTGAAATTTGCACTGTTGTATAGCTTTTGTTACAGGCAAGTGGCTTCACAGCATGTTCTGATGTTAGTTGTTAAAAAAAACCCACCCTGATTTTGAAGTAAGGAGCTAAATCTGGACAAGAAGTGTAAAACTCTACAATTGTCCTGGATCAGTGTTAATTAGTGCAGTGATCATGTCTGACTCATGCTGTATCTAAAGATCACATTCTTGTGAAGCTTGTAGTTCCAACCCATGTTTCTAGTAAACATGTTCAGGTTCTGTACTGTCCAGGCTAGTTTGATGTGAAAACAAGTGACTTGGAGCAGTCCTGTGTGATCTGTGAGCATTACTTGCTGATGGTAAATAGATAGCAGAACTTGTTCTGGTCAGAGACAAAAGCAGGCTGCTGTGACCTTGGCCATCTTTGAGCCTGTCTGGTTATTTGCAGATTACAACTTGTACTCATTGCTGCAGTTCCTTATTTCCCATGTGTGAAATGTGGTGGCTCAGGGTCAGGAGCTGTTGAGTGATTAAATTACTGTAATTTATGTGACTTTTCATGTGATTTGAGTGCACCAGAATGGGCGAGTGTGGTGTTGGGCAGAGCAGTCTGGTTCTGTGTCTGCTGGTGCTCTGTGCAGAGCTGTTGCAAGCGTGCCCACCCTGCCCTCCATGATGAGAGGAGTTGTCCTTAGGCCTGAACTCCAGCTGAGCATTCAGTGCCTTCAGTATCTGCTGCACTGCCAAGCAGCTGCAAGATTCCTCATGAAGAGAACTTCAGCCAGCAGTCTTAAATTAGCCCTGTGTCTTCTCATTTTTGCTGCAGAGCCAATGAAATAGTGCTTTTCTTTTAAATGAGGGCTTTAGATGTTATAGCAGTTGGTTGACTTTAAGGGACCTCCCTGGTGAAATGGCTGGTTCAGAGCATGTAGCTTGATCTGTAGCACAGTCTGATTCTGGAAGGCATCATGAGCTTGCATCCTCAAAGGCAAATGGCACCTGTGCTTCCCAAAATACTGTCTGAGGGGTGGGGAGGTGGAACAGGAGAGCTGCTTGCAGGTAGGAATGAAATGGTGGAGTGCAGCTCAAAGTAATTCTCTGCTCCACATGAGGGTGCTTGTGATGAGGGCAGGTGTGTGAGCTACCAGCCTGTCTGCAGTAGAGATTAGCTTAAGCCTTCGTCCTTAACAGCAGGTAAAGCAGAGGATGGCTAAGACTGAAGGGCTGTAACACAACTGAGGTAGGCAATATTCCTACAGCTTGAGAATGAGGGAAGGCATCTCCACAAGGGCATCATTTCCTCTCAGTAAATGCCAGTCTCGGGAACATCTGAAAATGAGATGGATCATCAGTATGAACCATTGGCTTTGCAGAAGGTGGCTTAAGCAGTTATGCTGCAGTTTGTACTGTGGCTTCCAGCTGGATCCCTGTGTCACCCTGGAGTCACTCCAGAGCCTGCCGGTGCTTCCCCTGTGGGGGAACACTGTGAGCAGCGGTGGACAGGGATGACAGCTGCCTCCAGACTTCTTGGTCAGCTTCCTCTTTTCCTTCCTGGAACGGCCTCTTCCCTCCCTAGAGCCTGCCTGGTTGCACACAGAGGCTGCAAGGGGAACAGCCCAGCCTGGCCAGGCTGTTGCTCCTTGGAGCAATGGTTTGCAGCAGTGTGTGCTTCTCCAGTGAGGCACAAGTGGCTGCGCTCACTTCCTTCAGACTGTGAAGCCTGTGAGCATGAGGCTTTGGGCCAGGCTGCTCTGGCCACAGCAGCGTGTGCGTGCTGGCTGCAGGCAGGGCACCCCACAGCAGTGGGGCAGCAGAGCTGTGGGTGCTGGTGGGTGCTCTGAGCTCCCCTGACACCTGCTGCTTGCAAAGGGGTCCTGCTCAGTGGTGTAACGCAGTGCTCTGCCAGCCAGTACCTGCGATACGTGATTTGTGAAACTCCTCACCTCTGAGGTGTTGGGAGGGAGCCCCTGATGATAAAGGTACCTAACAAGGGGCTGGATGGGCTTTGCTGCTTGCAGGACAAGCCTGTGCCATGGTATAAATGCTTTACCATACTTAAAAAAAATCAAAGAGCCCTGTGTGCTGGGTCAGACAATCCAGAGTGCTAATTGAAGCAGCTCGTGGACAGTTGACTGGCAGATCCTTTCTTTTCCTTGGTCTGCTGTTACTACCGCAATGTCTCAAGGAGCTGGTGGGGGTTTAACTTTTCAGATGTTCCAAAAGTCAAAGGCCTGCCAGTCTTGGAGAATTTTCGATAATGCTTTAGGCTGTCAGTGCCAGGCCTGGTGGAAATACCCACACCTTTTCATTACATTATGGAAGAACAAAAAGGTGTCCCTGATCCTGAAACAGGTGACTCACTAAAGGGGTTCAGTCTGCAGCTTTACTGTTTACCCCTCAGGTTTTCACTGGGGAACAGGCTTCAGCCAGTGTGATGGGAATTTGCATAGGCTCCAGTACAGTTCCCCTAATGCAGCTTGTCTGTTGTGGGCAGATGCAGCAGGGTTTTTCCAAGAGTATCCATTTCTGTAACTTGAGGTGGAGCTGTTAAATGTGGTGGGGTGGGAGGGGGCAGGGCCAGCCTGTGGGAAGCAGCCTGTTTCTTTGGAAGTGCCCAGGTTTCTGGCATGGCAAAGCAAGGACTGTACTTGACCTGGATGTCACCTCTGTCATTCCTCCAGCCTTTTAAGAACAACCTGCTCAGGAATGAATAGATGTTGGTGAATTGGTTCCTGTCTGCTCCCAGAGAAGCCTGCCTACTGCAGAGGGCAGCCCATTTGATAATGATTAGTTTTAAAAGGCTCCAGATGTAAGTGCTCGTCCCAAATGGTCTTTCATGCTTGCTGTGATGGTAACCAGTGGTATCCTAATTGGAAATCTGACTTTTATTACTAGCTCACTTATAGTGCAGGGGAATTCTGCACATTAGTGCTCTGGAAATCTCTCACATGCAGTGTGGAAATCTGTTTCATCATGGTGGGACAAGGGAGGAATCCCTGGCTCTGAATGGACCAAATGCTGCTGGAGTGTATGGGGCTGGTTCTGAGCCTGTTCCTGGGCTGAGCCTGTCTGAGTGTATCAACTGGTGAAACTGGAGCTGTGCTGCTGGCTCTCCTGACTTGGAAGGCTCCTCACAGCCTCTTTCTGTATCTGCCTCTGACTTAACTGCAAGGTTACTCTTGCTGATGTGTGACCTGACTGAGCACAGTCACTTGTGGAGCTGGGGAAGGTTGGTTCAGGTGCTGGGACTGCCCTTGATCTGAAGAGCAGGATGCAGAGCTCTGTGGGAAGCTGTGGCAGTGGCAAGGCTGCGACCAGTCTTCAGTCTTTGACACTACAGCCTGTCTGAAAAGTGACTCTAATTTGTACGTGATCCTGGAGCTGCACAGCCTTATTCCCTCTGTTGTCTCTGTCAGAGGGACAGATATGGTGAGGTGAGGCATATCCTCAGCCCTGAGGGGAGGGCATTTTGCCCCCAGGAGCAGTAAATAAATCAACTCTGGGTTGTGAGTTCAAGGAGTAAATTGAGTATCTCACAAGGGAGTTAACCTTTGAAACAGGCTTACTTGGGAGTAGGTGGTCTTGAGTGATGTGCATTGCAGCTTCTCTGTATTGTAGCACCATTGAACTTGGAAATGGCACAATTCCTGGTTAGAGACCAGCATGGGTTCCTTCTCTGATGAACTAGATAAGTGAAGTGCTTCTTCACCTGCCAGGTAAATGTTTTAACAGGTCTGCCTCTTTAGAGGTAGTGTTTGAAGCTTGCTTGTTGTGGATGTTAGAGGTGAGGGAGCCGGATGGGTTGACACAAAACCTCAGAGACCTGGTGTGTAGCAGGGCTCTTCCCCATTTCCAGTGTGTGCCACAGAGGTCTCTTCAAACCCTGTTCGCTGAGATTTTGGAAAACATGTCCTTCCAATCAATCAGGGACATTTAAATGTAGCATGTGAAGTGTGTGTGCTTCAGTTGTTCAGAGCTGCTGCAAGGTAGAGGTGAAGGGGTGCAGGAGCATTGTCCAAGGGTGTCCGTAGCCCAAAACTGAGTGGCTCTGCCACTGGAGAATGGGTCATGGTGGGAAGCAGGTATTGCCTTTGCCACCCTTGCCTGTAATAGTGGGGTAATGTCCAAGATTCCAGGACAACTTGCCAGGCCAGTGAAGTGCAGTACAGCTGCCTTGTAAGGTGCTGGAGATGTCTCTCGGTTGGGGTGCTGGTAAAGGCTTCCTTGGGAGCAGATATGGCAAACTCTGTGTGGCCAGCAGTGCGAGTTCAGTAGAGCTGCAGTCACAGCTGAGGCGAGATGTGAGGTAGATGTGAAGACTGGTGAACATGGGCTTGCTTTCAAACTGTCTGAAACAAGTTCAAGCCATAAGGTCTGGCCTCTTCTGGGCTTTTAACTGGGAACTGGCAAACTCATGCTGCACTGCCTTCTGCAAAAGCTTGAGCAAGCTGACTTTCTGTAAGTGGGCTTACAAAATTGCCTTCTCTAATCCATCACTACATTAATTGCAACACCCTCGAGTAGCTTCATGCTTGGAGGAAGTGATGACTGATACAACTTTAAATAGTGAACTTCCCTCATGAGCCTCCATTTTTCAGGAGGTTTGTAAAAGATTGCAGATAGAAGAAGTGATTTGTGCTAAATTCTATACCCAGGGTAGATAGTGGGATCAGGATTCAGCCCTTAGAAGATGCTTCATCCAACAAAAGTGGTCAGTGATTTCTTTTTAGACTTCCTAAGGTCTAGACCCTAAACAGAGCCATCACTGAAATGGCTGATTAAGTCCATGTGCTAATTTCCAGGTTCATCTTATATTTGCAGATAGAACCTGCTCCTGGCTCAAGCCTCCTAAACTGGGTTCTAGTTCTGAACTGCCCAAAATAACCCTTTACTTTACTTGGTGCTAGTCAAGGTTCAAGAGCTTGGCTACCACAGAGCAAACTGGTGGTTAACGAGACTTTCCCTTCAGGTTTTTGTAACTAAAACTGAACTTCCTTCTGAGAATGAGCCTTGTGTTAGTGCAGCAGTGCTGCTTGTATGAATGGTCTGGAGTTTTAGTGCCAAGCCAGGAGGATGAATGACTGTTCCAAAGATGGGCTTTATGGGAGTGCTGAGTGAGAAGCAGGAAAGCATATATCCAAACTCTTCCAAATACCTCCCAGCAGTTCTTTGGGACAAGGTGCACAGTCTCACACTTGGTACTGGTGTAAGACAGTTACAGATCTTTGTGGAGTGCGCCAGGTCTCCTCTTGGAGAAACCTTGGTTTTCTGTGGTGGAGCAAACTCAGCTATCGAGTCTCAGAACAATACAAAGACTTTAAATGCCCATGGTTTAAATACACTCCATCAGCCTTTTAGAACAGATGCAAGAACATTTTCTTGCCAAACAGGACTGACCTCTGAGACAGCCTTGATGTTGTCATAAAAGGAGACTGCCTTCCCTTCCATGTGTGTATCTCTGCTGCTTCAGGGACTTATTCCTGGCTGGCAGTTGACATGGATGTCCTCTGGGTGATGGCAAATGTAGTAGGAAGCTCTGGAGTTCCCAGAATACTCCCCAGTAAGACTGGAAGGAAAGGTGTCTTTTCAAGAACTGCAGATCAAAGAATGGGGTATTTGAGGAAGCTTCTGTGAGACTAATACAAAGGTTTCAAGGCAAAAGTTACTTTGGGGTAGTGCTTTGTCCTCTTCCAGCAGGTCTCAGATACAGGTGATAGCATCTTCAGGTCTCTGCATGCTCAAGTGTTGACAGAGATGATGAGTAAACCTTAGGTGTAAGGTGGTTGTGGTCCTCTATAACCTGTAAGCCAAACTCTTTTTTGTGGTTCCAGTGGTTGGATTGACAAGTGCCTGTGCCGGAGTCCTTCACAGGTGAGGTCACCCAGTCTGTGTGCCAGAACCTTTCCCCATGGAATGATGTGGACCAGTAATACTGGAGTTGGTTTGTGTCTCAGTGTGTCTGATGGAGCTGCAGTGTCACATCTAACTCCAGGGCCAAAGCATAGGCAAATGGGTTTTGTGGGAGAACAGGTTCCATGAAGGAGCTCTGTGCATCTGAACTCAGTTCAGGAGGCCCAGCTCTCAGCTGTGTTCTTCTGGGGCAGACAGGTGAGCCTTGCAGTGTGGACTCTGGGAGGCCACATACACTGGAATTCCCCTTGGGACTTTGGGGTTTGAGCCCTAAGCAGGGGCATGGATGGCTGCTGGGGGTGTGCCCAAGCTGACCTGGGAAGATACTCTGCTATCAGGAGTGTTTGAACTGCACTTCCTACTCTTTGGAACAGGACTCTGGGTAGGTCACTTCCTCATCCCTTAGGGGAGTATTTGTTCCTGGCTGTCTTGTGACTATGTTAGTTTTGCACAATCCTTCCTTGTGCTGATGTAGCTGTTCTAACTGCAGCCTAGCACAAGAAATGGTATTTGGGGATGTGTCTAATGCATTCTTTTCTCTTCCAGCCTTGGGAGCTGCATATGGAACAGCAAAGAGCGGCACAGGCATTGCAGCCATGTCTGTCATGAGGCCTGAGCTGATCATGAAGTCCATCATCCCTGTGGTCATGGCGGGTATTATAGCAATCTATGGCCTCGTAGTGGCAGTGCTCATTGCCAATGCCCTCTCACCTGACATCACGCTATTCAAGTAAGTTGCTGCATCTGGCAGTTCTGTTTCAGACTGTCCTGTCACTGTTTGCTGCTTCTGTGTGGGGGTGGTTTTGGCTCAAGGCCCCTGGGCAGGCTGGCAGTGCTCAGTGCTGCTGGGCTAGGCTTAGGAACATGGGCTGGGTTCCAGCTGTCCTCCTGGATGCCTCAGCCCCAGTGGAGCTGGCTGTACTGGCTGTCACAGATCAATTGGGCATCCCACAGCTCATGTGGGGGGGCTGTGGCTTGAAAGAAGCTGTGTACAGCCAGCACTGGGATAGGAGGCAAAGCTTGTGTCATGATGCCAAGCTCTAGACCTGGATGCACAGGCATTTCCAATACTGTTAAATAGTTCTGCTGTTGCCTGGGAGATGCATGTGAATAATTAATATTGCTTTTGCTTTATGTGCTGGTAAATCAATCCTCAAGCTATACATCAGGCCTCTATAGCAGCTACAGTCTGAAACTTAATCTGCTCTTGGCTTCTGAGAACAGCTGAACTGGTGCAGTAGAGCTCTCTTGGAATTAGAGTGCTGCTGAAATGTGACAGGTATCTGTGTTGCTGTACAGGCTGTACCTGTGAGCAGTGTGCTTGGCCTAACAAGACATGGTCTAAAACAGCAGATACAAATGGACCCTTGCAATTACCAGGTGGGCAGACACTGATAGGGACTGCTCCTCAGGACTGCTCTCCTTCTTGGAAACCCAGACCATTCCTGCCCAGCTTGTGCTGTGCCAGACACCCAGATGTGCTGTGGCTGTATATAAGGTTGCTAAAGGTTGGAGATGAGCCGGTACTAGCAGGCTGCACAGCACCGTGGGACAGACATGGCTAGTGCTAGGAAGTGCTGCTGTGCCAGCATGCTGAGCCTGCTGGTGATGGGCCAGATGAACCCAGGAACTCAGTTTGGTGCATGAGCCACATGTGAACATCAGCTGAAGATCCCTCAGTGCTGCCTGTTTCCTGGAGTGTCAGTAAGCATCTGCTTTGAGACACATTGGGCTTGTTGAAAGAGTTAGGAGCTTAAGGCTGGGTGTCCTGTTCCTTGCCACTGAAACTCTTCAATCTCTGTCCCACAGGAGCTTCCTTCAGCTGGGTGCTGGCCTGAGTGTGGGTCTCAGCGGTCTGGCTGCCGGCTTTGCCATCGGCATCGTGGGCGATGCAGGTGTCCGGGGCACAGCACAGCAGCCCAGGTTATTTGTGGGCATGATCCTCATTTTGATCTTCGCTGAAGTCTTGGGTCTCTATGGCCTCATTGTTGCCCTTATCCTCTCCACGAAGTAAATGTTGCAGTATGATGTAAAGAGATGTAACAAATCTACGTTTAACAAAAACAAAAAAAAGCTCCAGAATGAAAATGGTTTCTCCAATGTGTACAGTTGTCCCAATTTGGTAGTTGATCTCTTGTAAATGCGCAATATATGTTAGTGACTCGTCTGTCCTTGTGTGTACTTCAATATTAACTTGGATGGGCTGCTCCAAGCCTGCTGCATGGCTTGGGGTGGCCCGTGTGCAATTTTCCACCCATTGCTGTTAGTATTTTATGTATAAATATGAACTAGAAATGTAATTTTTTCTCTTCACTGGATGTTTATTTATAAAAGACTTGACATGTTCATACATCTATGGAGCAAGGATTTTCAATTTCCCATGCTATATATATTAATCTTATATATAGGTAGATTACACTGTGGGGTCAATTGTAAGTGCAGAGAATTCCTTGGATGTAATTTTGATTCTAAAGATTGCTGTAGTGTCCTGGTATTGGAGTATGAGAATTTTGTGTTTTATTACAGCAATTGTCCGAAACACTCCCGTGTTTCAATAGTAACTGCGTATGCTCCGGCATCAGTCGTGCACCCAGTGTTGGGTTACAAACTTCTACCATGTTTCCAAATAAAACTTCCTCACTACATTGCTGTACTGAGTCCCCGGCTCTGATTTCCAGCTGTTGCTGCTCCTTTGGGAAGAGGCCCCTCGAGGGAGGCAGGTTCCGAAGTGACTGGGCAGCGTGCCAGGGTGCTGCTGCCAGCTCTGCCCCAACTTTCCCTTTTTCCTGTGTGTGTTCCCAGTGTGGTTCCCAGCTGCTGCCCTGGGCCAGACTCTTGGTGAGCAAGGATGCAGGGCTGTGCTCACCCCTGATCACATCTGGCTCAGTGTGGTGCTCTGTAACCAGGGCTCAGGGAGCTTCAGCCAGGGACAGAGGGTGCAGGCTGCAGCCTGTGGCTGCAGAGGAGCTGCCTTGTCAGGAAACAAGCAGCCTGTCCTTGTGCTGGCCCTGCAGAAGCTGAGCTGCTTGGAAGCTGTGCTGTGAACAGTAATTGCTTCTGAAGTGCCTCAACAATAGCCTCATCAACAAAACGGCTTCAGTCAAGAACTTGTATTTTTATCTTTAAAATCATAGCACGAGTTGAGCTGGGAGATTCTGCTGCTGCAGCTATGGAGTGCTAGAGCATTCTCTGGCCAGAAGATTTGATTACTGCCAAGCTTGTATGGGAAGTGTGTTGAACCCTTTCAGTGGTAAAGCTTGGCCCCAGTTAGCACTGGGAAGTCTGGAGCTTGGAGAGCAGAGCCAAAAGCGTTCCAGCCAAAATGTTGCTGCTCAGATACCTGGTGCTAGCAGTGCCTTTGGCATCAAACCAAGCTGATGCATGTGGAGGGATGTGTCACCTGGTTGGGAATGAAAATGCCTGTGTCTGTTTCAGCAAGGTACCTGTCCAGTGAAGAGCTGTGGCCAGAATAAGGATTCACTGACGCTGTTTGGAGCTTCTAACATGGCAAGGGCATTGCTCAGGCCTGGTGCCACTGTGTGCTCCTCCTGGGTGTTCAGGAGACCTTACCTGAGCCAGGCATCCTGTCAGGCTCAACAATAATTCTTAACAAAGGAATGGGCTTATTTTTCTGCTGTTTGCTAGAGCACTGCTCTCTCTGCAGTCACCTCTCAGCAGGCTGGGCTGGTTTTGCTTGGGAAGGGCTTTGCCTTGGGGCAGTGTGAGCAGAGATGGTGGTGGGGCTGTTCAGAGGCATAAGCTGACTGGAGGAAAATCCACTGCTGAAGCAGTGGCGGGGGAAGGAGAAATTCCTGATCTGAGTGGTTTTGGTCATTCTTTTCATCAGCAAAAGTAGTGGACTAAACCTCTGAATTAGGCTTTCCCCAGGGGTCATAAAGGTTTGTGGAAGCTGTAGATGAATTGTGTCTCACACTGACTGCAGAGGGAGGACATTCCTGGTGAAGCAGGGGGGGAGTCCCAAACCCAGGCTCTGGAGAAGATGCTGCACCAGCTTGCAGTGCTGGTGAGAGAAATTGAATTTGGCAAGTCAAATTTTGTGGGTGGATAGGAGAGGGTCTTGGCTGGGGCTGTAAATATGCTTAATACCCGCATTTACCTTCTGTAAGGGGACCCTACTGCCAGCCTTTGCCAATTGACAAGAACATGAGCAAAACTGCGTTAAAGAGAGCAACTAAATGCTCTCATCTCCAAGGGCAGTAAGTGATTGAAAGCCCCCCTGTTCCAATCACCCCGAGGTCCTTTGGAGGCTGGTGACATCTGCAGAGACAGTTAATAGGTACTTGCAGAACCGATATAGAGAAAATCCCTTCAATGGCATTTTGCTTCATGCCTTAGAACATGAAGCCTTTGTCATTAATACATAAAGCCATGCAAGAAGAACAGAGCTGGGGTGAGCATGCACTGGGGGAGGATCACTTCGTGCCAAGTACCTGCAAATGTACCCAAATTAACAGTCTGCACATGCTGCCTCAGCCATGACAGTCATGC
Organism: Certhia americana; assembly: GCA_018697195.1. Classification (NCBI taxonomy): domain Eukaryota; kingdom Metazoa; phylum Chordata; class Aves; order Passeriformes; family Certhiidae; genus Certhia; species Certhia americana. Next base: position 15,405,057 of record CM031870.1, read on the forward strand.
TCTGAATTCCCTGTGATGAGTCCTGGCTGAAAACTCACAGTTCAAGTCCTTCACTGCCGCTATTGCATCAGCACATTTCTCAAGTGATTCGGGTCATAGACCTTTGGTGTTTCTGGAATTCCTTCACTGCCAGGAGCAGGGCAGCCCCGAGGGCAGTCCCAGCTGGCAGGGATTGACTCGGGGGTCGGTTTGGAGAGGGGAAGGCGAGGCTGTGCTGGCACAGCCCTGGTGCTTTTGTGCTCCGTGTGTGGCTGGGAGCGCTGCAGTGAGTCAGCCCTGCGGAGAGGAGAGGAGCGGAGTGGGGCCTCTGCAGCAGCAGCAGCACACGGGGACAGGGCCATCCGCAGCCCGTGCAGGCTCGGGAGGTTCAGGACTCGCTGCCAGAGCTGCCAGCACAGACAATGCCTCCAAAGAGCCTGCTGGCCTTGTTCTTTCTTAACCCTTTCACACTGTTTTTCATTTGGGTTTTTTTTTCCCCCAGAGGCTGCAATTTTAAATTTTTGTTTTCACTGCTGTTGGAGAAGCATTTTTCAGTATCAGGATTTTATCTGTGATTGCTCAGAGACTGGCTTTCCTGGGGAGATCTGGCTTACAGAGGAGCATAGTAACCTGGAAAAGCAAATAAGCTTTGGGGAAATAAAAACCTTGTTATGAGAAGCTGATCCCAGAACCCAAGTCACTGTTTTCAATTACAGAGTAACAGCAGAGCTAATGACTGCAGCTCTCAGAAGAGACAGCTTGTAGTCGTTCCCAGGCTAGCCATGGGGACACTGATTGTAGGGCATTCTGCTGTTTCCAGCCAGCTGTACTGTCCAAACCATCACTGTGCTCAGGTGAGAATTACTTGTCTCTGATGCACAGCACTTGTAACCGCTGGCCTTAGTTTTACAGCTATTAACCATCTTTTTCTCATTACATGATTAAATTAAACCCAGAGCAAGACTTTGCAATGCTACTTGTCCTGGAGTGGGAATTTTCTGTTTCAGGGTCAAAGGATTGTGTCCCCTTCTCCATTTTTGTTCCTGTTAAAGCTAATACATGCTGTTATTTTTTTCTGCAAAACACACTTCAGTGAGCTCCTGAGAGCCACAGCTTTGCAACTCATAATAAGTGGTTTTCAGCCAAGCTGGTTCTTGTGTCCCAACACAAAAAGCACACATAGAAAAATCCTGCCCTGACCTTACAGTGTTTAGGGGATGGGGTTTTTGGGGCCCACACTGTACCCACAAGACACCCTGACAGCTCTCTGTGACCTGGGCAGGATGCAGCTCCTGGACAACTGCTAGCTTGTCTTTGCCATTTTCCTTTTGCTGAGGGACCAGCTGCCCTCACCACAGGGTCAGGTCTGGCTCTGGGATTCATCAAGGGGACACCAGGGATTGTGTCAGTTCCTGGAGCCTTTTCTGGCACTTTGAACTGCCCTGTCTGTGCTGTTATACCTGTGCTTTCTTCCCCTTTGGCAGAGGGGAAAAGAGTGATTGGAGTGGCAGAGTGAATCCAGACACCCTCTCCTAATGGCTGTCTGCATGAGGTAGGCTGAGGACAAATCTTGGGAAATCATCTATATTCCCAATATACACCATTTGTTCTAAGCAGCCTCCATGGCTGCTGTGTGCCTTGGGACAATTTCTTACACATCTTTGTGAATGCCTGTGAAAATCAGTAGACAAGGCTTTTTTTCAGCAGCTCCTCCTGCAGCTGTTCCACGTGCTCCCCAGCTCCTCCCAAGTGCGCAGGTACAACTGCTCCTGCTGCCAGGCAGTGAACCTAATTTGGGAATTGGCCCAGGTTAAAAATAACCCAACCTGGAGGGAAAAAAAGACACGTTTGCTAAAGGAAATGCAAGCAAAACTACAGCCTGTGATTCCCTCCGGCCATCATCACTGGGGCTGCGGAGAGAAAGATTATGGAATTAATATAGAGTGTGCAGTATTGGCGATGCAAGACAGGCTTAATTTAATGCAGAGAAATAAAAGGAGAAGATCCAAAGGAGTAAGGCTTCAGCAGCACATGCCATAAGCTGGGCTGGATGACATTCCTGCAGCCTCAAGGAGCAGATTCCCATGGCTTGGCACAGGCTGTTCGCCTCTCCCAGCAGCACAGACGGAGCTCTCAGGGCTCAGATCCAGGCCTGGGACTGGCAGCCTGAGGAAGCCTTGGATCTGTGTGGCTGGAGGGTTCTCAGGTCACTGTTCTCTGTCACTGCTCTGGGTGGGCCTGAGGTGGGCTATTTCTGGGGGGTGTTTCTGTCTGTGCAGTCAGTATTTGCCTTTACCCAGCATCCCTTCCCCTGCCAGCTAGAGTTACTGTCACAGCCCTGTCAGCTTGTGTGTTCCCGGGGAAGGGACCTGTTCTGGCCACAGGCAGTTTGGATGCCACATATGCCTCCTGACATCCAAATTCGATTTAGCACCTTGGATGGGTCTGTCCTTCTTCACAGACAGATAAGCAGGGCTGAGAGCTGTTTTTAGGATTTAAATCCTCAAATACTAATTTTGGGGTCTCCTCAGCTCTACCTGGATGAAGCTAAAAATCATTCCCAGCAATACAGTGCTGGGTGTCCCAGATGAGCATAATTTCATGAGGAAAACCTCACAGTCCATCCAGTCCCACCCTGCCATGTCCAAGGACCCCTCCCACTGTCCCAGGCTGCTCTAGCTGCCCTGTCCAGCCTGGCCTTGGACACTTCCAGGGATCCAGGGGCAGCCACAGCTGCTCTGGGCACCCTGTGCCAGGGCCTGTCCACCCTCCCAGGGAACAATTCCTGCCCAATATCTCATCCAACCCTGCTCTCTGGCTGTGGGAAGCCATTCCCTGTGTCCTGTCCCTCCATCACTTGTCCCCAGTCCTTCTCTAGCTCTCCTGAAGCCTCTTTGGACCCTGAAAGTGCAGCATCATTCCCATCTCTCCTTCTCAGGCCCCTTTCCCAGCACCCTGCTGACAACAGGAGCAGCTTGTAGGGTGGACAAGCACTGACATCATGGAATGATAAGCATGGCTCAAAACCTAATTAAAATCCAATACTAGGCCAGACAGGGATATTACATTCATATGCAGATATATTCCCCATCACTTTTCTTTCCTGGGAGCGATCCAGCAGCACTGGAGCCCACATCAGATGGGTGGAACCGCGTCCGGTCAGCTTCCCCTGGGTGCTCAGGGGGGGCTCAGAGAGTCACCGTGGGGGGCCTGAGATGGAAGTGTCAGCATGGGGTTCAGCATGGGGCCTCACAGTGGGGTTTCAGCATGGGGATCTCGGGATGGAGGCTTGGGACGGGTGGGGTCTCAGCATGGGGTTTTAGGATGGGCTCTCATGGTGGGCTCTCACCATGGGCTACTCCCTTCCCATGATGGCGGCTCCTCGGGGCCGGTCACGTGCCGCAGGGCGGGTGGGGAATCCCGGCACGTGCCGAGCGCGCTCACGTGACCGGGAACAAGCGGCGCTGAGGGGAGGGGCCGCGCCCAGGCCACGCCCCCGGGCCCCGGTGCCCCGGAGCGGGAACAGCGCCCCGGGACCGGCATTTACCGGGGACAGCGCCCCGGGACCGGCACTCACCGGGCACCGCGGCGGGCCCGGCCCAAGGCCCCGCGGGGTTCGTTCCTCCCTGCGGCGGCTCAGAGCGCCGGGCGGGGAGGGAGCTCACCCTCCGCCTGCCCCCAGGGCGGTGCTCCGGTGCCTCCGCCCCCCGCCGGCTGCCCAGTCCCGCGGCAGCCGCTCGCCCCGGAGCCGCGGCCTGGCCTTGATTGGCCACGCCCGGTCTCCGCCCCCTGCGCCGGCCACCGGGGGATTCGCGGGTCCCGCCGGTCCCGCTGCCCCGCGATGCCGTCGAACAAATCGGTCTCGGACGCGCCCATCGTCCAGTTCAGCAACTGCCGCATCCTGCGGGACCACCAGCTCCAGAGGTCAGCTCCAGAGGGGTACCGGCGGTACCGCAGGGGATGGGGGTGCCAGGCTCTTGGGGTGCCAGGGCTCTCCGGGGATGTCGTGGTGTCCGTGCATCACAGGGGTGCCGGGGTGCGGGGTAACTGAGTGCGGGGTACCGGGAGTGCAGGGTCCCGGAGTGCAGGGTCCCGGGGCTGCAGGGTACCGGGGGTGCAGGGTACCGGGGTGCGGGATCCCGGGAGTGCAGGGTCCCGGGGTGCAGGGTCTCGGGGCTGCAGGGTACCGGGGTGCAGGGTCTCGGGGTGCAGGGTCCCGGGGGTGCAGAGTCCCGGGGTGCGGGGGCTCCCGGACGGGCTGCCGGCCTGACCCGAGCCCTGCAGTGCCGAGGGACGGTCAGCAGTTCCCTCTGCTCACCGGCTGCTGGCCCTCACCCGCTCCCACCGCCCCGTGTCCCCTCTGGCAGGTTCCGGAGGGAGAAGGGACAGGTGTGCTGTACAGTCTCTGTTGTTTTGTTACTTCTGCCAGCCCCCGGGCACCACCTTGGAGGGACAGCCCATGAAAATCCCATAACTCCCGTGAGTTCGGTAGAGCCAGAGCCGGGCAGAGAGGGCTGTTTGCTGTGTCCCAGGTAGAAGAGCAGCTGTGCTCTGGCAGACGTCGCAGAGCCCGTTGCAGGAGGTGCCGGTGGGATCCACTCTGCCCAGCACCACTGTCACTCTGGGGCACGGCCACCTGCTCCACATGCTGCAGATGGCACCAGAGCTTGGTGTGTGTGACTGTCCCTCCAGGGAGGACCTGTGGGTGCGAGAGGGGAAGATCCTCAACCCAGAGAAACTCTTCTTTGACGAGAAGGGCTCTGCGGATGTCCGGCTGGACTGCAAGGACAGCATCATCGCCCCAGGTTTCATCGATGTCCAGATCAATGGTACAGTGAAGCTACATGCACTCATGGACTGGGGGTGGCCCGGGTTTGTCCATCCCTGACCCCCAGCCCCACTGTGAGTGTCCTGCCCATGACCACGTTTCAGCCGCTCAAGGGAGATGTGAGTCACCCAACCAATGACAAAGAGCAATTTTGCCTGTGGTTGCTGCTGTAGTGTAAGTGATCCCCTTTGCCCAGGTGAGGGTTTCCTCTGAACTCATTTTTATCTGTATTTTATCCTGCCCCTGCACTGGCAGGATGCCTGCCTTACCCTTTCCAGGAAGTAGGAGGAGAGGGCAAGACTTCCCAAGGGAACAGAAACAATTAACTGCAGTAGCTCTCTTCAGAAGGAAAGAGGGGCTTGTTCTATGGTAGCTGAAGTTGGACATTAGATCCCTTCTCAGCTGGGAATCACCCTGCATCAAAATAAAAAGGTTGTGCTTGCAAAACCCTGGGTGCTGTGGGGAAAACACTTCAGGGGGGCAGTGATGGTGAGATTTGTACTTGTGGAACCTTGGAATGTAGGACAGTAGTGCTGATGGAGCCTCTGTGTCAGCACCCTACAAACAGAACATCTCCCTCCAGTCACACAAAGTCTTTCTTTGGTGTTTCTGGGTGGAACACACCACTGGGGAAGCTGCAGTTTCACCTTTGTTTTGTTTGTGGTGCAGGAGGCTTTGGTGTGGACTTCTCTTTGGCTACAGATGACTTCAAATCAGGTATTGACCTGGTCAGTCAGAAAATCCTCTCCCATGGAGTGACCTCTTTCTGCCCCACCCTGGTGACGTCTCCTCCATCTGTGTACCACCAGGTAAGGGCCACTCTCCCCTCCCATCCGCAGGGTGAGCAGGGACTGAGGCTGGTACCAGGAGGTGGGTGGGCCAAGGCTGGGGTAGCTGCCAGGGAAGAACAGCCATGGGCATGAGGAGCTGGACTCTACCCTGGGTTTCTTGCCCTTAGCCTCTGGAGTGCTGAGACAGCCATGTCTCCCAAGTGAGCTCTGCACACCAAGGCTTGGAGATGGCTTTTCCTCTGTGGGCTGTGATGGCCCCAAGTGGTCCAGCTACAAATCTGCCTGCAGACCTGACCTTTGTGTCTGATTTGGCAGGCTGGGGGATTGTGTCTGGGTTTCCATGTCTGACAAACCCCTTTCTCTAGGTTCTCCCTCAGATCAGTGTAAGAAATGGTGGAGCCCATGGAGCAGGAATCCTGGGTAAGTGGATTTGTCCCTCTGTGGTGCTACTCTAGGTGTGAATTATCTTGTTCATGGTTGAGGTTCATGAAAGAAGTTACTGAGAGCACAAATAGGGGCTGGAGCTCTCTGTGGAGGGATGCACAGGTGGGTACAGACCCACCTTGTCCCTCAGGCTGTGCCTGGCCTTTGCTGTGTTCTCTGTCATTGTACACACACTGCTCCAGCCCCTTTGGGGACCCTGGGGCAATGGCAGTGGGGTGGCTTGGCTTGGCTTGGCTGGTGACCAGCAGTGCATCCTCAATGTGCTGAGCTCACAGTTGCCTGAGCCATGTGTTTCACTGCAAAAAAATGGCAAGAGTGTGACTGGAGCAGAGTAGACATAGCAGGTGTCTTGGTCCCTGGCAGGGGGAGGAAGAGTCATGGTTCTTTGTTCCTGTTTGTACAGGAGCCCACCTGGAAGGGCCGTTTATCAGCAAGGAGAAGAAGGGTGCCCACCCTGAGCACTGCCTCCGCACCTTTGAGGCAGATGCCTTCCAGGACCTGCTTGCCACCTACGGCTCCCTGGACTGTGTCCAGATAGTGACCCTGGCCCCTGAAATGAAGAGGAGCAGTGAGGTGATCCAGGAGCTCACCAAGAGGGGCATCTGCGTCTCCCTGGGTAAGGGCTGGGGCACACAGGGCTTGGGGGGCTCTGGCCACCCCTCCCCTGGGCTGTGGCATCTCTGATGGTGTCTCAGTGCAACTGGACAGGCTGGGATTCTCTTTTGCCTGGCCTGTGTGCAGGTGACAGACTTGTGACAATGCTTGATGGTGTCAATCTGTCATGGCAAGGGCCAGAGTTTTGCAGACTGAGGAGCCCCTGTAGTAAACACAAGGTGCTGTTCTGACACAGGGAAGAGCAGCAGTCTTAGTTGGAGGTTTGATGATGTGGAAGGGTTCAAACTCTGAAGTTCCACTGCTTTAAGCCTTATGTGACAGGTGAAATCATTTCCAAAGGTTACTGTTGGTTTGATAACTCTGTTTTTCAAGGTGAAATTAAACCTCAAGTGAGAAGGGCATTCATACAGCAGACTCTCTCTTATCCCACAGCCACATAAAGAACTCCAGAAAGGCAAGGTTAGCCCACAGAGCTGCTGTCCTGTTGAGGAAACAGAAGTTTCTTTCTGCATAGCTTAATTCCCATATGCTTTCCTGGCAAAGTCCCCATTGTTGTGAGAGTATCTTCTGATACCTGTCTACAAAACATTTAAGTAAATGAGGCCAGCAGAAAGGCGTGTCATTGGACCTCACACCCAGCCTGAAGACAACTGCTGTGAGCAAGGCAGCATTTGTGACAGCTGTGATGTGAACACTGAAGCAGTTCAGGTGAAACACCCATCCCAGAATCCCCCAAGGTCATGGCCAGACACATCTGTGTCACAGCTGCACCTCAGACCTCCGGCCAGGGTGGGCATTAGAGCACAGTCCAGTGCTGGAGTAGGGAAATCAGTGGCGATGGGCAGAGGAATTAGGCGTTGGTCTGTGTTCCCAGGTCACTCTGTGGCTAATCTGTCCCAGGCTGAGGAGGCTGTGCAGCACGGAGCCACCTTCATCACTCACCTCTTCAATGCCATGCTGCCGGTGAGTCCCCAGAGGCACCTGCCCTGCTCCAGGGCTGCTCTTGGGCTTTCTCTCCCACTCCCCATGGGTCTGTGTTCTCCCCAGCTGGCTTTGTACTGTACTTTGCAATGAGGTTTTGCCACTGAACCTCTGGCTTCACGTTCCTACTGCTGGATCTGAAAGAGATTCAAGGCTCTAGCAGAATCTTGAAGTTCATCTCAAGGACTGGGAAGTGTTGGTGGGTGAGAGCTGGACCTGCCCTCACTTAGTGCATCCAGACATGTGCCCTGTGTGTGGGCAGCAGGGGAAGGGGGGGATTCTGCCCCCTCAGGTGAGACCCCACCTGCAGAGCTGCCTCCAGCCCTGGGGCCAACAGCAGCAGGACCTGGAGCTGCTGGAGAAAGTCCAGAGGAGGCCTTGGAGATGTTCCAAGGGCTGGAGCCCCTCTGGAGCCAGGCTAGGAGAACTGGGGGTGCTCAGCTGGAGAGGAGAAGGCTCCAGGGAGAGTTCAGAACCCCTTGCAGGGCCTAAAGGGGCTCCAGGAGAGCTGGGAAAAGGCTTTGGACAAGGGCCTGAAGTGACAGGACAAGAATGTCTTCCTACTGCCAGAGGGCAGGGTTAGATGGAATTAAGGTTAGAAGGGAAGAAATTCTTGGCTGTGAGGGTACTGGGACCCTGGCACAGGTTGCCCAGACTGTGGCTATGGAGCTGTGGCTGTCCCATCCCTGGAATCATTCCAAGGTCAGGTTGGACAGGTCTTGGAGCACCTTGGGATAGTGAAAGGTGTTGCTGCCTGTGGCAGGGGTTGGAACAAGATAAGCTTTATGGTCCCTTCCAACTCAAACCATCCTGTGATTCTGTGATTCAAGGCAATGCCCAGGTTTGCCTGGTAAAGCTGCCAGGCACTGTGTGATAGAGAGAGCAGCTGCATCCCCTGAAGGAAAGTCTCAGCCAGTGCATCCTGGTGATCCTCCACAGCTTGTCCCCTCTCTCCCCTCGAGCAGTTCCACCACCGTGATCCTGGCATTGTGGGGCTGCTGACAAGTGACAAGATTCCTGCTGGGCGGAGGGTCTTCTATGGCATGATTTCTGATGGCATCCACACCAACCCCGCTGCCCTGCGCATCGCCCATCGAGCCCACCCCAAAGGTGAGCCATGGCAGTCCCCACAGTGTCACCAGCTACTCCGAGCACTGCACCATCTCCCAGAAGAGATTCGTGCTGCCCTTGCTGTCTGGAAGGTCACAGCCACACCTGCTGATCCCTCAGTGCTCTTGGTGGATGTGGCTGGAGACACGTGGTCCCTCTCTGGGAGGGTCAACAGGGCACAGTGCTTGGAACTGCAGCAGAATCAGCTGCTTGTGTTTCACAGGGCTGGTGCTGGTGACAGATGCAATGGCTGGCATGGGGCTGGCACCGGGTCGGCACACACTGGGTCAGCAGGTGGTGGAGATCGATGGGCTGAACACCTACATTGCAGGTAAGTGCTGTCCCTCTTGCTGAAGAGCTGGGGACAGTGCTGCCACTGGCACCATTCCTGAGCAGCTGAGCACACCTTGCTGTCCCTGTCGGCGTGTGGCAGCGTTTGTGCCACCCTCTTGGGTTTTGATGCCTGGTGGATCTGCAGTGACTTTGCCTTGGGAATAATGAAACTCCTGGTGAAGAGAAGTGTGCCACCCTCGTGGAGGAATCTGTGCAGCTGTAGCTGTTTGTGACACCTTTGAAAGCGTCATTGCCTGGTGTCAAGGGTGCCAGAGGTTCAGGGCATCAGTAAGGACAGAGAAATCTTAGAGTTATTTATTGCCCCTTTTCTTTATTATGACACTACCGCTTCTTGCTAGCTAAATTCCCTAAGTTTCAAATTCCCAAGTAGGTGAAAATGGGAAGGTATTTCAGAGAAGGAGCATTCCTTTCTCCATTCCCAGCCTTTGGCAGCAGATGCCTGCATTGTGAGCTGGTTTCACCCACTCCAGCTGGGGTAACACCCAGGTACCTCTTCCTGTGCTCCAGCAGGAAGTGCCTGCAGCCCCTTCAGCTTGCTCCTCCTGCCACCCAGGACTTCTGCACTTCTGTTTCCCTCTATGCTTCCCTAGTGCCCTGCTTCTTGCTGTGAGTGCTACTCAGTGCCATCCTGTGTCTCTCCCAGGCACAAAGACCCTGAGTGGCAGCGTGGCGACCATGGACACCTGTGTGAGACATTTCCAAGAAGCCACAGGTAAGAGAGCCTCGTGCACAACCTGCTGCTCCCTACACTGACACAGGAGGAGGTCTTGCTTTTGCCAGATGTGTTCCACCGGGAATGTTCCCTCTCACCTGAGACATGGCAGGGCTGGGATCACTGCCCTCAGATGAGCCCCTTTTTGAGGGGAAGTTTCATTTTAACCCATAGAACTAATGAGAGGTGAATTCTGCTGCTTCTTCCTCACAAAAGTGAATGGTTTTCCTTTCTCCATACCCTAGGTATTCAGTTTTCCTATGCCTGCTCTCTCCTTTAGGGATATTTTCCTTCCCAGCTCCAGCTGGCTGTGCTGAGGGTGTTCAGCTTGGGTTGGTCAACTGCCTGGTTGGCAACTGCCTTGTCCAGGGGGATTTGGGCTGCCCTGGCAATGGGGATCTGGCTGCCCTAACGTCTCCCCAATTCTCTGTCCAAGGGTGCTCGGTAGAGACTGCGTTGGAGGCGGCGTCTCTGCATCCTGCTCAGCTCCTGGGGATTGAACATAAAAAGGGGACACTGAATTATGGCTCCGATGCAGGTACTGGTGTGGGCACAGCACATCCTGGTGTGGAGACAATGGTGTCAGGGCTCACAAGTGCTGGAGTAAAGCAGGGGCTGCTGTAAGCACATGCTCATCCTGTTTCAGTGGGAGCTGCTGGGTGACTTGCTCCACCTGGGATATGCTCTGGGCTTTTGCTCCAGTGGTTTTTCCCTTGGATGCTGGCAGTGTTTGGGAAACCCTTTGGAGTGCCCCATCTCAGCCAAGCAGAAAGCAGAGCTGCCCTTGCCAGGATTGCACAGCAGTGCCGTCCTGGGGTTGGGGAGAAGCCCTTTCCCACTGAGCTCAGCTCTCCCCAGCTAGCTCCAGCAGCTCCATTCTGACAGCTGCTTTCTTTCTCTCTTGTCCAACACAGATTTCCTAATGCTGAATGACAGCCTGTATGTGCAAGCCACGTACATCGCCGGCGAGGAGGTCTGGCAACAGGATGTGTCGGGCATGTGACACTGGGCTGTCCCAGTGCCCTCCAAGGCTCCCTGGCACTGTGGGTAGCAGCTCTGGCAACCACCACACTTCTCTCTTTTGGTTCTTTTTTCCCAATTCCTTCCTGCAACTCCCTCAAAGGAGCCTCATACCAAAGAGCTGCATTTTCCAGCTTCCAGTTATAGCCATGCCTGCAACAAATTTGTTGGTGCTCAGTTGGTGGCATGGGGAAAGAATGCCAGTCCTGGAGTGACCTACAGAACTGCACAGCTGTCCTGCCCCCAGACAGGTGCTCCTGACACCATCTGACAGCAGTAAGGAACTGTCCCAGCCTTTGCACAGTTTATACAGCACACACTAACCTGCTCTTCACCTGAGGCAGGCTCAAGCCATTCCCATTCCTCTGCCTGCTGTTTGCTTTGCTCCCAGGCAGCCAGGACTTGTTTGACATCAGCTTCCACCAGCTCAGCTCGCAGCTCTTCCCGTGACCAGGTTTCTGTTGTGTCAGCAGAAGCTGAGGATCACATTGGGATCTCCCAACAGCCCCTCTGGCTTGTGGTCTCACAGCAAGGCTGCCCCAGCTTGCTGACTCGGTGCCCTTGTGGGGCTGAATCCTCAGGGCAGAGATCAAACCCAGGAATACCAAGGCATTGCTGGTCCTTTGTGCCTTTTCCCTGCATGGGCATTGAGTCCACAGAGCTGGACGTATGAACAGCATCCTGCCACATAAAACAATGTTCCTTTCACTCCTTGCTCTGTCTGGATGGGTTCTGCAGGCTGTGTGCCAGCCATACCAAGAAGAGCCTTTGCATCACCTGATGGGTTTGTGCATTCCTCAGGCCATGGATGGGGAGCTTTTGCTTTAGGGGATGCATCCAGACTGGTGGTGACAGGCTCACGAGCACTCAGTCCAGCTCAGGCACTGAGGGAGAGGAAAACTGTGGTGGCATTCTGGCCTTTCAAGAGATACAATAGCTCATTATTTTGTGCTTATTATCTTCTCCAATACTTGACTGTCAGATTTTTTTCCTGACACTTGGACACTTGTATGTGAGGACTGATGCTGATTTTGACCCTACCCAACCACTCAGAATAAGCCTCGAGATAAAAGTCTCAAGACAACCTTGGATAAGGCTTAAACCACTGAGGTTTAAGGGCTCTGACAATGGCTAAGTCTCAGCAAGGGTGGAGATTGTAAGGCAGACAGAAATCTGGTTGGGATTGGCAGAAGTGTACCAGTTTTTCCAGTACCATTTTATAATCTTTAGCAGCAACATTTGGAAGTGCTTTCCCAGCACTTTAGAGCCCCGCTGTCAGCCTTTGGAGAATTTGGAACGTTAGCTGCCAATGTCAAGAGAAATTATAACCTGGATGGTTTGATAGACACCAAACCCTGTGCTGTAACAGGCTGTGCTGCTGCAGTACTGACCTCACGGGGATCCTCTGGCTGTCCTTGGAAACAATCCAAGGGGGAAAAAACGCCTATGAAACCAAGTGTTTAACCTTTTATTTACAAAATTAAATCACCAAAAGGAAATCTAAAATAGAAATGGGATTAGACAGTACCTGTAAGTGTGCATTGACCTTTTTTGCCTGCCCGCGGTGGTGCGTGCTGAGTACTTCATGCATACAGTGCCACAGCCAAATAACTCATTGATCCAAACCCTGAATTCCTGGCTAGAGCTTGGATCTGCCTCCTCAGCAGACTTCTCCAGCGACTGGGACTCCCGGCAGAGGCTGGGTACCATGAGCAGCACTGCTCAGCTCACCTGGCCCATGTTCTGTACGTGCGAGGGGCCAGGGCTGCTGCGGGGGTTTGGCTCCGGGCAGGCGGCCCGGCCCGGCTGTGGGCATTGCCTGCGTGCCCGGCGGCTCCCTGTGGGGCTCAGGGGAGCAGGAGGGACCCGCAGGGGTCACAAAGGCGAGGCCAAGGCGGGCGCTGGGCCCCGGGCGGAATTGCAGCGCGGAGCGCTGAGGGCAGCGCGCACCGGCCCGGGCCGCAGTCCCGGAGCCGCAGCGGAGAGACCCCGCCGAGCACCCGAGAGGGCTCCGGGGAGGCCCCGAGCCGCTGCAGGCGGTAGGGGGGGGGGGGGGGGGGGGTCCCGGAGCCCACAGCGGCCCGTGACCGGAGGTGGGCGGTGCGGCGGGGCCACTTCCTGAGGCGGCGGCGCGGGGAGCCCGGCATGGAGCGGGTAAGGCTCTGCGGCCGGGCACGGCTCCCGCAGCTCCTCCTTAAAGGCCTTCCCAATCCCTGCTCTCCTTTCATGAACATTCTTTCCGTTCCCGGTGTTTTAGTGTGCCTTGTCCCCGGGCGGGCCGCAAACCTTAACTCTCACCTGCTTAGCGGAAGGCAGCCAGCGCACAAGTACAGCTTGTGGGGCCTCAAGGGCTTGTGTTTAGCCTAAAGAGAAATTCTGAGTGTTGCCAGAGCTGTGCTAAAGGGAAGTTTCCTACTGTGGAGACATTATACCAATAACTGAGCTTCAGGAAAAATGAGGAATCTTCCATTTGGGGCCTTTAAAAAGGGACAGGTGAAGAAAAAGGTGAAAAATCTCTGGGAAGTCCTGGGTTGCCGGGAGTGGTGGGGTTCCCTGCTAGTAAGTGCTGTAATTTTTGTCATGCAGAGGGCTCATTTGATGCTCTCCACACGTGTCCCTGTGCTGTGTTGATTTATGGAATAAATGAACTGTTAGACAGCATACCTCCAGTGTAAGGCAGGTCTTATCTCCTGCGAGAGGGGAGAAGGCCTCAGAAAACTCAGTTTTGGAGGTGAGAGATTTGTGCTTCTAAACATTCTGTCTTCCCCACACGATGTGCAAGGCTCCCCAAGGTGCATTCCAGGAGGAGCTGGAGTGGTGCATTTCGAAACTGGACACAGATTTCCACCTCACTCCTCACCCCAAACTAGGTATGTTCCTCTTTCCTAGCCCACACCCCCCATAGTCTGCCTTGGGTGTTATTTAGCAGATCTGCGTGTTTTTCTGTTTCTTCTCTCCATTATATTCTGTGTTCTTGTGTTATTGGGATTTGTTCTAAATACAGAACCACATAAAGCAATGGGCTTTAAGGGCTGTGTTTCTGGAAGCAGTTTTATCTTTCATTCATTTAGTGTTTGTTCTCCCTGTTTTCTGTACTCTTTGTCATGTTCTCTTTTTCCCATATAATGGCTTGTTTGGTTTTGCTACATCTCTGCCTTTGTTTTCCATCTTAAGGAAATACTGTGCTAGTGTGTCTGGCCCTTAAACACCAGTAAGGTTATTTTTGTGAAGCTTGTTCCAGGGAAAAATTACATGGAAGATAAAATTCTATAAAGTCATAGTTTGTTCTCATCAGTCCAGTTTGTAGAGCTGCAGACACAGATCCTGCTGCTGGTGAGTCCCTAATCTGGGGAGAGGGCTGTGAACCCTGTGTGAGATGCTCAGGTGAGTGTTTTGCTGGTGCACCTGAGGATGAAGCAGTGCCTGATAGGTGCTCACACCCTGTGCTTGTGCATCGGGCTCCAAGAAGAATTAAAGCTGAGAGGGTTGTGATTGTTCAGCCTGGAGAAGGCTCCAGGGAGATCTCAGAACCCCTTCCAGGGCCTGAAGGGGCTCCAGGAGAGCTGGACAGGTACTAGGGACAAGGGATGGAGGGACAGGACATAGGGAATGGCTTTCCACTGACAGAGATTATGCTTTGATCAGATACTAGAAAGAAATCCTTCCCTGTGAGGGTGTGCAGGCCCTGGCACGGTGCCCAGAGCAGCTGGGGCTGCCCCTGGCAGGCAGGTTGTCCTACCCAAGGCCAGGTTGGACAGGGCTTGGAGCAGCCTGGGACAGTGGGTGGGGTCCCGGCCCATGGCATGAGTGGATGAGCTTTAAAGTTTTTGCTCAAAGCTATTCTGTGATCAAGCCATTTTGTTACGTGTGTCCTGTGCTGGTCCCCAGTGCCCAGCAGCAGGAAGGCAGCTTCTGGAGGAGAGGCAGGAGCTGAGCACATTAACAGGGCAGCAAAAGTAGTACCCTGGCCAGAAAAGGGCCCTTTTGCACAGAACATGGGCCAGGTGAGCTGAGCAGTGCTGCTGATGGTACCCAGCATCTGCCTGGAGTCCCAGTCACTGGAGAAGTCTGCTGAGGAGGCAGATCCAAGCTCTAGCCAGGAATTCAGGGTCTGGATCAATGAGTTATTTGGCTGTGGCACTGTATGCATGAGGTATTCAGAGTAACTCCCAGGTGTGTAGGGGGGAGCAGCTCCCCGGAGCTTTCACTGCCTCTTCTCAACTGGCCTGGGTTGCAGCTAGCCAAACCCCTTGAAATAAGGGTCCATGTGCTGAGGACCCTGACACCCAGATGCTGTGAAGCTGCATCCCACTTCTGTCCCACCACGGTCCAGGTGCATCCGGGCCAACATCACTGGCTGAGGTAGGGAGAGGATTATTCTGCCCTGCTCTGCTCTGCCCAGCCCCGCCCCGCGCAGCCAGCCCAGCCCAGCCCAACCATGCTCTCCCCAGCCCTGCCCAGCCCTGCCTTGCTCTGCCCAGCCCAGCCTTGCTCTCCCCAGCCCTGCCCAGCCCTGCCCTGCCCTGCCCTGCCCTCAGGCAGCCTCACCTCCAGTGTTGGGGTACTTGGGGCTCCACAATAGCAGCAGGATCTAAAACTGTCAGAGTGTCCAAGGGGAGGGACATGAGCATGGGGAGGGGTCTCCAGGGGAAGCCATAGGAGGAGCAGCTGAGGGCCCTTGGTTTGTTCAGCTGGGGAAGAGGCGATGGAGCCCAGAGCTCACCGGGGCTGCAGCTCCTCCCAGGGGGCAGGGGAGGGGCAGCTCCCATCTCTGTTCTCTGTTACAGGGAGGGAATGGCTGGAGCTGTGTTAAGGGGTGATTATTTGGCTGGATGTTAGGGAAAGGTTCTTTCCCCAGAGGGTGGTCAGGCGCTGCAGCAGGAGAGGTGAGATGTTCCCATTTCACAGTACTACTCTCAAGTTGTTCTGTGGTGTAAAATAAGTGAGACAAACACTGAAAGACTGTTTAGGGTTTCCAAGTGGAGGTCTTGGGAACCACTGTCATAGACCAATTCTGGTTTTTAGAGAATGTCCTCTAACACAAAAGCTTTGGATTCCTGTTGTGGTCAGGCTGGTTGGTTGTCCTGCTTTTCAGGGTATACACTCTACTCAGATTTTTTCCAGTTTTCCAGAGAAGAGACACTGAGCTAGGGTCTGGGATTTGTCTTCACCTTGAGGGAAAGATTGCTAAGCCCTCTGTAGCTTCTGTGCCATTAGCAGTGCACTTACTGCAGTGTGAGAGTCCAGCTGTATGTAATAAGCAGTTAAGATTTCTTTTCCTTCTGTAGGAACATCTCACAGTATTTGAGCTTTTAGAAGCACTTGGAGTTCCATTTCAATTGAATGCTTGTTATGGATTACTCAGAGGTGATATAAACACAGAGCACAATCAGAGAAGAGTCAGCCATCAGCATCCCACAGTGTGGGTTTTAAGGCCCACTGCTTGATCAAACTGTTCCTTGTCTCTCGGTGTTTTCTGAGTGCAGCAGAAGAGACCCAACACATTTTCAAGGTCCTGCACTCCCCTGAGACTCCTCTTGCAGAGAAGCAACAAGTAATGAGCAATGTGTTTGGGGATTGTCATCTCAAGATGGATGAGGGTCAGAAGAGCATGGAGAAAGGTGAGCGTGAGCTGTCCCTCAGGGGATGGTGAGGTATGGTTCTATTCTGGAGATTTCTTAGGTTGCAGCATTAATTGAGTCACCTCTCCTTGCCTTAGAGTGGAAGCTGCAGTGGCACCCCCATGGTAGAAAGCTGGTGCATTGAGAACGCCAGTATTGAAACAATATTCTTTGTCTTCTCTAGGCATGAACCCTGGTGTTGTGGAAGTACAGCCAAGCAAGGAGCAGGCTGCAGATGGTGTGAAACAGTCTTACCCAACCCCTGAGGCAAAGCCAGAGCTGTTCACATCATCTGGCAGCCCCTTCCAGTTCAATTTTACACTTTCCGAGACTGACCCAGAGGCTGACCCTGGTGACAGTGGTGCTGAGCAGGTACAAAACTATGTCAGAGCCACCAAGCAGGAGAACCGGAATGGTGCCTTGGGGTTTGCTGCCTCTGGACAAGAATCCAAGTTTGCTTTCAACTTTTCCATCCCAGATGAAGACTGTGCTCATCTTCAATTACTTCCAGCAAGCCAACAAACAGAGCACACTGCAGATCCTGCACTGCCTGCTGAATCAGCAGCTCTGCCTCAGGCTGCAGCCTTGCAGAAGCCTGAGGTGACTCAAGTGACAGGGGATGCACCCAAAAAGGATAGGAGCCATGTCACATCAAAGATCCCCCAAACAGGGACAGCCCCTGCAGATGAGGCAGTGACAGAGAAATCAACAGGAGGTGGAGCTGCTCAGAAGAAGAAAAAGAAGAAACAAAAACTGCCTGTCAATAAAAATAAAACAGAAGAAACTGAGACCAGCAGGAAGGCAAAGGCAGAAGCTGACAGCTGTCAAAATAAGGATACTTCGCATCAGGATGAGAAGACCTCTCAGGTAGTTAAATACTGATGGGATCCCATAGTTTATAAACCCTTGAGCTAAAGAGACACTTTATCTCTTTGCACAGATGAACAATTAACATACTGCCTTGAGATGGAAGCTGAGGGACCACGCTTGCTGCTTATGTGTTCCAGCAGCTGTTTGCTTTTTCTCCTACAGCTGAGGGACCTCACCAGGGCAAAGGAAGTTCATGGTCCTTCCAATTTGTGCTGACAGATTTCATGTTTAGTGTTGTGACAGCTAGTCCTGGGGGGATGGATGCCATATTTTCTTAAGAAAATAAAAGCAGGAGATGGAGGTAATTCTTCAGCTGGCACCAAGCTGGTGCCTGTGGGTGCTGAGCCAGGCCCTGTAGCTCTGATGTGCATGTTGCAGGATGAATTGCTTTCATAGTGCAAGGAGCAAAGCCAAGGCACAGAACTGCCTCCTGGGCAAGGAGGAGGCCCTGTAGCCAAGGGCCTGTGGTAGAGCTCCAGGGTGCTTCTGAGAAGGTTCCTCTGTAGGGCAGGGCCCAGAAATCAACTGAAGTTGCAAACTACGTGTAAACATAACATTAAGGCACACCCTGAGGTTTTCTGTTCTGATAAGGTCCAGGTCTTCATCTTATTTTACTTTCCAGCACTGGTGCTGGTGTCATTAACAGTACCAGCTGATCAGTACTGTAATACAAGATTGCATGAAACATTCCTTTTCTTAATATCATACAAGGAAATTGCACTGAGTGTTAACCCTCCTCTGGAACATTCTATCCAAAGGTCTGCTTCACTTGCAGCCCTACCAGTAAACACTGCTGAGCACCAGGGACACAGGCAGAGTTGAAGGTCAGATAAAGCCTTCCAGTCTTTTGGAAGGACACTGTTGTAGGTAAAAGGAGACAGTGTGAGGGCTTCTGTATTGACATGTACATAACAGCTAAGAATTGCCTCAGTCCCAGGGTGCAGCCCTGTTTCCCTGTCCCACTGCTGAGTTAGCCAGCTGGCTTTGCTCAGTGGGGCTTGGCTTCCTCCATCTCCACGGGCTTCATCTTCCTTCTCCTCATGCAGTCCTGGCTGAGCAAGCACAGAGGAGCTGAGAAGAAGGACTCAGCTTCTGATTTTGTCCATTGTTTCCTTACTTTGATTTTGTGCAGTTTTGAAGATAGGGGGTTTTTTTATTGTTAATGTTTATTTCTCCCATCTGTAAGTTTATTTGAAAGCTGAACAACTTTCCAGAAAACAGCCCCTTCTGAATGGCAGCCACATATTAATTCCTTCTAATAGAGACAGTGAGTTGCAACTAAACATTTGCACAGTGCTTTTAGTTTATCTGATGAAAAACAGTAGGGGGAGAATGTCATGAAGTCTATAAAGTGATCACCAGAACATGGTATTTGGAATAGTCCTGACTTTATGGAGTTCCCTTTCATCCTATGTATCAACTGCTGCTGTAATTTTTGGGTGACTTACTTCCTCTTGCTTGCTGTGCCTCATGTTGACAGCAGTCAGATGAGCAGCTGCGGAAGGAGGTGGACTGGTGTGTGAACCAGCTGGAACTCGGCCTGAAGACACAGAAACCCACTCCAAAGCAGGGTGAGCACTGAAGTAAAGAGGAGCTTTCTCCTGGGGGAGCATTGACAGGAGTGCAGAGACAGATCCAGCAGCCTGTGTGTTGTTTTTATCCTTTGCTGCAGCTGAAGAGGCTCTCAGGGCAATCAGGACACTGCGCAGTGACAAGGCTCCCCTGGTGAAGAAGCGTCAGCTCATGAGAGCCATGTTTGGAGACTACAGGAAGAAGATGCAGGAGGAGCTGTGCAGAGAGCTGAAGCTTATGGAAGCAGGTAGGAGAACTCTGCATGGTGAGGAGGATAGGAAAGGGGTTCAATCCTGCCCTGTGCTTTGCAGACTTGGGCCTCACTGTATGTGATGACTGAACATCTCTTATTTTTTCTCTCTTCTTTAAGCTGCAAAATCTGCCAGGATCGTGGAGTTGAAGGGAAGTGCCCACAAGAAGAATGGCCAGTTCATCCGGAAGTGCTTGGGAGCCTCCAGGAAAAGCCAGAGTTCCCAAGAATCCCCTTCAGAGTCACACAGGAGACTTAACACAGGCTTATTCAATTTCACAGCTCCCCAAGAGTTCCGCTTTAATTTCTTCTAGAAAAGTCACTTTGATTAAAACTGCGCCAGGTCTCCTGTAAACTGAAGAATGGTGGAAAGATGCTGTGCAGTGGGAAATGTCATGCATGAATCTCTGGATCCTCTTCCAGGGTGCCTTATCTAGAAGTTTAAAACAGGTCTGCCTACTATGCATATGACCCCAAAACTCAGCCTATGTAAGTGCTCCTCTGCTCGCACTGGAGAGAGGTGCCTTTGAAAGGTCAGCAGTGTGGAAGGATCTGCTTTCTTTTCCTGTACAATTGACATTAACTGTAGAATCTGTCTTTTATACCATGAGATTTTCCCTTTCTCCCGTTGCTTTTAAATAGAACAGAGCCTTTCTGGCAGCTGAGGTGGCAATGCATTACAGCAGGGAATGGTTTGGAATCAAGATCCAGCAGTGGATAGCTGGGTGCTTGCACTCCCTGAGTCTGTGTGAATGCAGCTCCTGGCATCCAGCAAACACCAGCAGTGTGTCATCCCTGATATGGAGGAGACAGGCTCAGGTTCATTGGGGGAAAGTGAGTCACAACCATTTTTGCTCATTCATCTCTTTCACTGACAGATACAGAGCTAGAATAAAACTGCACATCATGATTTGATCCAGCCTAGGGATGTAAGGACAGTTGTTCCCAGGAAAATAGGGAAGATTTCTGTTGCTGAAGCCAGGTTCTGGACAGCTAGGAAGGATGTACAATCAGCTCTTAAATGCAGTTTATAAGTAGCTCAGTTATAGCCCCCAGCGCCTCAGAGGGAAAATCAGCTGCATGCCAGCCTCGGGTGGTGGTAAAATCAACTGTCACAGCCCAAAGACTCTTCCATGTGTTTTGTATTAAATTTTGGCTTTTTGAATTTGTGTCTCTAGTCAGTACTGCTTGAGTCACTGAACCCATCTCTTAAGTTCATGCAGAAAACCTTCCCACCAAGCCTAAAAAATGCTGAAGGAAGAGAAGTGCTGTGAAAGGCTGTGTGGTATCAGGTGTCCCTAGGGAGCAGTGCTTTCCTCCCTTTTATAGTCCAGTCAGCCTGTGTGGAAAGTGAGAAATGGGAGTGTAGGCAGATTCCAGGGAGTGCTGAGAGCAGCTGAGAGATGGTGAAAAACATTGTCTGTGAAAGACTAAAATCTGATCATGGCTCTAAAATACTAATTTTATTACTAAGCTCTTGTACAGGCATTTGCATCTGTGAGACTTTTTTTTTTTTTTAAATATTAAATATTTTAGAAGAATATTTTAAGGAATCCTGTCTGGGCATAAGGAGAAACTGAACCTGGGTAACATATATGATGAGGAGAAATGTGGAGAAATGAATTTGTCTTTTGGAAGTCAGTAGGTGAAAAGTGGAAATCAAGGTTGGCACATTTTATTTGCCAAGGAGCACAGCTGTTACTTTGAATATATGGAACAGTCTTACACAGTATTTTTTTTCATTTCCAGGGTTTTACATTAAACATGCAGAAGCTGTGTCCTTGTCACACTTTTCATGTTTTCATGCCATCTACTGAGATTCAAGAGCATCTCAGACCTTGGAGCTCATGACCTTGGAGCTACAGCTGTTTGCTTCCCTGGCTGATTATGCAGGAGATGTCTGGGAAATAGTTATTTTTTTCCTTGTTGTGTCTCAGGTAAAGCTAGAGCTGCTAAAATCCTGTAAAATCCTTGCTGCAGAAGTATTCTGGAAAGCATTCTTAGATAATTACCTCATGTTCATGCTGTTCAT
Organism: Certhia americana; assembly: GCA_018697195.1. Classification (NCBI taxonomy): domain Eukaryota; kingdom Metazoa; phylum Chordata; class Aves; order Passeriformes; family Certhiidae; genus Certhia; species Certhia americana. Next base: position 15,426,236 of record CM031870.1, read on the forward strand.
TAGGCATTCACTAGAATGAATTAGATTCTAGAACTAGAATAATTTAGTTAGACTAAAGATAGCAGTGAGGTGCACGTTTGGTATAACCCAGTCCAGCAGTTATCTTCAAAGGGGTCAGAGAAAAATGCATTCCAGTATGAGAACAACTCCTGTGCTTTTCCAGAGGTCTGAATAATGCTGACCTGCAAAGCATTATTACTTCCTTTTTCTGTACTGCTTTACTGGAGGACTCACACGTGTGTGTGTGGGGAGGCAGATGTTCATCAGTGTGATACCTTGTGTCCCTGAGGGTCGGGTGGGTTCCATGAGTCAGCCACGGGATCTTGGACAAAGCATTTGCCTTCTTCTGTCTACTCCCTGTTTTTATAGCCAAGGTGATGCCTCCTGAGTTTTTGACTGCTCAGCTCTGCAGCAGCCCTGCAGCTCTGCTGGCACTGCTGTGCAGGAAGGAGCAATGCAAAACCAGTGATGGATGGAGAGAGGGAAAACACCACCATTCTGGAGCAAGGATATTCAGGAGTAATATCTGTGGAAATGCAGAGTACTGTAACTGGTATTGGCAAGAGGCAGTATGGGTTCCAGAGTTTTAGGAAACACTGGAATTGCTCAGTGGACTTTCGTCACAGTTGATCAGCTACCAATTTAGACATCTTCAATTATCATATTTTCCACTGGAAGAAGCTGTTCTGTCTTAAAAATGTGTTTAGAAGGAGTGAGGGATTCTTTTGTCATTCATTGCACTCATCTACCCTTTTGCCTGGTAGGGTAGAATCCATATTTTCTTAAGAATTCCTATTTGTTGCTGTACCTTATGATCTAAAAATCCTTTTTAGATTTCTCCCCATTTCCCACTGGGCAGTCCACTCATTAGAGCCAAAACAGGAGCAAATGAATGGATGCAGAAGTGCAGGAGGGATAAGATGTGGGTCTGTCACACGCAGCAAGTGTGATAGAGCAGTGAGCAGATTATTTGGGAAATAAATATACTCAGAGGGTTTCTTGCTTCATTAAACTTAATCAGAGTTATTTTTCAGGTTGCTTCAGAAGCAACAAGAAATGAATGGTGGCAGATGGCAGAGAGGCGTGGGCCTCCCACACGCTGGAAAAATAGACTGCCAGCCAGTCTGCAGGACATGCACATGTGCCCACGGGGACAAGGCAGAAGGTGGGAAGAAGCCCTTTCCATAGCCATGGATTTAGAAATCCCCCAGTGCCAGCTGTGAGCCCCACAGGAGCAGGAGGTCTGTGCACTGCCCCAGTGAGGGGAGTCAGGAGTCATTTCCAAAGGGTCTGTGTCCAGGCACAGCCAGAATGGGAGTTCAGAAGCATGCCTGGGGTGTCTTGTCATCAGGGGCTGTGAGATGCCCACGAGGGGAGCTGATGTTGGCTTGCTGTAATTGTGTATGCAGAGTATGACATGGGTCAGCCTCTGCTGGAAGTGCTTCACGGTCAGCAATCCCCAGTGCTTAACCCAAAAAATAGAATCACAGAATAGTTTGGGTTGAAAGGGAACCTTAAAACCCACCTTGTTCCAAAGCCCTGCCATGGGCAGGGACACCTTCCACTAAACCAGGTTGCTCTCAGCCCCATCCTACCTGGCTGTGAGCACTTCCAGGAATGGGGCAGCCACAGCTCCTTTGAGTTATACCCATGGAAATCCTCATGGTGATGTCTCAGTATCAGCACAGGTTCATGTCAGCACAGCAGAATGGACAGAGTTGTGAGGAAAAAAAAGATTATTCACCTGCACAAGGTTGGCTTCTGTTGTGTAGTATTGGGCCTTCTCACTTCTCCAGGTCTGACAGGAGTAGCAAACTTTCTGCAGTGCATTCCTGGTGGATTTTGTGTGGTTTTCTTTATGCTGCAAGAGCCTCTACACATTTAGTCCATCACCTGGTTCAGTCTGCTTCTTCAGCCCATCATAGGCCCTGAAAACTTCCTGGATGACTGAGACAGTCATATGATTAAATTTCTGTGGATCTCATGCTGCAGTGATAGACACCTTAAATGACTTTGCCTTAGGAAATTCTGCTAGGATGTTTCTGAAACCCCCTCAAGCCCTGCCACTGCACTGCTCTGAGAGGTCTGTGTTGCAGCTGTTGTGTTGCAAAGCAGAGAGGTTTGTAGAGAGAGGATATCTGTCATTACACCTATGCAGCTTCTCTGCCTGACAGGTATCATCGCTCTCAGGAAAGATCCTCTGTCTGCCACATGAGTGGTTCAGGGTTCCTCTGATCCATGTAGAGAATGGAATATCCTGAGCTGGAAGGGACCCGCAGGGATCACCCAGCCCAGCTCCAGGCCCTGCCCAGACCCCCAACAATCCCACCTTGTGCATCCCTGGAGTGTTGTCCAAAGGCTCCTGGAGCTCTCCGTTCCCTGGGGAGCCTGCGCAGTGCCCAGCACCCTCTGGGGGAAGAACCTTTCCCTGAGATCCAGCCTGACCCTCACATCACAGCTTCATCCCGTGTTGTCTCTTGTGAAACCTCAGAGGGAATGAGATGGGAAGGATGGGATCAGCCCCCTGGTCAATGCACAGTCAGCTAAAGCATTTTTGCCCAGGTCAGACTTTCAGTATGTCTGGATACTGGATGTCCTCTGACATATGAAAAATTGAGCATTTGTGCAGGAAAAACAAAACACTTCCTTTTGAAGTTTGTTTTTCTCCAGGTCCTCCATGTCTGTATTGCATCTAGATGTTTCCCACTCTCTTTAACTCTCTAGCACACTCTAAACTCAGAGAAGTAATTTAAGCAGATAATAGGATGTATATCTAGAACATGAAGTTTCATGTTTGTGTCTGTCACAAACATGACTTTTAATCAGATATATTTCAAGCTGAATGAGCTTCTAATTGTCTCTTTTAACATGAGGAGCCATTTCTGCCATCTTTTTCTTGCTGTTGAGAAAACCTAGAGCTTTCCAGCAGAATGATAAGAGACTCAGTAGGTTTGGAGCCCATTATCAGTAACAAGCATTTATTTACAGGTACAGAATTTCCTTCTCCTCGAATCTCTTTCCTACCTCAGCAGCTGGTGACACTTAAGTAACAGCTATATTTGTAGTGGAGAAGATTAGGATTTCTTTTTCTTGCAAGATTTAGCTTCCAGCTGGCTGCACAGTTAATTGTGTCACAGCCTTTTTGTGACACAGAGGCTGTGCAGGGACCCAGCTTGTCCCAGCAGTCTGGAATGGGAGGCAGCACTCGGGGATGTGTGCGTGGCTCCAGGGGAGCCCTTGGCCATTCCTGCTTTGTTCTGCAGCGTGTGGAAGGGCTTTGTGGACTTGCTTTTAGGAGCTGATGAAACAATATTCAGAGAACAAGTGAGTCAATATTATCATCCTGTACACATTTCCATTTTTAGGCTTGTTGAATTGATTTCCCATTTCAGAGTGAATGTAAGACTCAGGCTAAGGGAGATAAAAGGAAGCGTATAAAGTCACAAATTAGTAGAAATATTAAAATGGCAAGGATGGATATTTACAGCCCTCTGTGGACCTTTGCTCTCAAAAGGCTCCAAGGCCCCTGGATAGGTTTCAAGCTCCAAGGTACTCCTAAGCTGAATTGATGTGTTGCCCATCTGGTATCACTGTGGGGCTTTGTGGTGAGGCCTTTTTAATTGTGTGGCACCTGTTCATAGAGCTGGGTGAGTCCAAGTGAAGGAGGAGAAAGAGAACACATCTACTCAAGATGGTTGGTTCTCTGGGGAAAAGAGTGGAAAGAGTTGATGTTATTTTAGGGGAAATGATAAACAGGAGTTCATTGGAAGAGGCTTGCCAGCTCTTTTCCTTTCCTGTCCCTTTGAATCAGGCAGTGTTGGTGCACATCCCCTGTGACTGAGCTAGTGCTGAGCTGGCACCTGAAGTTTTGCCACCTGCTTGTGGTAGCCCCAGTCGTGGCACTGCCTGTTTATTCTTTCCCAGCTGGGGTTAAGAAGGTTACAGCATCTGTGTTGTATCTGCCATTCCAAATCTGGGGGTCATTTCAGTGCCCCTGTCTTTGACTCTGGTTGTTAAAACAGGACTTTGTAGTGTGCTTTAGGGGCTTCCAAGAGGCTAAAGTTAAGAGCAGCAGGAGAAAATGACCATAAACAAGCAAGTGACCTCTTACTATAAGCAAAACCAGCCTGGCTTCATCCTACAGCTGGTCATGCCCACCAGTGTGCCCTGCTAGTTCTCAAGTCAGCAGTTTGTCCTCCAAGCTCTGCTCCACAGTGAAAGCATCCCAGCCCTTGGCAAATAGGAGCCTCCTTAACTGTGTGGACTTTATGGTCATTGTGTTCTCTGTACTCGGCTCCAGGTATTACCAGATCTGGAACTGTTCCCCTGCCAACCTCTTCTGGTGAGCAGAAGTGGCCTCAGGCACATTCACACCACCTAACTGCAGACATTTAATGTAGGTGCCCTGGGTGAGAGGTGTGGTTTGGAGCACTGAAGGCAGGAACAAAAGTAAAATGCCTAAAATGACCTCAATTAATTAACTGTAACTCATCTGCCTTCCATTAGCTGGCCCTTAGCCTGCACCACTCCATGGCACTGCCACTGGAAGAGTTGTTGAGTGCAGATGTGCAGCTCAGGGGTGACAGTCTTCAACAGTGAATGGCCTGCAAGAGCTTTTAAGAGATGAGCCTAAACCTTTAATTTGTCAGGTGCAAGACATCCATGGGAGGAGAGTTCCTGTGTGCAGCCTTGGGCACGTAGAAATTAGATATCCAGACTCTGAGTGCCCCTGTGCTGCCCCTTGGGAGGACATTGAAGAGCTCAAGGAGGTGTCCCATCAGTTCTCCTCCAGGCTGAACACACCAAGAGCTCTCAGCTGCTCCTCCCTACGGCCCCTCCAGACCCTTCCCCATCCTCATGGTCTCCTTTGGACCCTCTTCAAAGGCCAAATGTCTTTTAGTCAGGGATGCAGGACTGTGTCAGTGTGAGCAGTTCAGATACCCCAGCTGAAAGCAGCAGCCCTTGGCAGTCTTTAAGCAGAGAGGTCAAGTTAATGTCACAGCACACCTTTGCCAGGAGGAAGGTTCCTGAAAGTGCAGTCTGGGAGCTAACTGGATATGATTTTCCCATCTGTTTGGTACTTTTCCATCCCTTTGTTCCCTCTCACCAGCTGGGCCTAACCTGCTGGAACTTCAGGATTTGGATGCTGGAGGGTGAGAGTGAAGCCCAGATGAGCCAGCCTTTCCCTGGATGGCTCAGATGTTCTGGTTGGTTGATTTAAGGCCCTTGGGATGGGTGATGAAGTTCGAATACCTGTCTGGAGGGAGGGCAATGCTCAACAAAGAGCCCACATAGCAGGTCCCCAGCAAGTGTTGCCTTCAGGGAGGTGTGCATGCTGAACAGGAGTTCTTTCAGCTCAAGGGTCAGGTCCTGTTCAGCTGCTTGGACTGGCAATTCCAGTAAGAAACACAAATCCTTGCAGCAGCTCACATACAAGTGAGCACAGGTGAGACAATGTGGAGAGTAGGCAGCTTTGGGCATGGCCCCAGCAGGAGCTTGTGATGGATTAAAATGGGATTTGTGCACGGCATTCTGATTTTTCCTACCAAAGACAGGAGAGCTGGATCCTGTGGTGGGCAGGGAAAGAACAGTGAGCACCCAAACTGATGGAGGAAAGGGCCCAGCAAGAAGCTGCCAACAGCAGAGGGCACAAAAGGCAGTGCCAGCAGGGATTTGACACAGCGTTGGACTACAAGTGATGGTTTTCATCTGAATTGAATCAAGTCAGAGGTTTTTCATTTCCCCCTTATGACCACAAAAAGGGTTCTTTATTATGATTTTTGAAAGGCTCCTAATTTTTCTCTCTCTAAATTTAACTTCGTTCTTAATATTTAAAATTTGGTGTGGCTTCACAGACTCTGTGTCATGATTTCCTTTGTTATCCCCAGTAACAAAGGATCAAATATTCCAGCACCTGAGATCAGTCTTGCCATTGATAAACTGAATCCCTGAGGAAATTTGTAGGATCATTTTACCCATTTCCTTTCCAAATTCACCTTTTTTCCAGATACACTGTGGCTGCCGAGTTGAATTGATTAGAAAATGACACCTGCATTTTGAGGTATTTGCATTCATCATTCAGCTGGAATTAGGAAAGCCTCACCAGGCATTACAGCTCCAAATGAGAAGGTTCCTGCATCTGTTCTTTCACTGCAGGAGGGGAAGATCCAGCTCCTGAAGACTTGGACATGTCTGCAGGCAGCTCTGATGCAGCTGCAGGAGGACAGTGTGTGTTTAGCTGGGCTTGAGTGCCAACAGTTGCGTGTTGTTAGAGTTTACTCCTTTCTTGCTCAGAAATCTCCAGCATTTGCTTATTTGTAACACATTACCAGGGACTCTTGAGGTAGCAGGTACTCTTAATCCTGCCTTCATTTTCTTTCTGTCACTCTCCTCCAGGCCAGCTCAGTCTACGGCTGCTGCATCCTTTCCCCAGACTTTTCCTGCTCAGCCTGATTTGCAAATATGTCATTGACTTCAAAATCAAATCTCACATTCTCTCTGTACAAACTGCCCTTCCTCCATGTGAATGTAGTGAAACTGAGTTCCAAAACTGCCTTCCACAAAACATTGCTGGCAATTGCTCCTCTCTAAGGGCTCCTTCCCTCAGGTGAACACCTACACTGCCTTCAGACCTTCAAAGGCATTCCTGTTGAATTCCCTCATTCCTGCAGCAGTCCCTTCCCTTTTGCAAAGCCCTTTGTTTCTGAGGGAGCAGCCTGCAGGTTCTGTGGGAGGCTGAGATAGCACCAGTAAATCCTGGATGCTGCTGGCCCTGCCAGCAGGTGCAGTGCAAGGTACTGGCACAAGCCGTGGTGAGAAAGCAGAAAGCTGGAGGCATGGGGCACACAACAGGGAAGAGCTCTTCCTTGGAGCAGGGTGGAAATGACAGACACCTTAGGATTACCTTGGTGGGAAACACCTTCCACATTATAACATGACACTACTTTAAGTAATAACTTGGTGTTCCCTAATGTGGTCAGGAGGCAAACAGCAGCTGAACACGCAGGCTGTACGTCTGTCTGAAATAAATATTACAGTGGATAGGTTATTTTACCAGCCCAGGTGATTTATTCTTACTAATTTTTACTGGAATTTTTTAGCACTGGTAAGGGATTGATATGCAAGAGATAGAAATGAGGGAAGTTCTTAGAATAGATGTATGGAATAGAAAACACAGGGCAAGATTGATCATCATGGTATTGACCCTCATGAGAAGGAAGCCTCCTGTATTCTTAGAGTCTCACCTCCCTGCTGTGTCCATCTTAGCTGCATCTTCTCCTTGCAGGCAGTTGCCTTCTGCTGATGTCCACAGGTCCCAGCCAGCTCCAGTGGCAGCCAGGATGAGCAGCACAGGACGAGCAAGGCCTCCTGTGTCCAGCCTGTTGTGCCAGGCAGCCCATTCCATTCAGCAGGGCTGGGAACACGAGGCGCCAGGGACCTTCTCTGCTGGGTGCTGCAGGTAACCCTCAGGCAGACTCAGAGAGAGTTCTTCCTCCTGGCTCCACGTGCCGTTAGCACCACGCTGCTGGCACACACAGGCCTGGTGTGAGCTCAGATCAGCTCCATCTTGAACTGGCTGAAGGTTGCCATGGTGGGCGAGGGCTCGGCCACGCTGCTGAAGGGGCCGCAGGGCTGGGTGGCTGGCACAGCACCGTGGCTTATGGTGGAGCTGAGCTGCTGCAGTGTCATCAGCACCTCCTGCTGCAGCCGCTGCTGCTGCTCCTGCTGCCGTTCCAGGCGGCACTGCTGCTCCAGCACCACCTGCAGGGCCTGGCTCAGCTTCTGCACCTCCACCTGCACAGCGTCCAGCTTGTGGGCCAGGGCAGGGCAGCTGGGGGGCACTGCTCCAGCCCAGTCAAGGCTGGGATCTCCTGCACCCCCAGGGTTTGGCAAGGCAGTCTGAGTGCTGGCATCTTTGACCTGGAGGAGTGGGAGGTGGGAGAGAAGGGAATGTGAAATATTATCAGCTGCCTATTCAGTGGTGTTTAACAAGAGATTTATTCTGCACTTAGCCACAAGGCTCAGAGCTCTCTGAGGAAGCCATCACCTTGTTGCAGACCTCACCATGAGCTGTGCTTCAGCCCCACCCAGCCCCTAAGGTGCTGCTCCACCGGAGCCTATGGTGCACCATGATGTTAGCACATGCTGATCCATCCGGGGTGAGTGCTGCCCATGCTGATGCCAGGCTTGTGTTTGCTCTCTGCAGGGACAGAAACAACATCTCTCTGGTTTTGCTTTTCAGCCTTGGGTGACTGGAAGAACTTCCTGAGATGGTGCTGACACCGAGCCTTAAAAAGAGTTTTGTGAGCTGCTGGTTGGAGGCCAAGCCTGGCAGCAACCGGCATCTCCACAGGCAGCAGCAAGTGCTGGCTGGAGGCCTCAGGTGGGGCAATGGCCTCACCCCCACCCAGAGGGGCTTCCCAGATACACTGGCCACATGCCAGGGTCAGCATTACTGGGGAGTGCAGCTAGCAGAGGTTGGGGGCACTTTGGGAGCCTTTCACCCCCAGAAGCCAGCCCCACCACACGTTGTAGATGCAGCAGAGTGCTGTGCAGGGCTGGCCAGATGGCAGCAGATCCTGGCCAGAGCACGTGGACTCTCCTATCCTGCCATCCTACCTTTTTCTGCAGGAGAATAACCCTGCCCACAGTCTTCTTTTGCGCCATCAGGGCTGAGTTCTGGGTGGGAGGTGTGACCAGCTGCCCTCGGCTGGGCAGTGGCTGGGGTAGGGGGGCCAGGCCGCCCAGAGCAGTCCCTGGAGCCAGGGCTGTGCCTGTGGAGCTGTCATCACCTGCAACAACAGAGGGAGCAACACCTCGAAAGGAGGCCCTTGGGGAACTGGGCCCTTCCATGAGCCCAGCAGTGCCAGGAAGTGTCCATGAACCCCAGTGGGGCCAGGCCTTACCATTCCCAGGGGCCAGCCCCACAGGCAGAGTGTCCCCAAGCTGCCCACCGTCCTTGTGGAGCGATACCACGCTGACAATCTGGATGCCCTCCTTAGTGTCCTGGCTGCCAGCAGAGCAGGGTGCCCGGCTGCCTATAGGATCCTCAGTGGGCAGTGCAGGGTGCTGGGTGCCCATAGCATTCTTGGTGGGCAGTGCAGGGTGCTGGGTGCCCTGTGGCCTGGGGGGCTCAGCCTCATGGACTTGCAGCAGGGGCCAGGGCTGGTCCCCCTCCCAGCCAGCTGCTGCTGACCCTGGCTCCATGCTCTTCCTCTTGAGGAAGAGGTACACAGCCTGTGGTGTCACCCGGATGTCATCCAGCTCCAGCACCTGCTTGATCTTGCGGAAGCTCAGCCCAGCCCTGCGCAGCTCCACGATCCTCCTCTTGGCATGCTCATCCAGCCGACCCATCCTGTGCTGCCAGGCCCCCTCCTGTGCCCACCCCTACATCCCTGTGGTGCTGGCCTGCGGGGCACTGCCACCCCCTGGCTCTGTGCCCTGTCACCGTGCTGAGGCTCAGCTAGTGGCTTGCTGCCAGGCTGCTGGCCCTCACCCTGCCACGTCCATGTGGTGCCATCCCCAGCAGTGACACAGTTCCCAAAGGGTGAAGGAGGTGGCTCTTCCCACCACAGTGAATATGGACAGCCCTAAGTCTGTCCCTTGCTCACGTACAGCTCCTTTAGAGACAGGGGTCTGGCTTGGTCCCCCGCTCTGCCAAGGGCACAGAGGATGGTGACGGGCTTGGCTCTGGCCAGTTTTCCAAACTGGACCTCAGTCCCACCCTGCCAGCAGCACGGTGAGGAGTCAGAAGCAGTAAGGATCCTGGGCAGCCACTCAGTGTCCTGGGGAGCCTGGTGTGAGTCCTGGCAAGTGACCATCACACTCCATCACACATGGCATGGCCCTGCTGTGTCTCCCTGGTGGCCCAGAAGGTCACGGTGAGCCCAGCTGCAGAAACTCCATGTGGGAACTGCTGGTGCTGCAGAGCCTGCCCTTGGGTCTGGAGACAACACCGTCCTGTACCTTTGGGAGAAGCAAATGCAACACTGACACACTCATTGTAAAGAAGGCACAACTAGAAATATGATGGCTGCACTTCCTGTTGCTTCCCCTCTCACACCAGGTATGTGCCTGCTCCACACAGGGACATACCTATGTACGTCTGTACATGCACTTGCATGTGTCTACACAACTATGGTGGAGAGTTTTTTTCACTTTCTACCAAATTCCTTAATCTGCAGGCATTTTTTGGACCCTCAGTGCTGCAGCTGCTCTCTAAAGGACATACTTTTGGGTTTCACTTCACTAAAATAAGTATCTTCCAAGAATTCCCAGAAGGCAGTAAAACTCTTCCAATTAGAGACTACCTCAAGTGGCTGCTGCCATGCAGATGTGATACAGGAACCTTTTCCAAACCACCCTTCCCAAGGCATATGTGGATCTTAAAAAAAACAACGTGTTATGTTGGCCAAGGAGGCACAGAGACTATTGGACATCAGCCTCAGGGAGAAATGGAATCACTTAATTTGACAGAAGAGTGTTGCCCCTCTGCATCTTACTCGTTCCATGGCAAAAGAAAGACACATGAGCCCCAGATATGTAGGCTGTATTTTGATCCAGCTCTGTTTATATCTAAAGGCCACCCCAGGCCCTGCTGTGTGCATTAGGGACCTTATAGATAAGAGCTGGGGCAGTGGATATTGGAAAACGGACATCCTTGGGTGCAGACACTGCAATTGTAAGGCAAGAGCAAATTCAGGTCAGAAATTCTCAACCTTCCTCATGTCAAGGGAAGATGCTCTGAGGAGACCACCACCTTGAAGCTGCAGGTATGAGGAACTTGAGCCCTGGCAATACTGTGCCCTCCTCCCAGAGTGTCTCCAGACTGGAACACTCACTTTACTTAGTTCCAGTCAGAGAGGGCTGCTACAAGTTTGTCCCCTTGGTGGGTTGGCTTCTGAGACCACAGCCAGCTGGACATGCACATTTGTATGTGCATGCCCTGTCACACCACCACACCTGCAACAGGAATTTTACTCCAGCCTGCCAATTTAGGTGTCTGTCCAAATTTCAGATTAGCCACCCTTTCTTCAGCTGCTGCTGAATGCTTGCAGTGCCTGAAGTCTTTATTTACTTAGTTGTAGCTGGGAAAGCTCTTTTACCCCGGTATTACTGCTAGTAATACTCCATTCCATAACTCTGCATGCAGCTATATCCACAGAAACACAGCCCAGAGACTGGAGCAGCCTTCCCATCAATGGGATTGTTTCCTTAGTTCCCATTCTCTCTGGCCCACATAATATTACATACAAAATGGAACAGCCTCGAGAGAGAGAAGGATAAAGAAGACAGCATGCCCCTAACTTCCTTTCAGAGCAGAGCAGATTTAAGGTCTAAAAAAGAGGAAAAGCATTAATTTAGGTTTCCTACAACTCAAGTGATGTAACCACTAGCCTTAAGCCAAGCAGACTCTTCCTCTGCACAGCTTGTTCCTGTGCTTGTGCAAGCCCCCACTCCATAGGGACACCTGAGAGACAGGACCTCCCCAGTGTCCATCCTTGGGGTAGAGCTCCCTCGCCTGCCTGCACACATATCTACCCCAGCCACTGCCACCTCTCTCCCCTGCAGCTCTTCTGAAGCCCTGATTACCTGGCTTTGAATCCCAGATTCCCCAAGAGTGAAACATTAGCTGTGTGACCACAGAGTTGGCTCACGTCTGGGAAGATTGACTTCTCCCTTTTGTCTCACAGCTGCTCTTGGACACAGACAGTTTTTATCCTTGGGAGCTACAAGCAAAGCTGCCCCTAGAATTCATGCTGGGGTGAAGACAGGAAGAGTTAATCCTTTAACAGTCATGGCCCAGGTAGGCAGCTATGCTCCCGCAGAGCTGTGGTTTCTCAATGGCTGTCTCAGCTGCACCACAGCACACCCGTGCCAGCCTGGCCTTGGAGAGATGGAGGCACTTATGTACAGATGGTCTTAATCAGAGCAACAAGGTCCCATCCACCATTTCAGGAGCAGCACAGTCATGGGGCAGCAGGGACAGAGGTGGAGCAACAGGTTTCACCAGAGAAACAAACTGCTGATGCTGAGAACAGATTGTGATTGAAGGAGAGGAAGGAGAGAAGCAAAAGCTGTGACCCACAGGGAGCATGAAAATACAGAGCAAGAAGATACAGTTCATTTTGTCTGGTCTCAGCAATTGAAAACAGACACTTTATGTTAACATCTCAAAGCATGTTGAGTTCAAGGGCTTGCTGTGTTGCACTGAGTGCAAAATACTCCTGCCCTAAGAAGGTCCATGTAAAACCATTAAGAACAAAGCTGGATGTGGCTATGTCTCTTTCCTTTCAATTCTCTTTGTACAGTGCAAGGCCAGTGTACCAGGGCATGGGAAACAGTTTACCTCTTTCACAATGGATTCAGTGTTGCCAGAAGGGGATTGATCCTCATGGACCTTGTAAGGAGACACAAGCCAAATCTGTCCAATCTGGACCTTGTGATTAGTAACAGCTCAACAGTGTTCTCTTGCCCAGGATTTCCTTTGTGTCTGATTTCCAGACCTCCTCCTCAGACCCCCAGCACGCCCTGGGAAGCAGGAGCAGCTGCAAGCAGCTGGGGAGGGACACTCATCCATCTTGTTTAGTTTTGTTGCTTTCCCACAGTGTTCTGAATAGCTGCTGCAAAACTTGGCAAGACTGCATTAGCTTGGAGGGGAAAAAGTTATTCAAAACATGTCCAGAAGCACAGGGAAGACAGTGCTGGTTTACATGGGATTCAGATATGGATTCAGACAGCAAGAATCAAATAGAGCAAAGGAATTGTGGAAGGAGTGAGTCTGCTAGGAATGCCCAAATCCTCACCCTGCACAGAACTGTGCTCTGAACACAGCCATGTGTCCATGGGCAGGACAACCCTCCACTGGGCTTCCTGCCCTCTGGGTCCTGTTCCACAGCCTGCTTGGCACAGCCTGGAAAGCACACAGATAGTTCTTGGCTATTGATGCAGAGAACAATTTCACTGCAGGATGGACAGACTGGGAAGCCTTAGCTCTGTGGAGACAGGGAATCAGAAAGGGCTCACAGAACCACAGAATATCTGAGCTGGAAGGGACCCACAAGGATCACCGAGTCCAACTCCTGGCCCTGCACAGGACAGTCACAAGAATGGCAATGAGCTGGCCAAGGTTCAATGGAACTTAGCTTGGAAGAAGATGAACAGCATTAGGTGTCCAATGCTGAAATGTTGCCAGAGCAGGAAGATCTGTGCCAGGGAAAATTGGTCATTTCTTCTAGGCTGCAATTTTACTCAGTGCCACTGTTCTGTGGGATTTCCAAGCCTTACGGAAATAATAACATTACCTAACAGCACCGAATGTAGTGAGGCTGCATCCCACCTTACACAGCCCTTTCTCTGTAAAACTGGTGACACACATCTACCCCTGCTCTCGTGCGGAGGAGTGGCAGACTGAGCAGGGAGGCAGAGCAAAGATCTCCCAGCACAGGGAAACACCAGCATGCCGAGGCTGCAGGCTGAGCCGGAGCTGCAGCGCAATCCCCATAAAGGCCAAGCACTGCCCGGTGCGGGGTGTTCACCCCTCACCATGACAAGGGAATGCCGGTGCTGCTGTGGGCGGAATGACCCACTGGTCACCCGGATCTCCGGGGGCTCAAGGAGAGCTCTCTGTAGTCGCCACCAAGCCCAAAGCCCATGAATAGGAAGGACAAATGGAGCCGGTGCAACACACGGGACAAGCGCCCTCAACTTCAGGCAGCGTTCAGAGAAAACTGTCCCAAGCCCGGGGGCACCGGGGCAGAGCAGTTCACCTGCGGAGCTGGCTGTGAGCAGCCTGTCCTCAGCAGCAGCCTGCGAGTGCAGGAGGGAACGCGCACAAAAGCACTGAAGAGCCAAAAGCAGCACTCCCACAGCTCCGTTATTTCATCTCCTGCTCGTCCCCAAACACACGGGCAGTACCTAAAGGAATCTGCTCTTCGCTGGAAACTTGCTGGGCAGGCTTCGGAGTTCAAGAAGCGGCTGGAGGACAACACTTCAGATCGGGCATGCCACTCCCAGCCCCGACACCGACCCCAGCAGGGCAGCAGCCCCCGCACGACCCCGGAGTCGTGTCCTGCTGCAGCCCCCTGTGCCTCCCACCCTGCCCCGCCACTCCAGCACCCAAACCAGCTCAATGCACAGCGCCAAATGGGCACGGCACCCACGTACAGGGACTCCCGACGGCTGCCGGGGTCCTCTCAGGCGACGGCACCAACTCTCTGCCGCGTTCTCCGCTGGCCGGGGCCGGCCGGGTCCAGCACAGCCCGGCTCCGCCGCAGCCAACGCCGTTTGAAACTCTGCGGCCGCCTTTGTTTGGCTGGAGCAGAGCCAGCGAGGGCTGCCGGGAAGGTCACCCGGGAGGACACCGGGGTACAGGGAGGGTGGAGCGCTGCTCGTAACCCTTTCAGAGTCCCAGGGCTGCTGGGGGCCGCGTCACCTTCGGGCACAGACCCGTCTGTCCCGGCCCCCAGCACAGCCCAGGTGCGGCCGGTCACACCCGTGCCGGAGGATGGAGCAGAAACCTCAGAGGAAGCAGCGCTGCCGTCCCCTGGAGTCCTGGGAGCAGGGGGGGATCATCCTGCATCATCCAGCGGGGACGGTGTCTGTGCGGTGCCAGCCGGGTGCTGCCGCGGGGCAGCGGCCACAGCGGCGCCATTGGCTCTGGAACTGCGGCAGACACGTGCTGTGAGCTGTGCTCATCGCCGCTAGTGCCCCCAAACGACACTTTCCAATGTATCTCCTCGTTCAGGCTCGGCTGAAAGGCTCAGTCCTGCCAGCCCCTGGCAGCCTCAGACCCCCGCACGCTGCCACCACCGCCCCGGGGCTGGCCCTGGGGCTCACAGCCCTGCGGGCACTGCAGGAACCGGCTCCAGGAACCTGCTCCAGGAACCTGCTCCTGCTCCAGGAACCTGCTACTGCTCCAGGAACCTGCTGCTGCTGCTGCTGCTGCTGCAGGAACCTGCTACTGCTGCAGGAACCAGCTCACAGCTGGGAGGAAACCTCCACAGTACTATGATTTTCTGATGGTTCATTGACCTTACCTGGCCACCCCTGGAGAGATGAGAGCTGTTATGAGAAGAAGGGTGTGCAGGATTTTGGGATCAGTTAGCCCTTATGGTTTCACCATAACTGAGAGAGAAAAAAATGTCAAACACTGTGGGTGCAGACGGGTGTGTGTCAGGCTCTGCTCCCAGGGAACAAGGGACAGGATAAGGGCAAATAGCCTCAAGTTGTACCAGAGGTGGTTTTATCTGGATATTAGGGAAATATCCAAAGAATGGGTGGCCAGCGTTAGAGCAGACTTCCCAGGACAGTGGTAGAATCACCATCTCTGGAAATGTTCAAAAAAATGTGTAGATGTGGCAGCTGGGGACACGGTTTAGCAGTTGCCTTGGCAGTGCTGTGGGAATGGCCTTGGAATTACACTCAATGATCTTAGAGGTCATTTCCATGATTCTGAGATCATCATGACAGTCTTGGTACTAATAGTCCTCATTTTACATAATGCAGTTTCTCATTGAACCCACGTGAATTTTGGTAGACTACAAAATTGTCTGTGAGGGAAATCTGCCCTTTAGCAACATATTGTGTGAAGAACAACTTCCTTTTTGCTTTCTTTTGGGTTTTGTTTGTTTCCAGAACCTGTTCCATGGCAGGTTTTAGGTAATACCCCTTGGCTGTGCAGCAGAACAGAAAATAAGCCTGTTTTTCTTCTCACCACACATGAATTCACAGACACCTGCCCTGGTCTTGCTCATGTCTTCTGATGGAGGTAGGTGGGACATATCCTGCGTTCCAGACGTGAAGCTCCGTCATTAGGAATTTAACAGATATGCCTGTGGCCACACACTTCAGCTGATCAGCACACCTGCTTCTCAGAACGATCTGTCACTTCTAAGGCCCTGCATTAGGGATGGGGTCAAAATACAGTTCTGACTTTGTTCCTCTGAAGTCAAAAGTGAGGCAGCCAGTGTGCTCAGATCAGTGCCTGCAGCGGCAAATTTCCTTGGAAGTTCACAGCAAACACATTTGGCAGGGAGAAAGGGAGCGGACATCCATCCCACATGACATACAATACCACCGTATGGTGCTCCATCTTAAGTCTTTCATTCTCCTCCTCACAATTTACTTGCGGTGGAGAGTGCAGATCCCCGCACAGCAGAGCCACCTCAGCGTCTCTGCTGCGGGGCCTGTAACCCGCACCGGACAGGCCTGTGGAGGCCGCAGCCTGCTGGCCTGTCAAGCCGTGACTCCCCGGAGCGGAGCCGCGGTGCTGTTGTCACTGTTATAACTGCAGCACCGGCTTTGCAGGGTTTGCAGCAGTTTTTTCCTCACCGGCCGCTGCGGCTGTACCTCCTCCCCCCCCGCGCTCTGCCGGCCGTGGGCCCTCCCGCCGTGACGCCATCACCGCGCGCCCGCGCTGCCCCTTCCCGCCCGCTCGCGTCAGTCTCGCGCGACGGGCGCGGCGCGGCGGCGGCGCTGAGGATGTGAGTGCGGGGCGGGGGCTGCGCCATCCGCGGCCATCCGGGCCGGTGGCGGCCCGAGCGGCCTCTCCGCCGCGCGGGGCGCCGGGGGCAGCGGGCTGGGGCGGCCGGGAGGCGATGGTGGTGGGAGGCTCACGGATGGGGCCTCGGAGCCGCGGCCTCCCGCGGCCGGAGGCGGGGAGGGAGGAAGGGAGGGCCGGGGCGGGGCCGGGCGCGGAGCCGGGCGCGGGTGTCGGCACGGCCGGCGGGAGGAGCGCTGTGCGGGCGTAAGGCGCCGGTTGCTGTGCCGGGCCCGCGGCCCCGCGGGCGCTGTACCGGCCCCACAGCGTGCGGCCCTGGCTGTGCCGCGCCTCGCCGGCCGCAGGGCTGGGCCGACAGCGGCTGAGGGCACAGAAGTGCCGAGCCCGCCTCACGTCAGGAATTTTGCAGCTGAAGATCTGAAGCAAACTGTCAGTAAAGGACTCGCCTATAGCCATGGGGGAAGCCCGGGGGCGAGCGAGTTCGCGTCCTTTGCCACAGAGCTGTTCCTCTGAGCGTGCAGATTCTGTCTCTGAAATGTGTGTGCGATGGACATTTGGTTTGTGTGAATTGCTCTTAGACTTTTTGGGTTGGGGTGGATGTCACTAAACCAGCTATTCGTTAGAGAGTGAGAGGTTTTTGAGTATAGGGAAGAAGTATGTCGCTTAGAAATGCAATGTTGCACAGCCTTGTGTGAGGACTGTGATTTATTCTTTCCACATTTTCCAGTGAATGCCTGAACTTGTGCAGGTAAAAATGCCCACAGGGTAGGTGGGGTGAGGTTTCCAACTAAAGTGAGCTTGGTCAGTGACATTCCTGAGAAAGGAATGGTCAGTTTGGAGACCGCTTAAAAGCAGCATCATTTGGTGAATGTTCTAAAGCCGTGTGGCTGATCTTCCTGGTAAGCCGAGGAGCAGTAAGCCGTGAAAGCTGAAAGGAGGTTGTAGCCAGGTAGGGGTCACGCCCTTCTCCCAGGCAGTGGGCAACAGGACAAGAGGACACAGGCTAAAGATGCACTGGGATTTAGACTGGACATTAGGAAGAATGTGTTCACAGCAAGGGTGACTGGGCTCTGGAAGGGGCTGCCCAGGGAGGTTGTGGAGTCCCCGTCCCTGGAGGGGTTTATGGAAGGACTGGATGTGGCACTGAGTGCTCTGGTCTGGTTGATGTGGTGGTGATGGGTCAGACCTTGGACTTGCTGGTCTGTTCCAGTGTAATTGATGCTGTGATTCTATTTCCTGCCTCAGCAGCAGGCTGGGTAGCAGCAAACATGCTGGTCTTTATCTGTGTTTCCTCTTCCCTTCTCCCAAAGGGCATAAGACCAGATCTGACTCTTGGGCACTAACAGGTAGTTTTATGTGCTGATAATATCATGAGTGATAGTCCACAGATGCAGGAGGAGCTGATGTGTAGGCAGAGATGACCCAAACATGGCTATGAGACATTTAGAAGAAGAAAGGTGGGCTCTGGGGAGACCTAATTGCAGCCTTTCAGTACCTGACATGAACCTGAAAGAAAGATGAAGAGACAAGTTTCACAAGGGCTTGGAGTGCCAGGGCAGGGGGGAATGGCTTCCCCCTGGCAGCTTCACATCAGATGTTAGAAAGAAATGCTTCCCTGTGAGGGTGGTGAGGTCCTGACCCAGGCTGCCCAGAGAAGCCCCATCCCATCCCTTGAAGCGTTCAAGGCCAGGTTGGAGCAGACTGGTGTAGTGGAAGATGTCCTTGTCCATGGCTGGGGGTTGGAAGGTGATGAGCTTTAAGGTTCATGCCATCCCAAACCAGTCAGTAATTCTGTGATTTTATGAAAGGAAAATCTGAAGTTTTCTAGTCTTGTGAAATCAGGAAGCCTGTCTGTTCTGTACCACCCAGCTGGGCTCATGTCGTGGCTTTCTGCACTGCAGCCCCTCAGCTTGCACTGGAGAGGCACAGAGCTGGATAGAACTGTCCTAAAGCTGGGACATACACAGCTTTGCTTGTCTTGGCTCCCATTGCAGCACCTGTGGGACAGTCCATACAGTGCTTTCTTCCTTCCACTGGTGCTAGAGGAGACATTTCCTTTCCCAGCAAGCTCTGCCAGTGGCACATCTGTGGTGTGGGTTTCCTGTCCTCCATGCAGAAAGGCCAGGGGTGCTTTTTTATTTTCTGCAGGGAGCTGGATTTGTAAATATTCATTTGTGTTCCTTCTTGCAGTTGGTGTATTAGGGAAAACTGAAGCTGAAAGTCAGGAAAGCAAGTTTGGCAGTTCAGAAGTAATCTCTTCGCAACCATACATTTAACTGCAATTCAGAGGATAAAGTAATTGCTTACCAGAAGCACAAAAGCAGCAAGATTGTTGGATGCTGTGAGCTGGAGAGGATTTTTTCTTGTTCACTGAGTTTGCCTGTGATGCACATGGGGATGGAGATGTTTCCAACATCCTGCATTATTGTGCATATTCAGTGGCACTGCAGATAAGGCTGGCAGCTCCAGCACACTTCTGCTCATTCCCTGAATGTTTCATTCCTTAGTAGTTGAGGGTGTCACACTCCTTTAGAGGTTATTAAAATGTTGGAGGCAGGTTTGTAATGCAGGTTTTAAACAATCCCCATGGAATAATCAAAACGTACCATGTTTATGGATGTTGCAGATTTTGTGATGGATGCAGCCCTCACATGGCAAACGTCTGGAAGTCAACTATTGCTTAGAGTTTCAGTGCTAAATAGAGAGGTGTCTCTAATCTGTCTCCTTTCATCTAGAACAAAGAGAGAACTGGTTCTCTGAATCAAGGAGCTAGAAGAGAGATTAGAGATGTGGGGCCCATTCAGTGCTGCTTTGGATATCTCTGAAAGGGAAAAGGAATTACCAGGATTGAAAAAGAATGGTTTGCTAGAACTTTTTCCCAAGTGTCTGGAATTGCCTAATGCTTTAACTCCACAGTTTCAGAGATCCTCAATTCCAGTCAAGGTTCAGTGTTTTGTGTTGCTGTCCTGTTCTTTATTTGGCTGTGGGGCTTTTTGTTGTCTCTGTGTTTTTGAGTTAAGCAATGCCTTCTGCAATTGGTTGTTGAAGGGCTCCCTCACCAACTAAGCGCAAGGACAGGTCTGAAGAGAAATCCAAGGACCGGTCCAAGGACAAAGCAGGCACTAAGGAGTCAGGTGAAAAGGATCGTGGTCGGGACAAGACACGCAAGAGACGCAGTGCTTCCAGCGGGAGTAGCAGCACCAGGTGGGAACTTCTGTGGGGGCAACAAATGGCATCGTTTTCAGAAATCACTGCCTTGATTTGTGGTAGTCTTGGGTCTGTTGAAAGCTTGTGTTGTGTTAGTCACTGGGGATTTTGTCTGACTTAAGAGAGTTTAATATTTTAGATACGAATTTCTTCAGCTGTCTGGTGGGCTGTGGAGCCTCAGTCACAGTTACTCTCTCTGTAGTTGTCAGTTTCTCAGCTGGGTGTTTTTCTGGGTATTCCACTAATTTTTATTCTTCGCCCCCTTGAAACAGATCCCGTTCCAGCTCAACTTCCAGCTCAGGGTCCAGTTCCAGCACTGGTTCTAGCAGTGGCTCAAGTTCCTCTTCTGCCTCGAGCCGCTCTGGGAGCTCCAGCACCTCCCGCAGTTCCAGCTCCAGCAGCTCCTCTGGATCTCCCAGTCCCTCTCGACGGAGGCATGACAACAGGAGACGGTCCCGCTCCAAGTGAGTTTTCTTTGTTTCCTAGGAATGCCAGATGTCAGGTTCATTCCATGTGGAATACAAGATTGTGATCAGAACAGATTGTTCTCTGAAGACCATTTGCTTTCTCCATAAGGCAGAGATGTGAATTTTGTTAGAATGGGTGTGCTCTGTTTCCTTAGAATACAAACGTACGCCCTGTAGGAACAGAGATTAAAAAATTAATTTTTAAAAGTTTAAATATTTTAAATATATTTTTAGAGGGGGTTTTAATCAGTGTTTCCTTAGTAGTATGGGCCTAGATCAGAGTAAAGCTGTTCAGTTCCTGTAAACTACAGTCATGACTAACAGAAAAGTCAGGGCTAAAACCAGAATATACGTGTGTATATATGTGTCCTTGTAGTTTATTTATAAAGAAATGAAGTAGGAAAGAGGGCAGAGGAAGCCCTTGTAAGGGTGACATGGGAATCAAACTGTCTTAATGTCTGTACAGTTTTTCCTTTGTGTAAGGCAACGAAGGCTGATAAAAATCTGCTTAAGGCAGTGTGGGGGTTTTAGTGTATCACTCAGTTTATGGACTTTAAGATTAGGAAGAGGCATAAATAAAAATTTTCTACATATTGATTGTTTTACAGGTTTAAGTTTCATTCCAGATTTTGTTTTAACTGCAAAGGCATTGTGATATGCAGCTAATTTTAAATGGATTTTTTAGCATTTTTGGACCTCTAGTGAATGGAAGATACAGAAACACAAATAATTGAATCCGTTCATTTGCCTGGTTGTGGTATGCTGTGATGTTTATGGCCTTATTTTGCCTCTTCAGTTGTTGAGGCAAAGAATGATTTTGTGTTAACAACTGGGAAATGCTTTAACTGTGACCACAACTTCACAGAAGTGTTTGCTAAATTTTGTGTTTGTTACCCTAGTTGCAGTGAAGTTGAAAAGTTGCAAAAAATAGTTCTCAGATTTCAGAAGGTTCTAAAGCAAAAGCAGGCAAGACAAATGCAAGTCCTGAGGTGTTTCTGTATGGAGTTACCCTCGCCAGCCCCCAGCACTGTAACTTCTTCAGGGCAAAGATGCCCTGCAATACAAACAGGATTTTCAGTCATGTGATAATGACTGACTTTGGGTTTGTCCTGCGTGTTCTTTGAAAACTGTGAATGTTTTCTGTTGTCCAAATCAGGTCCAAACCACCCAAGAGAGATGAAAAGGAGCGGAAGAGGCGGAGCCCCTCACCCAGACCCACAAAAGTGCATGTTGGAAGGCTCACTAGAAATGTGACCAAGGTAACCATGGCATGTCCCTGTAGTCAAGCATTCCTGTTCTTCCCTGAGAATGTGTGAGAGTTGCTCTTTCAAAGTTCTCTGGACTTCTGGTTACTAGAGGGTTGCCAAGGTGTTGCTGTTGGATATTGTTTCTTTGTGTCCAGGCTGATCAGTGAGGAAAATTCGGGAAGGATTTTACTGAGTCAAATACCATGAAGGCTTCTGAGACACTGTAGTGCTTAAGCGGTCTGCCTGTTCTGTCAGTATTCCAGACCTTATATCCTGCTTTAGTAGGAAGAAAACTATAGAATTTGGGACAGCAGCTGAAATCACCTTGGAGGCATAGAGTATATGAGGCAGTTCTTGATAAAGGATCTGCAGAGAGCTGGACTGGCTTGAGTTGTCTTTCTTAGGATGTTGTTTAAAGGTCTTGAGGAGTAAAATGTTTAGGCTGCTGAAAAAATGCTGTGCTGTGGATTTACTGTCCTGTGCCAGCCAGACCTGGCTGGTGATTATTCATAAGGGTCATGTGTTCATAAGGTTCTGTGTTCATAAGGGTCTCTCTCTCTCTCTCTCTCTCTCTCTCTCTCTCTCTCTCTCTCTCTCTCTCTCTCTCTCTCTCTCTCTGCAGGATCACATCATGGAAATTTTTTCCACTTATGGAAAGATTAAAATGATTGACATGCCAGTTGACAGGCTAAACCCACACCTCTCCAAAGGTTATGCTTATGTGGAGTTTGAGAACCCAGATGATGCTGAGAAAGCCCTGAAACACATGGATGGAGGTAGGTACTGACCTGCAAGGAGTCTGGGCTTTTAAAATCTTCAGAGTAGATGGATTTGATCAGAAAATTAGAGGTGATAAGGATGTCTTTGGTGAACTGTAAAGTGCTGTCAGTTTTTAGCCCAAGTGGCTTTTGTGAGGTTTGGGACAGATGCAAGAAACCATAAACTATGAAAACTAATCTTTTTGTTATCAAAACAGTAACGAAATTAATTTAAGCTTACATGAAAACTTTCACAGGTTTACATCTGTACTGCAGCTTGGTGGGATTAGGTAAACAAGTCAAATAGGTGTGTGGACTTTGTCAGAATAGCCCCTGAGCAGTGTGTGGACCACCATGGGCTGCTCGCACTTCAGTTGCTTGTGCCAAAGCTGTGAGGTGCAGCAATACAATGTGTACATGTTAGTGCTGAGGAAAATTCCCTTCTCCCTGTTTCTGTGAGTGCGTAAATGTCACTGGAGAGGTGGTCGTGACACAAGAATGATCAAAAATTTGCAAGGCAGAAAAGAACTTTTATTGCAACTGCGTTTTCCCTTTTATCTTTTCCTTTCACCAAAGGTCTGCACTTCACTCATTGGTTTGTAATCCTGATTTTTTTGATAAAAAAACTGGTATTTTGGTAAAACTGGTATTTTGCTCGTCCATCAAATCTCTCTACTCTTGGTTAGTTTACAGATTTTGTTCCCTGATGCCCATGAGACAGATTTCTTATTTACAGCAGGTGCAGTTGTTTTTCACCCAGCAATAGTTTGTTGTGTTAACAAACTCTCATCCCCAAGGCTGTTTCCACATGAGAACTCACAAGCTGCTTTAGCTGCACATAGAAATGACAAGCTAGCTGCTAATTTAGCAGAGCAAGGCCTGATGTTATGAGGCCCTCTCTTCTATAATTTCTTTACCTTTCTGCCCCACCTAAACAGGCCAGATCGACGGTCAGGAGATCACAGCCACGGCAGTGCTGGCCCCGCGGCCCCGCCCGCCTCCCCGGCGGTTCAGCCCACCCCGCAGGATGCTGCCACCACCACCCATGTGGCGCCGGTCCCCGCCGCGCATGAGGAGGAGGTGAGAGCTGGACTAGGCTGTTCTTGCTCAGTGCAGCTCCTTATGGCTGGCCTGGGGACAATCCTGTTGGACTGGACGTTCCCCTGCCAAGGGACAGTAACACATTTTGGGCATTGGTTGATCCTGGGTTCCAGTTCCTAGCTCTGGGGTGCCTGATCTGGTCTGCACCCCGTGCACAGGCTCTGGGAAAGGTCTCATTCTTCCCAGCCTGTTCCCTGAAGCCCCTTCTGCATAAAGGCTGCAGGGTGAAGTGGGGACAGACCCTGGCTGATACAGAACGTGTGTCAGGCTGAGCCAGCTTCTTGTTTTTCAGAGGCCCTGTACCTCCCTCCCTTATTTGTAAATGGGCACATGACCAAAAAGCAGTCCTGTGTCAGGTGAGTGGAGTATACTGGCCCCAAGGTGTGATCTGACAGTTGTGCAACTTGGAGCTGCCTGATTGTGCTCGGATAAGTTGTTCTGAGTCTTTGTTCACGTGTCTTCAGAATGTCTTACTTGTCAGTAGTAACTTGATTGCTGAACAGCTTTGAGCCCCAGGTTTGAAAATGCGCAGTAGTTGCTGTGGCACAAGGAGGCTTCTTGGTGCTCCTTTAGACACATCTTTTGCTGAGGTCTCACACATGCAGGTTTGCCATTCCGTCCTCCTTTGTTACCTTCCCTACTCCAACTTTTACTGTCCTGTTAAAGCTCTGTTAGGATTCTGTGCCTGGAACCTGTGTGTCATAGCAGTGGCTGTACTGCCATGACTGTTGGTTGTAGTACCGAGAAGCTTGAAGCTAAACTGCTTACTGAGTGAGGTTCCTCTAAGGAGCTTCCTTGTAATTTGAAAACATTTGGATAAATCCTTCCCCTGAATATCACTCTGATATCAGGAGTGATATCAAAGGTAACTTCAGGTGAAGGAGGATCTGAGCTCATTTTCCTTGAGGAAGAAGGTAAGTTTCTTGCCTGTTGTTAAGGTATTAATGATTTTTTCCAGTTCTTAAGCAAAGAGAGGATACCCAGGATATTCCTGCTGTGTCCACTCTGGAGCTGTCTTTGCTCAGGCTCTTTTCCCATGATGTGTGAGGCATTTTGGCAGGAGGCAGGGCAGTGTTTTCAAAGTGTTGCTGGCTGATGTGACCAATTCCCTGTCTCCTAATGTCAGCTTTGTCCTGTTCCCTGGCAGGTCCCGCTCCCCCCGGCGCAGGTCCCCCGTGCGCCGGCGATCCCGATCCAGGTCTCCCGGACGAAGGCGCCACCGCAGCCGCTCCAGCTCAAACTCCTCAAGATAAAGCAAAAGGACTGGACAGCTTTTTACTTTTTAACTTAAATCCCATCAGATGGAGTATTGTATCTTTTTTTCATAATGAGTCTGGGTGAGGAGGAGTGAGAGATAATCCTGGCAGTGAAGGCGACGTAAGAGGAGAGAGCACCAGTTCCTGGCCATTAACCTTTACTGTGAGGCTTCTGGATTGAATTGAAATTATTTAAAAATGGCTTTGGTTTTAAAGGCTGCAAAAACATCTTTTCCAGATAGAGGGAGGGAAAGATGTTTCAGCCTCTCTTTCTCCAGTTAGCAGCTGCTGCTTGGTGATTGTAAACGCTTAGCACGCTGTACAGACCAGCATCTAAATCTTGAGCTAGTTCAGAACCCCAGTGCATAAAACAGTGAGCCACATAACCTTGATCTCCAGGTGCAAGCACAGGATTTTTCAGGGCAGCTGGAGCCCAGACCTGCCTGAGACTTAATTCGGTTCAGAATTGTTGCTTTATTCCAGTTCCCCTGGATGGTTACTTACTGCAGGGTAAGCTCTTCTGTAGTGCTTACACCAGGCAATCACCACAGGAACAATGGTCCAGCCCCATGAACATGACACTGTAGAGAAGAAGCTGGAAATCCCAAAAAGTGTTGTGTAGCTGCCCCCTTAAGTGGTTTCTTTCACCCTTTTTGGTTGAGGGTGTTGGTAAAAACTTCCTACTTAACCCCCAGTGAAACAGCGTGAGTGCTTTTACAAACCCCAAAGGAGCAACTGAGCACCAACCCCTTGGAAACTGTGAAGCAGAGAGGGAGGCTCGAAGCCACGATGCTGGCTGGATTAACTGGGGTTCACACAAGGAAAGGCAAAGAATTTACCACCTGTTGTACAGTCAATACTATACAGAATTTTTTTGTTTTGTATAACTTTGTATCCTTTTGGGCCATGTTGTGTTTGTACTTGTGTAGAACAAGCAGTTACTGAATAAAGCAGTAGGGTTGAGAACGGCTGTGCTGCTTCGTGAGGCGTGGGGCGGGGCGGGTATCGCTCATTGGCTGCCCTGCGGGGCGGGTATCGCTCATTGGCTGCTGTGCGGGGCGGGTACCGCTCATTGGCTGCCCTGCGGGGCGGGTACCGCTCATTGGCTGCCGCGCGGGGCAGGCGCCGCTCATTGGCTGCCGCGCAGGGTAGCCTAAAGCGGCGTGGTTGCGCTCCCATCAGCTCGATGGCGGCGGCAGCGGGGCCGGGGCTGGTCCTGCAGGAGGCTGTGGCGGCGCTGGGCCGGCCCGGGGAGGGGCTGGCGGCGGCGCTGGGCGCGGTGCGCGCCGCTGTGGCGGCGGCGGGCGGCCCAGCCGCGCTCGGGGAGCGGGAGCGGGCGCTGTTCGGTTCCTTCCTGCGCGGCCTGGCTCGGGCGCCCGGCGCGGCGCGGCCCGAGGGCGTGTGGCAGCGCTGCTTCCTGGAGAGCCCGCCCGGGCTGGTCCTCTGCGTCTTGCTGGAGGCCCTTGGCTCCGCAGGGTCAGTCCGGCTCCCCGGGGCGGGCGGGATCCGCAGCGCGGACGGGCCGCGGTTCCCCGGGGCTGCTCCCGGCGGCAGTGCCTGTGTCTGCGGTGTCCGGGGGTGTCCGGGGGTGCCTTTCGGCTGCGGCACGGAGGTGCGGGTGAGCGCGGGCAGCCCCTGCCCCGCGCTGGGTGCCTTCAGAGCCCGCGCGATGCTGTGCGTCCCGCAGAACCACAAAGCTCGCTCAGGCCTGGTTGTTGAAGGACCTGAATGTTTGGAGCCGAGGAAGCTGCAGATAAAAAACCACTAAAATCGTATTACTTTGATGCTTTTTTAAAATCTAGTGTAACAGAGCAGAGGCGTTTCAGTGGTGATACCACAACAGAAAAGCAGTTGCATGCCAATCTTGTTTTTGCCATTTCAAGGAGGCAGGAACTTAGAGTTACTCTCTTACAGCTCTGGCCTTGACCCGAGGGAGGTGGTTGTGGTCCTGGAGCAGTTCCTGCAGGAGGGCCAGCTCTCAGCGTTACTGTGGGAGGTCTGTCAGCAGCAGGCACAGGCGGGCTGCCCAGAGCTGCGGGACGATCTGCTCAACAAGATCGTGAGTTTGCCCGAGCATGTGAGCAATAAACTCCAAGGGAAAAACCCACCAGTGTTCTTCCCACAGAACTACTTCCCTCTCTTGGGTGATGCAGTTCTCCAGGTGCTAGAGAAGATCTCTGACTCTCTGCGGGGTAAGGCTGCAAGGATGATGGCACTGTAGGGTTGTGTTTTGTGCATGGACCCCGTGGCGGCTGCTTGAAATACAGATGATTAGCGTTGCAAAACCTTGTGTTCCTCCTTCAGGCTATCCTAAAAGCATAAAGTCCCAGGAATGAGGAAGATAGCTGAGGCCTTTTGGAATCTGCTGAAAGCAGCAATCCTCCAAGCAGTTAAACAGCTAAAGCTTGGTTGTAGTTACTTGGTGTGTGCTAAAGAGTTTGGGACATATGAGTGGTACTGAATCATCCGGTGGCATCACATTAAAGTGGGACTGAGCTGCTTTAGCCTCCTGCCTGTCACTGTAACTAGCACTGAATGCTGGCTTGTGTCTGAAGGCAGGTAGTGGAGGGAGGAAGAGATGATACTTGAAGAGAAAAAGTTAATGTGTTTTCAGAACTAAGCGCTTGTGGAAGTCTCTGCACCTCTGGTTGGAGGATGCTGGTGCCACGCTTGTTTAAGCTCATGTCTGTTTTATCCCAGGTGGTTTGGACTGCTCCATCTCTTTTGTTTCTCACGTCCTGGGGAAGGTGTGCATTCATGGAAGGCAAAGTGAGTGTTTTACCGTGCTCTTCTGGGGAAGGGGAAAGTGCTTTAGTGTATTAGACTGTGATGATGATCAGCTGAGGGAGTGGGAGACCAACAAGTTAATCTGGAGCTGTTCTGAGTTGGGCTGCACTGGTTGCCCAGCTGCATCTGGTAGAAGTTGTTGCTTTTCTGCCAGTTTATATGAATGGGACCTGTTCTTCCCTGAAAAACTGAGCGAGAGAATATCCTCATCAGGATGAGAATCAGGATGGGCAAATTCTCATTCTGCTATTTGGGGTATGACTATGAAATGTCTTTTAGTGCTTAATGTGGGCGTTAACAGGGCTGGGGAAGAAGGAGGAAGATTTTCTGGCTCTTTACTGTGATGAGGAATTCTGGCCAGTTCCTTAGGCTGCTTAGGGTGGTTCTTACCAGTCAGTTCTCCAGTTCTTGTTTGAGCATGAACAAAGAAAAACAGCAGAGCTGGGGAAAGGTCTGGAGCATGAGTCTTATGAGGAGTTCTGGGGGGGCTCAGCCTGGAGCAAAGGAGGCTCAGGGGGAACCTTCTCATTCCACAACTCCCTGACAGGAGGGGACAGCCAGGTGAGGGTCAGGCTCTGCTCCCAGGGAATAGGGACAGGACAAGAGGAAATGGCCTCAAGCTGGACTGGGGAAATTAGATATTAAGGAAAACTTCTTCATGGAAAGGGCAATCAGGCAGTGGAACAGGCTGCCCAGGGTAGTGGTGGAGTGACTAAATCTGGAGGGATTTAAAAGACATGTGGATGTGGCCTTTGGGGACGTGGTTTAGCATTGGCCTTGGCAGTGTTATAGTTGGACTAATGGTTTTAGAGAGTTTGTCCAACCTAAATGATTCTATGATTCATATTTCTACTGCAGGAGCAATTTAGAGCTGCAAACCGTATGTTGTATTTTTTTCATGTTGTGAAGATCTTTAAATTCTCAGGTCAGTCTCAAATGCCATTGTACTAGTCCTGCCCATCTTGGGTATTTACTGCTTTCTCTTGTTCCTCAGAGGAAATTCTGGGGGTTTTGGTGCCCCGCCTGACAGACCTCACCAAGTCAGACTGCATCTGGCAGAGGATATGCTGGCGCTTGGTGGAGTGTGTGCCAGACCGCTGGATGGAGGCAGTGGTCCTTGGTTTTGTGCAGAGAGCACCTGGGTAAGAGCTCTGCTTTCTCCCTGATCCAGCAAAGGCAGGAATTGTCACAAGTACTTGCAGAATCGGTCTCTGAAAGGTGCTGTGTTTGTGTAGGTGGTTCTTTACACTGCCATTTCCTAAAAGACTCAAGGGATAAAAAGTAGCTGATTGTTGCCTCTTAGGGAGAGCCTACACCATTTCTTAAGTGTCCAGGTCATGACATGCAGTGGAAAAACAAGTGAAAGCATCCTTTGCCATTACTGGCTCACTGTCTGAGTTTAGCTGTATTCTAGAGACTTGGTTGCAAATAGCTGCTCTCAGATTTTCCTATGATTAGGAGCAGCATGACAGCAATGACATGGATTCCTGATGTTTTGTTGTTGCCTTGTTAGGGCAGATGCCTTGTCCAGATTGCTGGGGAACCTGGTTGTGAAGAACAAGAAGGCTCAGTTTGTGGTGACACAGAAGATGCTGCTCTTGCAGTATGGCCACACGGTGAGGACTCTGTGGGGAACAGCAGTGAACTAGTGCCAGGTTTTCCCTGGTGCCAGTGTGGTTTTTAGCTGAGCTCTTACTCTTCCTGAGTAAGGTTTAACTCTTCATTCCAAACTGAGCCCTCAGTCTCCCCACGTTTGTGCAGCTGTTCTCTGCCAGCAGAGTAGCAGAGAGGGAGTGGTGAATGGTAACTTTGAAATTATGAGATTCATGTGCTCTCTCAGGGTGAATGATGCTTAGTGGAATTATTGTACTCCTCTGGAACCAAGTGATCATTTGCACTGAGTTTCACAATTCTGGGAAGCTGAAGGCATTCGGTTATTTTGGAATCTGAAAGAGGAGGTTGAAACAGCCAGGATCCACGCTCAGGGATAAGAATTAGATCAAAGATGTGGGACAAGGATTGTTATTTTTTTTTCCAGTGCATCTAAGTTTGTCACAGGGTGTTAGGAACTGCTCTGTGTCTAGTGATGCTGTTATGAGAGACGGTCTTTAGACTTTGAGTCCTGTGTTTGCCTGGGACTGTGCTGGTTTTGATGGTAAAATACTGTACTGTATTTCTGTCATGCTTTTCCATTTATTTCATCAGCAACTGCATATGTGTGCTTGCTTGGTTTTTAAAATTTGTTTGCTTTTCTGTCTCTGAATATTGTCACCAGTCCCTCAGAATGAGGTTTAATGTAGTCAGTGAAAGCAGCCACTTGTCATTGCTGGATGCCAGCTTCCTGTCCAGTTGAAGCAGGAGTTGTGGTTTTCCTTGCAGACAGCAGTGCTGCAGAGCCTCCTTGGCCACCTGTCCCTGGACAGCAGCCGGCGCCCCTTGCTGCTCAGGGTAAGGCTCAGTAACTCTGCTGAGGTGTCTGATGGGGAGTATTCTGCTCTCTCTGTGTCTGGGGGTGCTTCTCTCAGACTTTCCTGTTCATGAGAGTGAGGGAAGCCCAGCCATATCACAAGTGAACTCTGATAAATGAATCAAAGCTTTCTGCACTGATGGCATTAATTTTTCATGTTTAATTGGTAAATTGTCATGCAAGTAGCAAAACTAGTGAGGCTTGGGTTCTGACGGATGTCCCAGGTCCTCTGTCCTTCTCAGCTTCCTCAGTCACCTTGTTTGTGTGGGCAGGCACATGGCAACAAGGGATCAAGTTGATGGACAGTTGTCTGTTTACCAAAGGGTTGATGTTTCAGAATCTCAAGCACATTTCCCTCAGTGGGGATAGCAGATATTTTGCCTCTCCAAGTCAGCAGTGGGATGAAACTCCTATGAAATCTGCATATCTGGAAATCTCTACCATTTTGTCAAATTATTAGTTTTTTCCACTGTTTACGTGTCCTAAAATGATCTGGAAGTACTGACAGTTATCTAAAATTGGACCAAACACAGACAAAACCTTATAATATCATACTGTTTTTTATAATTATACATATTGCTTTGCATATAATATTTATTAAGGAGAAATAAACATCACTTTTAAATTTAAGAACCTATTATATTTAACAGTATCTTAAATGAAAGTGCAGTTCTTGGGTGGTCAAACACAGTTCACGTTTTGGGCCCTGAAACACAAAATTCCTATTTTTTTACTCTCTTTGTAGGGAGAGTAAAAATGTGCCTCAGAAATTAGCTCTGTATAGAAAAGATTCATTCCAGGCCAACCTGAGTTCTCTGCTTTAGGTGCTGCAGGAGCTGTTGGAGACCTGGAGCAGCAGCAGTGCTGTGAAACACTCCCCAGCTGAGCAGCAGCTGTACATTAGCAAGGCCATCCTCATCTGCCTCTCCCACCTGAAGGAGCCCGAAATTGAGAGCTGCAGACAAGGTGAGGCTGTGTGAGAAGCAGGGCTTAGTTTGTGTAGCAGAGCATCTTTCTATGACTAGAAGAATATCTTGTTTTGATCTGTGGGTCAGCAGAATTGTCCCATTTTCACCTTGGCAAATGGGGTAACCTGCTGGAATCCTCTTTAGCATTGATATGATAGAATTCCAAGTCATAACTTTAGGTTATGGGATTGAAGAAAGCATGTCTTTGCCTTAAGGTTCTTACCTGAGCAGTGCTTTAAAAACCCTGAGGTTTTGTCACAGCAAAACAGGGACTGACTCTGGGACTAGTGAGAGGAATGGTGTGATTTGCAATTTATGGGCTTAACCTTGGAGTGTGGGTGCAGCCCCAGAGAGGCAGGGAAGGTATCTGGAGGTAAAAAGCTTTTGGTATCTGACAGCCCATGGGCATTCCTCAGTGTGAAGGGAGCAGGTCAGTCACTGGCATGGCCTCCAGTTCTGTGCTCACACAGTGCACAGCCTAACATCTGCCTGAGCCTAACCCAGTGTCCTGGCCTGACATCTTTGCCTCTGTTGCAACAAAAAAAATCTGTACAACGTCTAGAATTATATCTCTGTGTGTGACTTACGGGGATGTGAAGGTTCACTTCAAGACTTGCTCATCTGTTTCATTCTAGAATTATTTATTCTTTAAGGGATTAAGTGACCTGATAAGTTTTACCAGTTCTGTAGTTTTGCAGTCAGTTTTTTGTCTGACAGCTGTTGAAAAGGTAAGCTTTCTGAGATGAAGGAGGTCAGTCAAACAGCAGTAAACCTGGCTGGTGAAGTTGGCAACCAGTATTCCCTGAGGGCTGAGAAATATTTGTGTTATCTGCCTGTTTGAACTTACCCGAAGTTAGGCAAATATCTGTCTCTATGTGATTGTTGTACTGGTGAGAAGTTGCTGTGTCTCCAAACGTGACATTTATTTGACTCTGAAGCACTATAAAGCCAAACTAAGGATTGGCTTGACTTACCATCTTTTTTTTGTTTCAGTGAAAGCCAAAATATTGCAAATGTAGAATATATTGTAATGCTTTGTTGACTTTGTACGCCATGGAAGGGTGTGGGTTTGCTGTGCTGGTGCTGAAGGGCAGCACTGTCACTGCAGGGAGGGAAGCACAGTCCAGGGACCCTTTGATCCATTATTGGGTGGTGGGTGGGTAAAGCTGCCCTCAGGGCCACACATAAAGATAGGTGTTTGTTTCTGCTGCTGTTTCAGAATTTCACAGGTGCACTGTTTGCTGGCTGTTTGTTTCAGAGCTCCTGGCAAGCATGATGGAGGGGGTGAAGTGTCACCTGGACAGCAACCTGCCACAGCTACGGCGGCTGGGCATGGTGGTGGCAGAGAGCATCAGCCTGAAAATAAACACTGAGGGGCCTGTCCTGAAGTTTGAGGTGAAGGTTTCAGTGAAATTTATCACTGGTGTGCTGGGCTTAGAGGAATTGGAAGCTTTAAACCAGATGATCCAGGGAATTACAGCACTTTTTAATCTGTAAATAAGGAAAGGCAGTCACACCTTCAAAAAGAGAGAATCTGTTAACAAAAAAACAATTGTATGTAATGGTCAGGTGGACCTAGCTTCCTAGGACCTTCCTAGCTGAGAGTTAGCTCAGGAAGGCAATCTGCTGACATAGGCTGGGATAAACTTGGTAATTAAAGTTTATCTTATTTCATGAGGGAATCAGAATCTGATTCATGAGTGTTGAGAGGGAGCTTTAAACCTAAAGCAGAGGTGAGCTTTGAGTCCCTGACATGGTGGGAAGACCTGTTCTGAGCTGGGATTTTCAAAACTGACATGGAGATATTTGCTCTGCTCTTTCCAGTAGAATTTATGTGACTCATCTGATTAAATCACATTAATTCTTTAGAAGGTTGCCACATTCCTCCTGTCACATTGCCATTTATTAAATGAAAGATGGAAATAACATTCAGACAAGGGGTCTTCAGGTACTACTCTTAAATATAAGGACAAAGAGGCTGCTGCTGTCAACTCAGGGATTGAAACAGGGTTGGTGAGGGTTCATCTGCTCATGATTTAGTCCATGTGCAGTACCAGGGTGAAATGTTGAAAGCTGGGCATATTTGCAGTAATAGAGTGCAGCAACAGTTATTCTGAATGTCTAGTATGAAGAAGATGATGAAACAAGAGAACTGAAGTCCCTTCTGGTTCAGACTCCATCATTCTGTGTTGTCCCCAGCCTTCCAGATGATCAGTAAGTTATTGCTACTATTCATGCTGTCTTTTTGCCCTTCTCCATGCCTTTTTCCCATTACACACGAGAACTATGTGCAGTATTCAAGATGTTTTATGTATTCTTAAAGATCATAATGCACCACCTTCTTGCAATGTTATTTAATTACATTCATGATTCAATTGGTAATGTGTTTTAAAATTGCCTGTTGATAGCTGCGTGTGGTGGAACTGTGGTGTAGGGGTTTTGTGTGCCCTTGGGTAGAATCAAATGGGCATTTTTGTTTGCTTCCTGGTAATCTGGTATTTGTGCTGTGTTCCCCCAGCCCATTCACTCATGACAGAAATCTACTGCATATGTCACTCTAAAACTACCTCTTCAGTGCTCTTAACTTCCAGAAATCTGCTGAGGCTCTTTGAAGCACTGTTTGATCAGCAGAGGAGTGAAACTTTTTATGTTATTAGGAGATGAAGCTGTCCAGCACTCCAGGGAAGTACAAAAGATTTATTGCTCCTATTTTAGGGACATGATCAGCATAGACAGCTGTTAGAGACAGCATTTGAGAATCAGAGAGATGAAAGGACAATGCCATAGTCCATAGAAATAGGTAGAGACAGAAAAAATATTCTCAATTATTGTATTCATCCTTTTTAAGACCTAGCAATGGTTAAAAATGTTTTTTTCCCATTTTGAGGAGTCATGGGATGGTTTGGGTTGGAAGGGACCTTAAAGCCCATTCCATTCCACCCCCTCCCATGGGCAGGGGCACCTTCTGTGAAGATCAGGCTGCTCCAAGTCCTGTCCAACCTGGCCTTGAACTTCCAGGGATGGGGCAGGAACAGCTTCTCTGGGCAACCTGTGCCAAGGCCTCCTCACCATCACAGGGAAGAAATTCTTCCTAATATCCAGTCTAAACCTACTCTCAGTTCAGTTTCATTCACAGTTTCAAATCTGGTGCAAGTCAATGTGATCTGGTTATTGGAATCTTTCCTTAGCGGTCCCAGGTATTGTGCAGGGGAACACAGCAAATTAGCCAGTTTAGTTTTCTAATCTTCTGTTAGAAGATTCTGCTTCTTTTCTCCCCTTCCTCCGTTCTGCTTCCCAGTTCTTTGTGTCAGCCAGGCTGGGTGTGAAACTGCAGCAGGAATAATTATCTGCTGTTCTGTTTAGGCAGCAAGGGCTGGTGGGGTGAGGATTTTATTCCTTGTAAGAACTATTGCTGTATCCATTTTAAAACTTGTTCCTGACAGCAGGAGCGAGGAAGCAGATGCACCGCCATCGGTGCCAGAGAGTGATGAGAAATCCCCTGGGATGCCAGATGAGGAGTCAGAGGGTGAGCTCGACAGGTACGGGGCAAGAAAACAAATGGCAGATATGGGGGGAAAAGGATCTTTTCGTACCTGCATTTCTTGGCAATTGTTGTGATTTCTGACCTTGTTCAGCTGAGTGGTTTGCAGCAGAGCAGGGCTTTGCATAGGAAATTGCACTGGTGAATAAATTAGGTGAGGCCTGCATTGTGTGCAACCACTTTATTTGTTCTGTTTGACTTAGATACATATTTCATAATGATTGGGAATGTATTTACCCATTTTAATAATGTATGTGCTTTATTCTGTCACCATATAAAGAAATATAGCAATATATGTATGTTATGTATGTGTGTATCTATTGTGTGTATATATGTGTGTGTATATATATATATAAATCTGTAGTGAAATCTCAAGAGTCAGTTTCTAGTCTCTTGGTCAGCTAATTCCTTCCTGTACCTGACCAGGAGATGCATTCCAGATCTGGTCACAGAATTGCTCTTTTCCTAGAACTCCCAAGGATCCCTCTCAGGCCAGGCTTCAGCAGTGCAGCTGAGTGCCACACGGGGTTGTGGTAGTGAATGCACTGGTTCTTTCTCTTTGTGTGGCTGTCTGGGGAAAGCAAGAGCATCTGCACCCCATAAACTACACCCTGCCTTCATTTCTTCTGCAGTGATGATGACCTCATCCCTTATGACATGTCTGAGGATAAAGAGCTAAAAGTAAAGGCTCCTGTGTATATCCGAGACTGTATTGAAGGTAGGAGATTTTGGGCTGAGTCTTTATCTGTTTCTTACTGAGCTTGGGAGAGTGAACTCTGTGTGGGTTTTTTTTTTCTGATCTAATTAAAGAAGCTATAGAATTTTTGAGTTATTTCAGTTTAGTTTCTAATGCTGGTCATGCTGAGTGTCTATACCAAGACAAATGATTGGCAAAAGGAAGTTTGGGTACATAGCCAAAAACAGCCATTCTGTTAGTAACTTTTGTTTGTCCTTTGATTTCAGTTCTGACTGGATCAAGTTCTGAAGATGTGGACAAATGGGAAGCTACAGTCAAGGCCCTTGAGAGCTTGGTTCGGAAGAATCCAGCAGCAACAAGAGAGGTGAAGTGTTATAATCTAGGTTGTATTGTATCCCTTTGCTGTCATGAGGAGACTAGACATGCCAGTGGAGCAGAAGGCCAGGCTAATGTGTGGCTGGGTTAAAGGTACACATTCACAAGCTTTCGGCCTGGAAGTAGAAGGAAATGGTTGCCTTGAAGGTGAGGCTGTGGAGCACAGTGGAACAGAGAAGCAGCAAAAGTGCTGGCAGCACCCTGCCATGTCACAGCTCCAGTGCTCAAAATGAAACATCCTACAAGTACTGCTTGCCAGTGTGAGGGAGCTCCAGGCTTTGTGCTGGGCAGGAAAAACACTAGAAATGCAGAATGACAGAGCAGCCATTTTAGATTTTGAATTGAAATTCAATTTAATTGTTATTCCCCAGTGAAAATGTAGGCAAAATCAAATGCAGTTTCCCTATTTGCTTGCACAAGCATAATGTCTTGTGGAAAGAGTGGTTAGATTGTACTGGTCAAGATGAAAAGCTCAGGGGAGAGGAGCCTGGGACAAGGTCACTGTGCAGACCTGCTAGTGAACACGAGAAAGTGTCAGAGACACCAGCTGAGAAAGAGAAGGGCTGTGCTACTGTACCCTTTAGCCCATCCATTACAGTGATAATTCAGTCTGTATCATGATGCTACACTTCTCAAAAAAATCCCCAAGTGAAATGTGGACAGAGAATTGGCAGATGGAGGATCTGTTCAGAGATTTGAGAAATAAGTCTGATGGCATTTGGCTTAATGTGTTCTCTCTCCCTCCTAGGAATGGACATTAACTGGATACCACCTTGTCTTTCTTTAAACATTAGAAGTGATCCATAATTCCTGTGAGGGAAAAACCCGAACACCATCAGGGTTTTGATTCCTTTTTTCGTATTTTGAGCAGGTTAGTGTGGAGCTGGCAAAAATATTGTTGCATCTGGAGGAGAAGACCTGCATTGAAGGCTTTGTGGAGCTCCGTCAGAGAGCTCAAGTAGCTGTTTTAACCACAGACCCAATACCTGTGAGTTCCTTCCACTATTTTCCTTTTTCCAGTTGAGGCACAGGCAAAAATTGAAGCTGCTGAAGTCTCTTTCTCACTTGATAGAGGGAGCTGTCAGTGTGGTAGAACAGGTAGTTCAGGTCTAACAACATTTATGCTCCTGAAGAATCCGCAAGGAATGACTGAACCAATGGGAAAAAGAAAATCAGACTGGAGGAACTGTTTGGAGCCTGTTGGTTTGAGTGTACCTGACAAGGCAGATCAGATAAGGACTTGTTGCACTGAAGGGTTTCACATAGAGGGAGGCTGACTCACAAAGGGCTTCTACAGAGCAAGACCTGACTGGTGACTATAATGAGGGAATCACAGGCTGCTTTGGGTGGGAAAGGATCTTTAAAGCCCATCTCATTTCAACCCCCTGCCATGGGAAGGGACACCTTCCACTATCCCAGGTTGCTCCACACCCTGGCCTTGGACACTTCCAGGGATCCAGAGGCAGCCACAGATTCTCTGGGCACCCTGTGCCATGGTTTCACCACCCTCACAAGGAAGAATTCCTTCCTAATATCCACTGTTGTTCTATTATCCTCTGCCAGTTTAACACCTTTATCCTTCATGCTACCCAGGCCCCAGTAAAAGACCTTCCTCCAACTTTCCTGTAACACTCCTTAAGCACTGAAAGGCCACGGTGAGGTTTTCTAGATGCTATGGTAGTTGTTTGGGTAGCTCTGCATAGGAGGGAGAGAAGAATGACACAGTCTCATCTGTCCTTTAGTTCTTTTGGGAGAATCTAAAAGTGGAAGTTTCTGAATTTCCCATTTATGCTGCTATGTTTCTTCCCTTCTCTTGGAGGCTTGCTGTTACCTAACAGGAAGCAGAACTTGTGAAATTAAATGCTTTTAGAGTTAATGGGAAGGCTGTTTCTAGCCTGGGGCTGTGTTCATTGTACCCTGATTTTTCTGTACAGGTTGCAAAGTACTTGACCTCCCAGTTCTACTCTCTGAACTACAGCCTCCGTCAGCGCATGGACATCCTTGATGTGAGTGCTCCCACTTCCTGCTTTCCTTCTGTCTGTTGCACCAGTGCTGAGGTGTAATGGGATTACCTTTTATTGCTCATGGCAGAAGGCAGAGGCATGGGGATCCCTGACTTTACTGTTTGTGTCTGGCATTCCCCTCTTGTTCCTAACCCTGCTACACTCCATCACACAGGGATCCCTCCCACAGAATGCAGAGCATGTGTTGGGCATTTGCCTGGGAGAAGCCACTGTTTGCTTTCACATCATCAATCTGTTTTATCTTCCCTTTCTGAAAGGGAAGTGATCTGTCTGTAGCTCCTTCCACATTTGTGCCTGAAGAAGGAGCCAGTGCTCTGTTTCAGGGCTAAGTGACCAAGGTCAGTACCTCAGAGCCAGGTGGCTGTTGGAGGTCAGTTTCTGCTGTTCTTCACTCTAAAATTGTTGTGCCTTTCTGCCTTGTTGGTCCTGTCAGTTTGGATGCAGGTGATGCTGTTGTTCCCTAGGGTTTGCCCTTTTTTAACTGAACCTCTCTCTGTTTTATCTAGGTATTGGTTTTGGCAGCTCAGGAACTGTCCTGTCCCAAATTCCATGGGAAGACCAAGCATTCTGGTGCCCAAAAGCCTTGTGCCCAGCTCCTTCCAGGAAGTGACAGCTCTAAGGACTGGAGAAGAATTGTTGATGAGAGGATCAAAAGCAAGACTCGGAGATTTAATATGGTGAGGACAGAAGCAAACTAATGTCAAATCCAACAAAAATAGGGACACTTGGAGTTGTAAGTTCTGTCTGGAAAGAGCAAAATACCTGTGAAACTGGACCCAATCCAAAGGAAAGGCAGATAAATATAGATTTGAAGTTACAGAGTCTGAGGTTTTTTGGTGCAGAGTACCAACTCCTGTAGTCCTTTCCCAGCAGGGAGGGGAAGATAAACCTAAAATTCCTTACCTGGCTTTGAGGGATAATTGTTGTTCTGAGCTTGTGTGGCCACTGCAGGGAGCTGTGACTGCACCTCACAGATCCCAGGGCCTCCATCAGACTAGCTGCCTTTGGACTACACTGTCTCAGCCTGCCTATTTTCCAGGGAGAGAAATTGATGCCAGTTTCCTAGTTTCCAGAATCCCCCTGTGGTTCAGCCTGGAGAGTTTGCCTTCCAAAACTCCTTTATCCCTTGCATGTTCTTGTTCCTTGTATCTAACTGGGCAGTACTGAGGCATGTTGTACTGAAATGTTTAGACGTGGGGAAGATCCAAAGTGGGCAGTGAGCAGTCCCGTTGGGAAACTGGTAGCCATAGGTGTACAAGGAGTGTGTGATGATGGGCTGGCTGCAAGGAATCTGTGGTCTTGACAGTGTCCAATGAAGTGGAAGAGCTGGGTGCTGTATCTTGTGCCTAGACTTCATTTTTCTCTTGGACAGGGTCAGCCTCGTGCAAAACTGGCTTCCCACCCAAACAAGTTCAGTTCTGTTGCTGGATATTTCTTTTTCCCATTGATTCAGCACTTTGACAGGTGAGTGTGAACACCTTAGGACGTGGGATGTGGGCATGGCAACTGCCAGAGTGAACCTTTCTGCTTGTCCTGCTTGCCTCAGAGCAGCAGGCTACAGCCCAGGAGCTGTGCAGGAGCCCAGTGACACCACACTGACACTTGGGTCCTTCACAAAGCTCAGGAAGGAAAGGGTAGTGGTCTCTTGGACTTACCCTTTAAAGTCTTGTGGAGCAGGAGTATGTAGGACCCTGCAGAAGTGAAGATCCATCAGCAGGTGCTCACGCAAGTAATTCTGGCAATACCACACCAGTTGTCTTGGCTGAGCCTCTGCTTTCGGAGGTTCACACAAACCACAGAGCTCAGACTGCAGTCTTGAACCAAAGTTAACTCTGTCTCAGGTTGGGCCTATCATCTGCACAGGTCTTTGAGGCCACAGTGTAGGACACAGGACAGGGTTCATTGTCAGTCCCTTAAGTCTTTGTGAACCCAAGGAAGGCTGAGTAATCACTTCTATGATAACCAAGATTATTGTAATACCAGTTGTAATGGTATGGCAGTGGGGACAGCTTTTGCCTATAGGTCTTTCCAGGTAAAGCCTGTAGGTAGAATATGTGATACCTGCTGTATGAGGAGAGGATATTGCTCTGGGAGTAAAGATGAGAGCAAACAGCTCTGATTTCTGTTAACCTGGTAGTGCCTGTATAGTCAGTGTTGTTGTAGGGATTCAGGCTTTTGGGAACTGTTCCCCCTGCATAACCTCCTGACTGTTACAAAGAGGCACTGCTCAGCCTTCTCACTGCTAACAACTCTGTCTTGCACTTGCAGGCCTTTAACAACATTTGATCTTCTGGGGGAAGATCACTTAGTCCTTGGAAGACTGGTCCACACTTTAGCAATCCTGATGTACTTGGCTGTCAACACTGTGGTAAGGAAGGGCAGAGAGCAGGGGTGACTTCAGCCTGGGAACTTGAGGTGTCTTCTGGAACAGCTTCAGGGCCTGCTGCACTGACACTGGCAGAAAGTTGGAGTTGAGAAGTTGTGGAATGGGCTGCGAAGAACTGGTCAGAAAAGAGACACGGGATTCAATCCACCTCTGCACTGTCTTTTGCTTCTTGTCAACTTCTTGGGGAGGGTTGGGCACATTATTTCCCTTTACTGCCAGAGTTTCCCCATCTGTGAAATAAATTCAATTGTAGCACTGATCTTAACAAAACCTTTGTTCAAACATTTGGACAACACTGCCAAGCACATGATGGGATTGTTGGGGTGTCTGTGCAGGGCAGGAGTTGGACTCGTGACCCTTGTGGGTCCCTTCCAGCTCAGGAGATGCTGTGTTTCCATGAGCAGTGTGTCTCAAGGCCCAGCTCTGCAGGGCAGGTGTTCAGTAGTGCTGTCACAATCTTCTTTTGCAGGCAGTGACAGCAATG
Source organism: Certhia americana (assembly GCA_018697195.1). NCBI lineage: Eukaryota > Metazoa > Chordata > Aves > Passeriformes > Certhiidae > Certhia > Certhia americana. The sequence goes on from CM031870.1 coordinate 15,466,502, forward strand.
GGAAAGGCTCTGCTGGAGTTTGTTTGGGCGCTGCGTTTCCACACAGACTCGTGAGTTACTGCACTTGTACGCTCTCATTTTTAAAGATCAGTTGTGAGCCAGCCTCCAGTCATGGTTTGTCTTTGTCCAGCATCTGGCTCAGAGTGTCAGTGACTTAAGGCATTTGCTTTGTGCTCTCCTGCAGCTGTGTGTTCTTATGACTGAATTTAATGCCAGCCCAACGTATGAACTTGGCTGGTGTGAACTCTTCTAGTGTGGCAGTACCTATAGAAAGGTTGACAAATTTCCTGACCACCTGTCCATGTGATAGTTTCATCAGTGTTTACTCAGGGAGCTCAGAAAACTTTGGATTCAATTTCCAGCATTCAGTCTTGGAAAGGAATTAAGATATGTAGCCAAAAGTCTGTAAACATCCAATTTCTGTTTTGCTCTCAGATGTGTCAAGGACTCTGAGTTGTGCTAGATTCCTGTGCACAGCATGGCAGGGGCTCTGTATGTGGGGCACACTGCAATATTACAGCCCTAAGCAGCAGGAATATGGCAAAAGTTGTCATGCCATTTGAAACTGGAGAGCCCCTGAGGTGAGAAAATCAATGCAGAGCATAAAGCTGCAGGCTCTTAACCAGTTCAGTCCTTCTCCACAGGTATGTGCGCCAAGGCCTTCTGTCCTGCATCTCCTCCCTGCTGCTCAGTGTCCCTACGGAACAGATTCTGGCAGACATGACAGAGGAGCTGCTGGAGACTCAGTCCTGGCTGGCAGGTAGGCCCTGGTGGGGGTACATCAGTGCTTTTTACTGGGGTGGTCTTTGTGCATCATCTCTTTAATTGTGCTGGCAGCAGTGGTGTCCTGGCACTGTGCACCACAGATCTGCATGATCAGCAAGCAGAACACCACGTGTGCTGTAGGGATGCAGCACTGGGGTACCTGAGGCACAAGCCAAGAGCTGGGTATGGCATTACAAACTGGGACTGTCCTCACAGGCCACCCAGAGAAGTCCCCAAAGATAGTCTGTGCCCCCTTTCTCGGTCTGAGCAGCCAGCCACCCAGCTCATGAAGCTGCAGGAAGTGTTGTCACATTGTCTGTTACACCCAGGCAGTGAGTTTGGCCAGCAGTAACACACAAAGCTTGTACAGCCTGTTTGCACCATTCACTCATTGCTAGAGCTGAAGACAGGAGGAAGAGGAGCATGGCCTAGTCTCTAATTTCCTATTGAATGGAAAGAAAAAGCTGCAAAAGACAGCAAATTACCTTGAATGCTGTACCCAGCACATGTTGAAGCAACACAAGGTGTGTCTGTGGGTTCTGGCAGGCTGGAGCTGCACAGATCAGTGCTCAGGTACTGCAGTGAGCTGGAGGGAGAAGAACTAATGCTGAAGCCTTCACTGTGTTCTGAGGGTGATTCTTGTGATTTCCTGGTCTGGTTTCCTTCACCATTCTTGCTCTTGGTGAGTCGCTTCCCACAGGGAGCAAGCAGGAAGCAACACTGACCCAGCTGGCCTCTGATCCTAACAGGTTGGGGTGCTCTGTGCCCTTTGAAAGGAAGAGAGCTGCCATGTGGGGCTGAAGACTTCATTTTTCCCATGACACGATATGCTCTCAGGAATCTGCTTGTCTCTGCATTTAACACTGCTGTTACCAAGTGAAGCCTTTCAGGAATGTCTTTCCAGCAGGAGGGTTTGTGTAATCTGTTTTCAGTGAGTTATTTTGGGGAGGAGCAGGATGACCAAGATTGTAGCATCTTCTCATGCTTGTAGGTAGTGTAACAGCCCTGTCTTTTCATCTAGTGCTTTTGGATGAAAGCTGCATGGTTATTCCTGGTGGGAATGAGAGCAGGGTAAGATCACTGTTGTGAGTATACCAGAGAAAGGAAAACTGCTATAGGAGTTGTTCAGAAGCCCTAAAGAATTCAGCTTCACATATGGTCAGGTGCAATTTAAGTCCAAGTTAAAGGGCTTCTAAAGCTGCTTCCTGAAACACACGAGATTCTTGGGCTGTGCCTTTGCTATTTATTGTAAGGCTGTTGGGGAAACAGTTCTGCAGAGAGGTCCTGGTCCCTCCCTGCTGCTCCAACAGGTCAAGTCTGGCACTGGAGACCTGCTTCTGTGACTGAATCACAGGTTTGAGCTCCTGGTCTTGGCTGTTGCTTCATGACTCTTCCAGACAAGATTCTCAAGAGATATCATGTATTAGCTGTGCTGCAGCTGGGAATGACAAGCTGTCCTGCATGGGAGCCTTGACTACTATGCCTTTTAGCCACTTTGGGTTTCTCCTGCCATGGCCAAAGCACAGTGATGAACAGTGGGGTAGGAAATGTTATACAGGAAGTGCTTAGTACAAATCCACCGACCTCTTTCAGTTTGTTGTTACATCAGGACCTCTGCAAACTGCTGCAGTGTGTCCTATGACTGACTGTTGGCTGCAGCCCTGACACTGTCTGCTCACTGGATGCTTTGGGACACATCAGCTGCAGAGGTGAGAATGCACTTTGGACTTGTCCATCATTGCCCTCAGCTGCCATGCTGGACTTGCTGTTGAGCTGCCTGATCCTTCCTGGGGAGGGAGGGAATACCTCAGCTCTTCTAGGAAATGATCCCTTTGATTCCTCAGCAGCTGCCTTTGAGGGAATTCCCCACCCCTCTCAAGTGCTGTGCAGCAATGTCTTGGGTAAGTGTGGTTTATGTCAGGACCAACAGGACACTCTGGTGCCTTGTGCTTCCTATGCAGTGCCAGCAGTGCCAGGACCATGCTCATAGAACAAAAACAGCACCAACAGCACTCTTGAGCTTGTTCCAATCTGCATTCTAACCTCCCTTTTTTCCTTCTGCAGAGGGAGTATGGAAGCAGCAGGGTGCAGCTCTCCTGCATTATAAATAGCCCTGCTGCAGTGCCATGAGTCATGTGTTTGGGCTGACAGTGCCAGGCTCCCAGCACACTGCTCGTGCGTACAGGATATCCTCACACAGGCTCCCTGCTCTTCCAGGCTCCCCTGCTCAGACATCCTGCATGCATCCTGGTTGTTACTTTGCAGGCCCATTAAGGGCCCCTGGAATAACAGCTGCTGGGAACAGCCTCACGCTGCCCTTACGTGCTGTGGGAAGTGTGGAACTCGTTTATCAGAAGACTGGTCTCTGAGAGTGGAGAATATGCTGAACCTTGGGGCCTGTCTCTTTCTTTCCCCATTGGAATCACATTGTCATCCCAAATTCAGGAAGGAGCACTGACCATTTTAGATTGCAGGAATGGCAGAGTGGAGACTTTAGACTTTGGAGAAAGTGGATTTCTAGCTGCAGACTTCATTCACACTTGTAGCTCAGCTATACAAAGCTTTTGTGTAGCTCAAATTCTGGCACAGAGATTATCCCTTGGGATCCAAGGTCAGACAGTTTCTATAGTGTTTGAGACCAACTGACTGCTTGTTCCTCCTACAAGACTGGAGCCCCGTGTGGCTGTGAGGGCTTGGCTGAACTCATGCTGCTTTACATGATGAAGTTTGTGCCTTCTGGCCTAATGCAGTTCCTGCAAGTGCTGGCCTAATGCAGTTCCTGCAAGTGCTGATGTCCAGCCCAGCCCTAGGTGCAAACGCTGTTGTTCTGTGATTGTCAGTAAAACTGAGAAGTGTTAAGGGCACTTCTTCCCATTCCCCAGTTAACAGTGGCTGCTTCTTTTGTAGATGTGATGGAGAAAGACCCTGATGGGGACTGCAGAAGGCTGGCCCTACAGAACTTGCTGCTGATGGAGAACCTGAAAAAGAAACTTGAAGCTGTTCCTTCCTAGCTGAAGAGTAACAGAAATGACCTTTACCTTGTGCTCTTGCCAGCTGGATGTATTCGGGCACTGCTGGGGCCTCTTCTGCAGTCACCTGGCCGGAGGAGAGGAAGAAGGGGGAAGGGTGCTGAGCTGTGAGCCAGCGAGCCTGACTTGACATCTGGGCTTTGTAGTGGAGGCCAGAGGAGCGAGCTCTGGTATCCGGTACAGCGCGTACAGATGCAGGAAGGCAGGCGAGCACTGCCATCCTCCCCCCAGCACCCTCCACAGCTATTTATAGCCCTGGCAGGTCTGAGCACTCAGCTAAATATACAGGGAAGATCTCACCAAGCCTTCTTGTCAGAAAAACAGCAGGGCTGGGAAAGGCTACTTGCCACTTTGACCTGCCCCTTACGAAGGCTCCCACCGAGCAGCTGGAGTGTGGGGGACCTGCTGCTGGAAGGGCTGGCACTGCTGGTGGGATGCAAGCACTGGATAGCTACACTGAAGTGCTGAAAGTGTGCCAGACTTTAAAGGCTTGAGCTAGAGTTGGGCTGTGGTTAGGAAGGAATAAGACAGGGAATTCTTCTTGTATATCTTAGTACAGAAGTAAGTTTCTACTAAAGAATAAATAATGTTCAAATTTTGACCTTGAAATCTCCCCGACCATTCTTGCCTGAAAGCAGTTTAGAAACTTTATGTTCACCTCAAGTTTTGAAGCAAGCTACAAAACATGAAAAAGAAAAATCATTGTAAGTGTTAAGGGCTGGTTGGTAAGAAACGTGAGTGTCCTGACAACTGCCCCTTGCAGAAAGACTAGCAGAATTCTGGTTGTTACATTGAGCTTCATTCAGCCCTGCTTGTGTCAGGGAAGAAATTGACCTCCAAAAATCTGACTAGTACAGAATGGCTTGATGTAACTGGTGTTTGGAGAACACCAAAGTGTTCTCCAAAAGTAAGTTTCTTACTTCTCCAAAGTAAGGAGGAAATTTCACTCACTCAGAGTGACCCTGCTTGAGCAGGAGTTGGACCAGGGAGCATCCAGGATCCCTTCCAACACAGGCTTTCTGTGACTGAGTTTACCCCAGATGTCTGTAAGTGGTTGCTCTACCCCACATGAGCCTCTGATGTATTTAAACACAGTAGCTTTTGTTGGGGAAACTCTGCCTTCAGCCTGTAGGAGTGGGTAGTTTGACTTTTAACCAAGCTCCTACCCAAATGGGATGGGGATTGTTATCAGGTCTCACTTCTAGGGAATCACAGATTGGCACCCTAGCAGATCAGAATTGTACTTGAAAGGCAACTCACAGTTTCCACCTCAGTTATTCAGCTCTTCTGTACTGAGAAAAAAGTGAAGTTACAATATGCAGTTCTTACTGTTTATTTCTGCCTCAAATTTATAAAAATACTAAAACCAGCTTTCTAACAGGATGTACATGTGAATCTCTGTATGCTGTGCTTGAGAGAAAATATTAACTCTAAATCTGTTCAGTCAAAAATAAATATCTTGGTAATAACCAAAAAGCTGTATGACAACAGCATGTGACTGATCCAGGCCCCCTAATGAGGATGGAATAAATGAGCTGGCAATAAAGTCAGCTTTGCATTTGGTAAGTGTTCATTGTCAGGGGTCCTCCACTTCATCAGCCACTTCTTCCTCCTCCCTGTTGTCTGTGCTGCCAGTGTGTGCTGGGGTCAGGGCTCTGCTCAGGGGAATGCCAGCTCCTCGGTGCACAGCCTCCATAGTCTCTGAGGACACATAGTAGCTCAGGTTGGAGGCTGGAATTCTTTTCTGCATCTCTTCCAGGTAGCGATAAGCCTAAAGAAATGCAGAGATCACTGTCAGAGTGACACTGGTGCACTGCTGCAGGAAAGCATTTCTTGTGCTTGGCACATTGCAAGTGAAGTCCATTAGCACAGCTGGAGGAACTCGCTCATGTTTCACTGGAGTAGCAGGCACTGGGCCTGTCCAGGGGGTGTGGGGCACATCTGCCCTGGAGGAGCAATTCACATTTCCTCAATAACTGCCATGTTACAGTTTTCTTCTCTGGCTAGGTGCGAAGGTCAGTGTGGTGGCATTGCTGAGGCCCTCTGTTCTCATTGAACCACTGGGAATGCTTAAGAATCTACCACCAGTTACGCTCTGTGTCCTGTGAGCTTTCCTTTTTTCCTCCCATAGAATGAAAAATATGGATAAAGTTCTGAGCTGTGCCTCACCCTGCTGTGCATTTAGGCTCCTACCATGGAACATCTTCCTGCATGAGAGCCACGCCCCACCAAGCTGCACAGGTGGACAATATGGGTTATGTTGGTTAGAAAAATTAAGACTTCACTTACAGTATGGAATTCCTCCACTTGTGCATAATGCTGAACCAAAAATCCCAGGACATCTCCATGCCGGATGGCAGCATCAAAGTCCTGTTCAGCCAGGAGCAGCTCACACTGCCTCACTGCTTCCTCAGTGTCCTCAGGGTAAACTCTAGGAAAGGGCAAAAGGGAAGTGTCACAGCCCAGGGAGAGCATTCAGCTTGTCCAGCCAAGGATGAGTTTTTACTGCATTAGGTTTCATGACAGAAGCCCAAACAAAACCCACAACCCCCTCCTTGTCCTGGGGCTGATGGGCCAGCATGGGCAGCAAGGGACAGGGAGATTCTGCCCCTCTGCCCTGCTCAGATGAGATCCCCACCTGCAGAGCTCCCTCCAGCCCTGGGGCCACAGCACAGGCAGGACATGGAGCTGCTGGAGCAAGTCCAGAGGAGGCCATGGAGATGTTCCAAGAGCTGGAGCCCCTCTGGAGCCAGGCTGGCAGAGCTAGGGGGTGTTCACTTGCAGAAGAGAAGGTTCCAGGGACACCTCAGAGCCCCTTGCAGGGCCTAAAGGGGCTCCAGGAGAGCTGGAGAGGGACTTGGGACAAGGGATGGAGGGACAGAACACAGGGAATGGCTTCCCAGTGCCAGAGGGCAGGGATGGATGGGATATTGGGCAGGAAATGTTCCCTGTGAGGATGGGCAGGCCCTGGCACAGGGTGCCCAGAGCAGCTGTGGCTGCCCCTGGATCACTGGGAGTGCCCAAGGCCAGGCAGGACAGGGCTTGGAACAACCTGGGATAATGGAAGGTGTCCCTGCCCATGGCAGACTTCTGGAACAAGATCCCTTCCCACCCAAACCAGTCTGTGATTCTGTGATTTTATGATAATCACCTTTCTGGCTACACCTCCCTTGGTCTATATTCTTCTCTTTCAGGTCACCTCTCTATCTTTAATGCAACATTTAAAATGCACTTTTAAAAATTACATTATGATTTCCCTGCTAGAAAAATGTACCAGCAGTTTCTTTTTGCAGCAAGCTATGAATTACTTATTAAACTTTAGGTGCTGTTACAACTTCTGTTCTGGTATTTCTGTCACTTAGTTTCTGTGCTCTCCATGCTGCAGCTCACCTCTGAGCGTGGATGAACCGCTTCATCAGACTCATCCTGCTCTGTAGGTGGGCAAGTTTGCTTTCCTGTTCCACAGGGCTTCTGGCCTTTGCTTTGGAAAGGCACTTGTATGCTTCTGTCAGTGCTCTGTGGGCTTTTTCATAGTTCTGATACTCATCAATTTCTACCTGCAAGAGGAGAAAGGAGATGATCTTGCTCCAGAGCCAATAAACCACCTTCAGCAGTCAGAAAGGGCAGTACCTGAGCACATGCATCATAGAAACCAGCCAGGAGGTCAAGGGCCCCTCCTTTGGTGTAGAAGCTGATGATATTGGCAATAATCTTTGCATCCTTTCGCCAGTCCAGTGACTGCAGGTAGTTGGCTGCCATGATATAAATTTCTCTCTGTCTGGAAACTCCCGCAAAGAAGATAATTTTCTCAGTATCTCCGGATTTCAGCAATGCCCTCATAGCCTGGCAAGGGAAAGAGTGGCACAAAGGGCGAGAGGGAAAATATTGTGAATGCAAAAACACCATCAAGACGGCTCAGAAGTTTCATCTGGGTAGTTACTGTAGGAAGTCTGCTTCAAAGTTTACTTTTCAGAACACCCTCATTTTGAGGCTATCCAGGCTGACCTTTAGCTTGTTTCCTGCTTGTGTGTATTTCTTGGTGGCCGTGTGGTAGTTGCCTTGTCTCATGCAGCAGTCAGCAATTTGCTCCAGCAGCTCCCTCCGGGACTCCTCAGAGAGGTGCTGGGACTCCTTGGAGACTGTCATCTTCTCAGCCAGCTCCTCAGTGATGGTCAGGTTCTGCTCCAGGCACAGCTGCAGGGCTTCGTGGTACTGAGGGGAGCAGAGGAGAGCAAGGACATGTTGCAAACACTCTGGTGGTACCACAGGTTTGCTTGTGGTGTAACCTACAGAAATCAGCTACAAACACAAGCAGCTGTGAGCTCTGTCTGGAGCACTGGGCTGTAGTTATGTGTCTGACCATCAGCCCCTGTTCAGGCACACACTCACCCATCTTGTTTGCTAAGAACGTGTTTGTTCTTCCACAACAGCATTGCTCTCACACACGTATGCCACTAAAGATTTAGCAGTTTTGACTTTGAACATTAGAGTTTCAGAGACATAAAAGTCAGGTTTGTTAGGCATGATCAATAATAACATTTTCAGCAAATACAAATAAATTGAAAGATTTTGTTAAATATTTTGGTACTTCCCATAGAGGAACAAATTCTGAGTAGGCTGTACAAAAGCTTGTAGTCCTGAAAAGGGCTGCAGTACCCTTGCAAAATGTGGAAGAAAGCCAGCCATAGGAGCTTGTTAGAGAGGAGTGAGCACAGGACAGCATTTTGGCAAGGCTGAGCTGCCAGTGCCCCTCATTCACTGGCTTAAGAGGAATCTTGAAACTTTACAGGTGTCTCCTGTATCTGTTCACCTGCAGAGATAAATGGCTGTGTGCAGGTGCTCCTCTCCCTGTGCCAGGGGGCAGAGGGCTCAGCTCACCTTCCTGGCTGTGAGCAGCAGCTCCATGGCCTTCTCATACTGAGCGTGTTCAATGAAGAACCCGGAGCAGCGGGAGAGCAGGGCTGGGTCTGATTTCTCATCCAGGTCCTCAGCAATGAGCTGCAGGGCCCCGAACTGCTGTGTGGCAAAGGCCAGCTCCAGGGCTTTGGAGAAGTGTCCTGCCTGCAAGATTAGGAATCAGGCTTCAAAGACTAGAATGAGCACTACAGAGCCACTTCACAGGATGGCCTGGAGTGGCTTAATAAAGCATTACTCACTGTGAAAAAATGAGTAATAAACAGGCCATAGTAAGCACCACTGACTTATGGAATGTTAGCTGATTTAATATTCCTCTGCTGTAGGAACTGCTTCATTGTAAAGTTAGGGAGCTTTTACTAAAAGACATTTACCTTGTGGTACAACATAACAGCTCTGTCCATTTGATCCCCCTTTTCCTCATAATAGCAGGCTGCCTCTATCATGTCTTCTGGTGAGCTCAGGAGAGCCAGGTTCATCAGCTGGTCATCTAAATTATTCGCCTGTTCAAAAGCAAAGGTTTGGCTCTGGGTGTGCACACACAAATTTCTTAATTCCAACTTCTGGCAAGCCTGTGGCTTTATACTGTCACATAGAATTAAACTCTCACCCCCTTGTGTATAAAACCTCTACAACCCAAGTGATTTTCAGCTTCAATTATAATTATTTCTTTCAGGGAGTTTCTGATGAGCTGTTTAAGAAAATACATTTCCAAACCACAAAGGCTTTGTTGATCCAGCTTTGGTAGAAGAGGTCAGCAGAAACCAGGAGCAGCTTCATGGTGCACTGTGCAAGAGCAGGCAGTGCCTTGTGTGTGAGAAGGGGCACAAGCAGTGGTGCCTCCAGGGGCAGGACCATGTGCTGGTGCTGCCCCCGTGTACCTTGCACAGACGGATGGCGTTGTTGAAGGCCTGTGCCCGGCTGTAGAAGTGCACAGCCTGCTTGATGTCCTCCTGGCTCTCATACTGCCGTGCCAGGTGATAGGAGGCTGCCCCATTCCCCGTTTCATTTGCTATTGCAGCAGCCTGCAAAGGGAATTGCACAGCTTTACTTGGTGTCCACGTTCCTGCCAGGAATGAGGACTCTGCAAGCAGGTGGAAGCAGGCTGCCTTACCTTCTGAATGTTGCCTTGAAAGCAGTGGACACGAACTAGGGAAAAATAGTCCTGAGCCAGTGCATAGTATTTTAATGCAGATTCCATGTCTGACTGGCTCTCCAAGTACTGTGCCCACCATTTCCACAGGCTCCTGGAAAAGCAACAACAGCAATGAGAATTGCCAGATGCTGTGTTTCACTCCTAGAGAGCTTGAACTAAAGACTGAACACACTTTTTAGAACGTGTGCTTTATCCCAACCTAAGTGTGACACTCCCAAGATCTGCACTACACAGGAAGTCAGCCTGGCCTGACTTGTGTGCAATGTGGCAGTTCTTGAGCAAGTGCAGCATAAACCTGAGAAGCTGTTGGAGGGTCCTTGTGGATAAGGCAGCGGTTGAATGAGACTGAGAGGATTCAGACTCTCATCACAAACTGTATGTCAGACCTGACAGCCACATGTAGAAAGAATCAACACAGCACTGACTTGTCTTTCATCTTGTTGATGTAGTTCTCCAGGGCTTGTAAGTCTTCAGAGAGCATTCGAGGTACCTCGAACCTGTGTGTGTCTGACTTTTCATAGCTGTAAGGAAGAAGAACATATTAGATGCAAAATGACAGTCTCTTTATTAGCTCTCTATGTATAAAACATCCATTTAATCTTGTTTGCCAGCCATCAACTGACAACACTGGCAGCAATTGCTTTAGCTGTGTAAGTAAATTCACTGTAAGACCAGTTGCAGTCCACCAGCACCAGCAAAATTAAAAGTTCAGTGGTACTGCTGAGCACTCAGAATGAGGGAGGTGTGATCTTCACAGCACAGGAAATACTTTAAAAGTATGGGCTTCATTTGGCCCCTGATGGCCCAAAGAAGTATTCCAGAAAGTTCCCCAGGCATCAAGCACTCCTGGCTGGACAGGGCACAAATGCCCCAGGCTCCAAATTGTACCACCCACTGCAGCCTCTGCCACTGCTGGGAGGTCACTGCCCTTACCCCAGCACCCTCCTCTCCTAACCCCACTGCCCACCATGGCCATCAGGGTCTGTCTGAGCACTGATTCAATGTTCTGATTCTGAACAGAGTTGGCCTTGTTGGATGATGATGATGGGATATTTCATATTGGAAAACTTATATAAAAACAGTATCTCAAAGAAGAAATACAAGATATCAGAAATACTCTCCCCTAACTTCTCATGGGACATGGCAGTCACAGGAGAGGATCAGGCACCAGAAGCAACCAAGTCAAACTAAATTCTGCTCCAGCAGTTGTGTCTGGGACTCTCATGAACAGCAAGTAATTGATTTTGTCATGGAAAAGGAAGGAAAAGATGGCAGTGGTCTTCCAGAGACAAACACAGGCCTGGATATGAGTGGGGTTTAACTAGTGACCTTGACCTTTGAGACGCTACACGTTATTTGCATGAGAGGGTGCTGGGAGGTTTCACTGGGAATGCTTTCACTCTGTGAGATAGAAGGCACCAGAAACAGGAAAAGACTTTAATTTAAATTTTACTGGTCGTCATCAAACACCCTCCTTCACCCATATCCACAGGAGAAAGGCTCCCAGTGCCCAGGTACATGCAGCTGGTGCTTACTGGGTGAGTGCCAGGCTGTGCTGCCCGCTCGCCTCCAGGTGCTTGGCGTAGTTGTAGTGGGTAGTGCGCAGGTGAACGCGGTCGTGCGCCTCGGCTGTCTCCACAGCCTTCTGCCACTGGTTGGAGGCCTGGTAGAATTTGTTCAGGAGGTCGTAGCGCTGGCAAGCCTTGTAGAGCCTCTCTGCATCCTCCTGCCAGAGGAATACCCAAAATCCCTGTCAGCCCCACCACCTGTGTCAGTCACACCGGGCATTGCTCCCTAGTGCAGGGCGTCGCAATGCAACTAAAGCATTGCACTAAAAATAAAAATAAAATCATTCAGGCAGAGGCTTTAACCAACTAAATACATGTGGCCAAGGAGAGCATGTTATTGGGAAACAGGATGGTTATGTAAAAATAAGGAAAGCATTCAGATCCTGACATTTATTGTACAGGATTGACTGAGAGGGAGGGGAGTGACACAAACAAGTCACTAATGATCAAATGCTGTCATCAGGAGTGTGAATCACCAAAAATGGAGACATACTTGGGTGGGGGCACAGCTACGACCGTGCTGCCTGCACAGGGGAGAAGCTTAGGAGAAGATCCTGGCACTCAGGGTTTGGGAATTAAGGTGCTGTGAGCCAGGGAACCCCTGTGACCTCCCAGCAGGGTCCCAGAGGCAGCAATGCTGTTCATGGACAACTGACCTCCATTCCTGGGAATAAATGTTAATTTATTACGGAATTAGAACAGGAGGGTTTTGCCTTTGCTGACGCAAGGGTTAGCAAATTTGGAACTATTATTTTTATTCTCTGAGAGGTACAAACTCCCGTGGAAGGAGCATTTTCCTGCTCCACCCAACTGCTGTCCAGCTGAACACTATATTTAGTAAATTGAGATTATCTGTTCAAGACAGAAAAATGCTTTCTGTCTCTTATTGTTTCAAATTTTAAAAAGCACAGAAAGTGGAAAAGGAAGATGCCTGCCCTAGGATTCTGTATGAAATGGAAAAAAGCAGTAGAACTGCATTTTTTTTTGCTGTAGTTCCCTCCACCTCTCCAAACAGATCTAAATATCCAAGAGAAGAAGCACTGACACTTTTCAGCCCCATAGCTTTCTCTGCCAGAAAGCCTTTACAAACATTTAGTTTGAATTTTCCTTTTTTCCTGCTTACCTTTAACTCAGAACAGTTACTCTCTGTCTCTCATCAAATAACTATAGATTGCTAAATACATTTTCAAGCTAAATTCTAATTACTTGGCCATTTTCAAGACCTCCTTTTCTGTGAAACCTTTCCAAGAGCTGAGAAATTTGCACGGATTTTCTCTGAACCTGTTCCAGTTCATCAACTTTTTTTTTCTGTAATGAGATCCTTAAGGGCTGGAAGTGATCATTCCAGCTGTAACTGCCCTGAATACAGACAGGAGTTACCAAATCCAGACCCCTTGAGGATGTGGCATCTCCTCAAACATGGCCCCAAACTGATTGCTGCTGTCATAGCACCTTGCTAGTTTTTATCTAGCTCAGTATTGGAAGAAAGCAGGGTTTTGTTAAACGTTTCACACATAAAACAATCTTTAAAAGGTGTTTCCTTCAGGCAGCAGTTTCTTTCACAGAGTAATTTTTCAGGGCCTGATCTAAACCCTTGCCAGCTTGGCTGGGGGATTTACCAGCATGCCCAGCTGGATGGCCAGCACAGCCACCCTGGCCGCCAGCTCCGGCTCCTGCTCAGCCTCCCGCAGTGCCTTGGCTCCTCTGGCATGGCCCATGTGCCCCAGGCACACCTTGGCAACATCCAGCCTCTGAGTCTTCACACACATGCGAGCCATGTTCTCCCAGACAGCCTCACTGCAGGAAATGGAAAGAGAAGGAGAGCTGTTACTGTGTCACCTGGAAGGCAGGTGAGGTGTGAGGAGACAGAGTGTGAAAGGGGAAACCAGCAGGACGCTGGGAATGGGGTCACTGTTGCAGAGACTCCAGTAGCAGTGTGAGGACTGAAGAGGAACAGAAGCAGGCTCACACACAAAGGTCAGTTCTTGAGCTAAATGACCCCAGTCTTGAGGAAATATTGTGGGATTTGATTTACACCAATGTCTAAACAACAGCAGTTACACCTCTACTCTGGAGACAGGCTGAGAGAGCTGGGGACGTTCAGCCTGGAGAAGGCTCTGAGAACATAAGAGCCCCTTCCAGTCCTGTAGGGGCTCCAGGAGAGCTGGAGAGGGACTTGGGTCAAATGCCTGGAGGGACAGGACAAGGGGGAATGGCTTTAAATTGAAAAAGAGGAGATTCAGATTGGAAATTGTTCCCTGTCAGGGTGGGCAGGCCCTGGCACAGGGTGCCCAGAGCAGCTGTGGCTGCCCCTGGATCCCTGGCAGTGCCCAAGGCCAGGTTGGACATTGAAGCTTGGAGGAACCTGGGATAGGGGAAGGTGTCCCTGCCCATGGCAGGGGTGGATAGAGCTAGATGGTCTTTAAGGTCCCTTCCAACCCAAACCGTCCTTGATTTTGTTTGCATGTATATGAAATTCTATCATGTCCACAACAGAACTGACCATCACAGAGTGGGACAAGCAAAGATCTTCACAAATTGTATTCACATTTGAGGCTCTTCAGAATTCCATGCAGTATATCTGACTAATAAAACCCAGGATCATCTAAAATAAGGTTTTTTTCAATGTCACCCTCAGCAGAGGTATGGTCTGTACAGCTCTCAGGCAGCAACACAGCACAAAGTAAAGATCTAAATTTTAAAAGCAGGAAAAAAAAAAGAAAAAAAAAGAATAGAATGACTTATGACCTTCCATTAAATTCCCTTCCAGTTTTCCTATGATTAAAATGTCTTTCTGTTTCCAGTGGCTGTGGGAAAGCCCCACGCAAACAGGAGAAACCGACTAACTGGGAAGCAGCACAACAACGTGCTCTGCAACACACACACTAAAAAAGGCACTGGAAAAATTCTTTGCATAATTTACTCTAGAATTAGAGCATCTTTTACTTGCAGTGCAGCTCATAAAGTTTTCAGGTAGTAATCAACATAAAAAAGTGATACAGACTTCACTGAGGACAAACGGTATAGAGAAAATAAAAAAGGAATGGAAGTGATAAATCAGGGACAAATTTCAGAAATATCAGAAGTGTTTCTGGTTTAGAAAAGCAAAAATATATGTCAGATTGCTGCCTTTCTTACAGCTGAGTGGTATTCAAACACAGCTTCCTCACACTCCTCTCCCACATGTCCAAGCTCCAGCTGAGGAGACAAAATGAACATTGAAATAAAGCATGGTAATTTCAGACCTGGAAGGGCCTGACAGAAACCAGTGCTAGATCCTTCCGTGCATCACCAGTCAATACAAAAATACTGCCTTGTGTCAGCAGATGTGACCTTCCTAATTTCTGAAAATTTGGAATAGTTTTCTCTTTTATTACAGACACCATCTGTATCTGGAATTGGGAAAAGTGGGACAAACACCTTTAAAGAGCATTGACGTGATCAACATGATGTTAGTTACATTCACCAGGCTTTGACAAACACAGCCACTTGAGTTCTGTCCTTAGGAAAAGCTGCTCAAGGCTGTGCCTGGGCACAGCTGTGCTTCACAGCACTGGAGGAGAAGAACATTTTCCAAGCCCTGCAGAGGGCCAGAAGAAGCTGCCAACAGCCTGGGTGAAGGAATGCACGTCTGTGCTGGGCTTTGTCAAGCTGACTAACAGTGAGTTTCTGAAAGGAAATCAAAGTCTTTATTTTTCAGAGCTCTGACAGCTCTCAACTCCCTCCATGCAGGAAGATGAGAGTTCATGGGCTCAAACAGGCGAGCGGATGAGATTCTTATTTAGACTACAGGGAGTGGAAACTTTTGAGAGGAAACAGACTACACAGTGTATTTTAAAGTACAAAGTTAAAAGATAACAGCATACAGAGAGTCACAGCAGGATTTAGGAGATGTTGCTCATCATCTCTCAGCTGTGTTATGCTTTCCTGGATGGCAACAACTCCTGCCAATGTCAAAATTCAGCAGGAGCTGCTGCCTCTAGAACTCCTCTTTGAGAGCTCTTGCCCCCCATGCACCTGGGCCACGTGGGCACCCAGGTACCTCTGCCCTGAGGAGATGGAGTTCTACCATCCCACCTCTTTCTCCTCCACTCCAAACCATTTGCAAAATGAACCTGAGAGGCTTGAGCCATGGGTACACCAGGGGCAGCAACAAACACAGAGGGAGAAACATCTGCAGCTGATGTGCTCTGCAGTTGGTTTCATTCTGGCAGGAACTGCCTTCTGCCACTCTGGCTGGGCAGGGGGTGAGCACACCAGGCTCAAACTGCACCAAAAATACTGAATTTGGGAGTGTTCATGGCAGAGCACAGCTTGCATGGACTCACCCAGACCATAGCAAGAGATAAGGACACCAAAGAGAGGTGTCCCTGTCCATGGCAGAGAGTTGGTGCTAGATAGTCCTTAAGGTCCTTTCCAACCCCAACCATTCCATGATTCCAGGATTCTGAGAGACCTAATCAGAGCAGCTCACCAGCACAGGAAGCCATGGTAGGTGAGACCAATGACACCCTCTGACCATCCCTTCTCCTGCTTCTGCCCAGCAGAAACACCTGAAGGAACCCAGCCTTGCTCTGCCCAGAGCAGTTCCCATATCCACTGGGTTTGGTTAGCAGCTGCACAGGGCGTGGAACTGAAGCAAAGAGTGGTCCTTCCCAGTAGACAAATCCTTCACCATGGGGCCTGTGCTCTGATCAGTACATGGAGAGGAAAGGGGAGGGAAGGGGAGGGATCCTGGGAGCACCCACAATCCACTTCCATGTCTCTCTGTGTTTCACCTCAGCCAGAAGATGCACAACCTCCCTGGCAGGCACACACCTCCAGCACCAGGGCAAGTTCTGCTGACCCTCAGAAATGTGGGCAGATGGATGTGGGTCTGCTGAAGGAACAAGAAACAGGAGGTGCAGAACAGGTTTGCTTAAATCCCAGGGAAAACCAGAGTTTATCTCCCGACAGCTGCCAGTGTAGTAAGAGAGCTGGATCTGTCCATGCATCCCTAAAAGGCAGCAACTCTCCTCTCCAGGCCTGGGCCTGCTGTCCATATGAATGCCAAGTAATATTTTTCCCTATCCCCAGCTGTGACTCCGGGAATTTCCTGTTCTTCCCCTCCTCCTCCTTCCAGCCCCTTTCCAGCCTCCCACATCTGGAGCTGCTCAGCCCAGCTGGAGCCCAGCAGAGCAGCAGTGAGGGGCAGCCCCAGCACACACCAGCCCCTGCTGCAGCCCCCCAGGATCCAGACAGAGCCACAGACCTGGGA
Source organism: Certhia americana (assembly GCA_018697195.1). Classification (NCBI taxonomy): domain Eukaryota; kingdom Metazoa; phylum Chordata; class Aves; order Passeriformes; family Certhiidae; genus Certhia; species Certhia americana. The sequence continues at coordinate 15,483,191 of CM031870.1, forward strand.
ATTTGGCAAGCAAATGCTGACACCTCTTCAGAGTGGACACAAATTTTACCACTTATTTGATGAAAGTTTCCTTGCTTTGTATCTGACCTTTCACATCTGTTTTTCTGTGAAACTCTGTTTACAGCATCCACAGTCTGATCTCAGAAACCCTTCTGTTCCCACATATTTTTCATTGCCTATTTAGCACAAAAGTTTAAAAGAAAGAATGGAATATTATTTAGAAGTGCTGGAGATTTATATGCCTGAAGCATTTCACTGAGAAACCTTTCCTCCCTTTATTTAATGGACTATATTTGGAAAATGAACATTGATCTGGATCAGGGTAAAAAAAAAAAAATCTCTTTTCAATTTCGGCCCCACTGGACCCTATAATATACACATTACTTATAACAAATTAATATTGCATCCTACAAAGTTATAATATAGATAACCCCAGAACCACTGAATAGTTTGGGTAGAAAGGGACGTTAAAAACCATCTTGTTCCAAACCCCATGTTCCCGTGAGCAGGGACACCCACTACACTGGATCACTCTAAGGACTTGAGAAAATGAGTTTTTTTACGATGTAGCTAAATTAGGTTTGATGCTTTTAAAGTGCATTTATAAGATTTTGGTTGTATCTTTCCATGGGACTAAATGACAACAAGGAGCTACATAATAGATGAAAAGTTGTAACAGTTCAATGAGACTCTTGATAGGGTTAATGATATTCTATGATGGGCTCTAAGAAAAGTCAGGCATTTTTCATGTATCATCCAAACACTGAAAGCTGATGAGGCTACTCCTAAAAACTCCTCCCTGGCAGAAACAGACCATCTGATAAAGCAGCTTCACAGAATATATCTATAATATCCCATTGAATTCATAGCTTTGTTCCAAACCCACCCTTGTATAACCAACCCCAAGAGACTGCTCCATGTGCTATATGACACAAACCCCTGTGCCCCACAGAATGCAGTGAGGGCAGCAAAATGCACATCCTGCTGCCTGTTAGTCAGCAAAGAAACACTCACTAAGGTGGTTTTTTATTAAGGATGAGGAATCCCATACTGTTTAAATTGGATATTTGGGAAAATTTCTTCATGGAAAGGGTAGTCAGGCACTGGCACAGCTGCCCAGGGCAGTGGTGGAGTCCCCATCCCTGGAAGGATTTAAAAGTTGTGTGGATGTAGCACTTGGGGACATGGGTCTGTGGCTGGGACAATGGTTGGACTTGATCTTTTCTAACCTTTATGATTCTATGATTAGACTGATATGTACAGACTTTGTAAAATATAATTGCTACTGGTTTTAGTGTTACATGAGAAAGAAGCTTGGGCCTTGCTGAAAATCAGACTTTATCATATCACAAAAATTGAGTGGGGGAAGGCAGAAGCAGGTGTGTGACATTTCCCTAAGGTAAACCTCTCCTGGTGTTATCTGCATCTAAACATCATCTGCCTTGCTGCTGAATCTCTGGCTTATAATAAACACGGAATCATAACAACAAATAATCCAAAGGGTTTAAAATATGCAAAGACGGTCATTGCTGGTAGGAAACTTCTTTGAAGGATGGCAGACACTGGTGTGTTTATACTGGAAGTTCTGAAACCAGAAATCTACAGAAACAATCACAGGGAAAAAGAGAAACCAAAGATGCTATAGTGCTCTCAAGGGATGAAGATGCTCAAAGTACTTAATTTGTTTAAGGATTAAAAATTATCAGGGCATATGGAGGAGGGTTGAGTTCATAGCCAGGTTAGTACATTCAACTTCAGTAGTTGAAAACTAATTATAGAAGCATATCAGCTTTATTGGAATTCCCCCCCCCCCCCCTTCTCCCACCAACAAGTCTTGAAAATAAAATGTTGCCTTGCAAAAAAATTTCAGACCAGTTTCTTTCTGTGTATTGGGTCAAGTCAAATGGGTTGGTTAGGGACAAAGCCTCTTGCCTGATAAGGCAGAGCCGCTATAAAGTTAAATCAGTTTCTAATCTAATGTATGGGATGTGAAGACCCGTGCCAGGCCCGCAGGTGTGGCAGTGCCTGGCAAGGCAGGTCTGTGCCAGGGCTGAGGATACTGTGCCTTCAGTTCAGTGTGTGCAAGGCAATGCTCCACTCCTGCGGAATTTGGGCAGCCAGAAGAGCCGTGCCAGGCTCGGCTCAGGAGGGGCACAAGCCCAGGCAATGCCCACCAGAATCCCTGTCCTCATCCCAGTGCTGCTGGGGCAGCTGCTGGGAGCAGCAAAGAGCTGGGCAAGAGCGCTCCGGAAACATCCAGGTGCAAGGACAGTTTGGGATGCCCTCAACAACTCAAAATCTTGGAGAGTTTACCGGAGAAGCGCCTGCTCCTCCCTGGGGCAGTTCATCCCGCGCCGGGCTGCCAGTTCCCAGGGCCTGAGCACCGAGCCGGGTGGGCAGCACCCCCGAGGCTCTGCGGAACCACCAGAGCCCCCGGACCGGCACAGGGACCGGGGCTCGGCACAAGGATCCAGACCGGCACAGGGGCCAGGGCTCGGCACAGGGACCCGGGCTCAGCACAGCTGTCCCATCCTATGGCGCAGAGGACGCGGACACCAGGGCACCTCCGCAGCGCTTCCGTCACGCTGTCCAGCCGCGAACCCCGATATTGCTTTGCTTCTAGGAGAAGGTATTTTAAAATCCCTCTCCTCGATCCGCTTCCACAGAGTGATGCCCCGAGGGCTGAAGCTGGGATTTCCTTCTCTCCTTTTCCCGCGGAGCTCCGCTGTGCTCCCCGGTTTCCCCGAGTCGCTGCAGGTCCCTGCACCCCTGCCGGGGGCAGCGGCGAGGGGAGGAGGCGTGAGCCAGGGAGGGGGCTCTCCGAGGGGAGGAGGGACAACTTTAGAAGTCTCCATAGTCTTTTCCTTTCAGGAAACACATCCTGTTAATGTTTGACTGCCGTGGCAGTGGCTCTCTTTTTTTTTTTTTTTTTTTTTTGCAGTCGACTACGCCCTGAGGCTCACCAAAACGAGCCACAAAAACAGCCATTTCCTCTTGGTGGGGAGGTGGGGGGGCCTTTTCCTCACCGCAGTGGCTGCTCTCGTCCCGGCACTCACAGCTCGGCTCTTCGGAGAGAGACAGGGCAAAGCAACCTCCTCGAGATACTCCAGACTTGCAGATCACCTTTGGGATGACCGCATTCCCCTCTGGCTCAGCTTGGCTTTGAGAGGATGACATCTGCCACCGTTTGCAGGATATTCTGAAATTTGCACCCAAATCCAGGCTTTTGGAGCAGCACTGGTTGGCTTGGAGGACACGGTGCTCGGCAGGCTACAGCAAGCATCCTGTCCCACTTCTGCCCAGGCTCTCCTGCTCCGAGACTGGACTCTGTCTGGATTCACCCCATCCAACTCGGAATGGACCTCCCTGTCACCCAGTTCACCACGGGACTGGCATTACTTATCAAAGTGCAAGAAGGTGGATAAGTCAACGCTCGGAAGGACCTAACAAAGCTTCCTTGTGTTCTTATTTTATGGAATTCTCCTATCTACCTCACAAAATTCTCATTTCCTTGGTCAGAAATCCCTCTGGAGTCGACTTCAAGAATGAACGGTGATGTCCTCTAGCGCCTCGTAACACCCCAGCGCAGCTGCCTGTTCCCAGCCCAGTTTCAATGTGCTGCAGCTGACTGGGACCTCGTGTCATCTGCAATTAGAGACTGGCAGCGAGCTGACAGTCAGATATGACTGTCCAGAAACTGGTAGCCACAGCTGTGTTGGTAGCCCTGGTCTCCCTGATCCTTAACAACGCAGCTGCCTTTACCCCCAACTGGGTGTACCAGGCGCTGGAGGACGGGCGCAAGCGCAGCGTGGGGCTCTGGAGGATGTGCTGGCTGGCAGAGCGGAGCAGAGGGGCTGCGAGCACCAGTGCCAGACACGGCCAAGGGCAGGAGCAGGAGTGTGAAGCCCTGGGCTGGGGTTCAGAGTCGGCTGGGTTCCAGGAGTCACGCAGCACTGTCAAACGTAAGTGCAGCCTCTTCTCTCCCCTGCAGACACGAGCCATAGGGTGCACCCCAGGACTTCAGTGGCCTAACCCTGAAATCGTGTTATCTGTCTTAATCTAAACACCTCCTCACATTCATTCCCAAATAAACTATTTCAGAAAATGAGAAGCATGATGTCCACCAGTGATTACCTAAACTCCTTCTCCCCCTCAAAACCAGTGATCTATAGTTTATATATTCCAGGAATTGATCTGCTTTGAAAAAATGATCTAAGAAATGTAAGCCTAAAGTTTGGAAATATCTTGGGCTTGCTTCTCCCTCCTTGGCTCCCGCCATAAGACATTATCCCTTCCTCCTCAGTACAACAATGACCACAGTTGCTCTGAATATCCTAAAATGTCAGAAAAACCCACCCAAACCCAAAAAGATATTACAATGAATGACATGTTGAGTTATTTCTCCCTTCTGTTGCTTTTGTTGGAAATTCCAGGAGTAGGAAAGACAGAAGTAGTTGTGGTAAAAACATGTAAAATTGAGAAAGGTCTTAAAATGTGTAACTATGCTTCTTGGTGAAAAAATACAATTAATGTACAACTTGGTGGCTACAAAAATCATTACCCATGGTGTATTTTTCATATTGCACTTTCACAGATTGTGGGATCTGAAGAATGCAAATAGCTTACACCGAGCTAGGGAAAATTATTGGATAATATGAGAATTACAGAACTGATTTATAAATAATAAAACATTACATATCACATTCACAGCATTAATGGTGCAGCCCTGCTCTCCCAGAGCAGAACTGTGCTGGAACAGGATCACAGAAAGGCTTGGGTTGGAAGGGACATTACAGATTGTCCAAAATACCTGCAGACAGCATGGCTGGGACCACGACTGGTGCCAAGAGGTTTGTCCCCAAAGCCCCTCCAGTCCCAGCAGCTGGGCTGTGAGCAGCTCACAGGAATCAGTGCTCCCCACTGCACCTTCAAGGCACAGAATTTAACACAACAAATGGCCATAAAGTCCCTGCCTCCACAGACCACAGGATTCTCACAAACAGCTCTGGCACCTCTGAGGGAAGGTTGGCAGCATCTGGAACACACATGATTTCAAACCAGATTCTTTTCATGGTTTGAAAAGTGGAGAATGAGAAGTTGGTCCTTGGAGTTTCTTAGATCCCTCTGGAGAGAAACCACAGAAATATTAGAGGAATTTCTTCTAAAAATGCTTTCATGTGGACCCAATCCAGACCATATTTTCCAACAACATTATGCAGAAACATTTTTTGCATATTTGCTAATACTGAGCCTGCATAAATCACAAACAGAAAATTTCTCAAATGTTTTAAAGTCCTTACCCTTCCAATAGTTTTTTAACTGAAAGAACTTTTATAACAATAAATGGTTATAAAAGGATTAGACTGTGGGAGAAGTTCCTGCTGTGTTTTTGCAGCTTCATTTCTGGAATCACTTCCCCAATTAATACTGATAAGCCATATTCTAACTTGAAGAACACATGTACCATTCACAATTAGTAAAAGCACGTGTCATGTACTCAACACTGAAACAAGCTCCTGCTCAGTGAATTTGGCTCCTGCAGCATTTTTAATATACAAGTTTGTATTTCTTGCTGTATGCAGGCAAGGTGGTGTGTGGCACCTAAAGATGAGAGGTAATAGTTTCATGGCAGAACTGTCTGGGCAGCAGTTTCTGATGTCAAAGAGAAGGATAATGTCATAGAAAATTTAAAAATTTCCAAGTAATAATTATAGCAGGATCAAGTGCTCAGGAGAATTATCTGACAACAACTGCTAAAAATTCTAATTTAAAGGAGGCTTTTTAAGCCCTTTTAAGGGACTTGATCTGTATAGGAGTAAAGCATCCATTCCCTATTTAATCTGGAAGCAAACAGTAAATGTGAATCTTGATAAAGCATTTAAAGGAAAATCCTCCCTCTGCAGTTGTGTCATGATAGACTCAGTGGGAAACACAACTGTGGCATTTATTTTTAAGACAATTTTGTTTCCATGGATGTACATATGGTCAGTATGAGCCTGATTTTGCATCCATGGATTTGTCATCCTTAAGAATTCCATTAATAAGACATCACACATTATTTTAGTAATACCTATGGCAATCCTCATCTGTCAGTTGTAGATAAATCACAGACATGCAAGGGGGTGTGTATGCATATGAACACATACATCTAAAAATAACTTTATGAAGGAAAAAAATGCCTTTCTCAATACTGAGTTACCACAAAGTATTTTGGATGCCATTTGCAGAACAATATAGAAAAGCTGTTCTGCCAATAGCAGTGTAAGAGAGGCCACAGTCTGGCTCATAAAACAATTAATTTATACACATACAGACAGACAGATTTGAGAAGCAAGCTATTTATCTCACAGTTCAACAGAAAAACTGTGAACTGTTTAGGAATTTGCTTGTCGATGCAGCAGACTCCTGTACATGCAGTTGGTAACTAACAGCCAGCTGTGGGCACTGCTGCAAGCTGGCCTCCCCCTGGCAGAGAGAAGTGCATTCTTACAACCTGCTTTTCACTGACTTTCTCTGCCTGCTCTTTCCTCCCATTGAAATCACAGAATCATGGAATGGGTTGGGTTGGAAACAACCTTCAAGGCCATTCCATCCCACCCTTGCCATGGGCAGGGACACCTCCCACTATGCCAGGCTGCTCCAAGCCCTGTCCAACCTGGCCTGGAACACTTCCAGGGATCCAGGGATAGCCACAGGTGAGCCAGGGCCTCACCAACCTCACAGGGATGGATTTCTTCCTAAAAATGTCAAAAAAACCCCAAAAAGAAATCCAGGGACAGGAGTAAATTACATTAAAAATCCAGGGAAATGAAGTGTTGCAATGTGAACTATTTCTGCAAGGCCCAGCATCCGAAGCCTGGGCAACCGATTCCATGGGAAAGCACTTCAGCTCTGTCCTTCAAACCTCACTGCTCCTGGAAGTGAAGATCCCACAGAGGCTCTTTCACTTGTCTTCACCTATCTTTCTCTTTCTCAACCTCTTGCTGTGCAGCACTGCACCTCTCTTTCAACCCCCTGTGATGCTGAAAAGCTTCTGTGATGGTTCAGATGACTAACAGCAAAAGAATCCCCAGGTTAGGGTGGAAGTTTTCAACATGGGGTGGGATGGGGTTTTTGGTGGATATTTTTTCCTTGGATTAAACAGTGGTATCGGAGTCCAACAAGTGCTGCTGCTAACACTAAGTGATAAAAAACAGCCACCAGCCACACTCTCCCCAACAAGATCTGTCTGCCTTTCAAAATAAGTATTCAAATGTGAAGTTTCACACTTAGATGAGCTGAATGGTTAAGTTCCAAAATACCCAAAGGGTTGGAAGATTCCACCAGTTTCTCACATCAGAACATTACTGTAATTGTACCAAAACAGATTGGGTTTTCCCTGATCCATTCCTCTTACTTAAATTACTATTCTTAAGCAAAAAAAGCATAAATTGCATACTACAGAAAGCCTCCCAGGAGATGAAAAAGAAAAAATAATTTTTGCAACACCCCTGCATTCATAATTTTTAAGATATTCACCCAGCAACAGAACATACTGAGGACTCTTGCTGCTGAAAGCTCTATGATTACTTACAAAGATTATTTTAAAAGAGAAGGAAAGACTTCCCTTTTCAGGACAAAGTCAGTAAGACCTGCAAACAATATAATCATGTGGAAAGCATATGGGGAAAAAAAGAAATTCAATCTGTTTCATTTTTAAAAATTTAGTGACTATTCAGACCATCAAAATACATTTGCCTCACATAAGCACCTCTTTAAACCTTCCCATGGTGTCAGTGACACAGTCATGCAAAGGTGTATTCAGATACTGCCAATACTTGGCTTAGTTTGTTTCACAAGTACTTTTAAAGTGTTTCCATATATTTCCTAATTCATACTCAAAGAGGCTAGCAATATAAATACCACGAGTTTAAACTGACACAAGAAATTAAATGTCAAAGACTTTATAAATAGAGCACAGGTTTGGCAGGCATAGCACGCTGCTGATAATTGGTTCTATTTATTGTCCCTATTATCTCAGAATTTGTTTAACTGTAAGTGCTGACCTCCTATGCCCACGCAGCAAAATGAAGCACAGTTGTACTCTGCACTTTCACAGTGCTCTTGGTATCCAAGGCACAGCTTCAACTGATTTCCACGGCAGCAGTGGGGACTGCTCAGCACATCTCACCTTTGCTGACAATGCTGACATCCAAAACCCAAAGACACACACAATTCACTGACACAAGTTCGACTGAAGAGATTTTTTTCTTCAATTCCAAGGAAGGGTTTCTTCTAAAATTATTTATTAATACTGAATCCAGCCCTCCAGGTTGGAACTCAGGTTTATGAACAGCAGGACCATAAGTAAGAGTCAGCAAGACAGAAGCCTTGCTCTTTCTGACTCTTGCCTTTCATCCATTTAGGTTCAAGCATTCTGTTCTGGCTTTTCCTATTTTGGTACTTGGCTTGCATTTCTGAAGTCCCTATAATGTGGATTTTAAAAATTACTCCAAAAAGCTGAAAAATATGATGCATTCTTTATCTCAGGATAACAGCTCAGCAAAACATCAAGTTCTAGAGGAAAATAGCATGCTCAGTTAGAATATCTGATTATATTAGAGAAAACTTAATTACTTACCTAGTTAGATTTTTATCAGAGGATTATGACCTCAGCCTGCAGACATTCAGCCCAAGAAGATGAAGTCTAGCACAGTTACAATAAATTGAAAATGGATTCTAACAAAAGTAAGTGAAGGAACTTAAGTGTAAGGAGCATTACCAGTTTCATCTATAGTCAATTAGAAATCTCTTTTCAGAAACACAACCATTTATTCTCCTTTCCAGAATAAAGTCATGTATGAACATGAAGCACTTAAAAGGACAATCAGGTACATGTCAGAATGCGTCCCCAGTAATTCAACAAGTGATTAATAAATAAATCCAGGAACCATCAGAAACAGCATCAACAGAATATTTTTTTAAATTCCTTTCATTATGAAACCAAGAAGCAATATCCCTCAGGAGATTTTAAGAACGGATGCAATCACAGATGCAATCAGATTCACAGCAAGCTAAGGTAGCACCAGCCTCGAGCTAAGCATAACCCATCCTGCACTATTAAGAGTTTAAGAACTAACTAAGAATTTAAGTAACATTTTTGAGATGCAAATGACTTACTGTGCCGTAGTGGGCAGGGGTAACAGCAGACTCCCAGATGCCAGCAGGAGATTGTGAAGGCACACAGAGGTGCTGAGAGTCAGCACTGTCCCCATGCACTGGATAAATGTGTGGCCACTGGATTCTTCCCATTTCTGTTAATAACTTACAGAAACTGGATTAAAGTTTGCACTAAAATTTTTGTTTATCAAGAGAAGTCTTTCCCAGGGGGAGTTTTAGACTACTATGAAAATATCTGGAGCCATTTTGCTTAATCATTAAAAAACTTGAACTCCCACTTAACTGGTTTTTTCCCCTCCATGCAGACAGAAAAGGGAAAGAAACTCTCACATTTTAAGCAATTAACATAATGTGATTTTCCAGTGAGATCGTCCTTCCTCATTATCCCAAAACACTGTCAATTACTTTCCAGTATGACTAACCTGCTTCTGCAAACAGTCCTGGGGCTATCCTGGAACATAACACCAACAGTTCTGGGGCTATCATGGATCAAAACAACAAAATTGCTGCTTGCAAATAAGAAAATCAAATTAACATCTCTAATCCAGATGGATACAGATGGTTCAGGAAGTGAGCAAAACAACAAGGAATCTGACTCGGTCTCATCCTTAGAGTCCAGGGTTTGACTCTTGATTGATCCCAGTTTTAAACAAAGCAGAATTCATTAAGCCAGTACCTGGCTGCATAAGAGTCCCAGCTGGATGCCCTGTCCAGGAATTAACTGCTCCTCTGGGAAAATGGGGCCCACAACGGGCTTCCAAAGGGAAAAAGGGAGAGACTAGCACTGTATGCTGGTGAACAGCAGGTATTTAGAGCAGAGTTTTGGGAGCCATTCAGCTCCAACTCTTTCCAGCTCTCAGCAGCCAAGCTGCATCTTAAGGAAGGTGAATATAGGTAGGGATGGAGGGCTTGTCCTCCCTTTTTCACCTGTCAGATGCACACAAAGGAATTAACACCCTCTGCAGTGTCTAGGTCTATTCTGCTGGAAGTACTGACCTCTAGCTACAGAGAACACCACCTCTGGCCACAGGGAACTCCATCACAGTTAAATTTCAAAAGATGAGTGACATTTACAATAATGAGTTCAAAACAAAAAAAGCAGGATATCCAAAACACAAAATACCGGTGTCACGACAGTCTTAGGCAATAGATTCTAGAAGTGAGGGGCTAACACAAATGCCACCAGTGCAGACACTAAACCCACTATGACCACCTGGTTTTACAAACTGTCATTAACAAACAAACAAAATGCAGAAGTTGATGAAGTCTGCAGTGGCCACAAAAAATGACACTAGAATCACAGCTACTATGAAGGAAGATTAAATGGTTGAACAATGATATTTGTAACTCCCACCTTTTACTAGAGAAGAAGGAAAAGGATAAAAACAGGACATCCATCAGGTTAACAGGAAAAGCAGGAAAAAAGTCTGACTAAAACTACCCAACTTTGCAGTTAATATAAGCCATTCAGTGGCCACCTGGGAGACACAATTTAATCAGGTTTCTAGCCAAGACTGCAGATGTCTGTGTCTGTAATCATTGCTGCATTTATTCTTTAATAGAGAATCATAGATTATCATAGATTATCATACATTATCTCAGGTTGGAAGGGACCTACAAGGATCATTGTGTTCAGTTCCCTCCTGTTGCAGAACTACCTTAAACTAAAACATATCACTAAGAGCAACCTACACAAACCACAACTCTGGCAGCCTTGGTGCCACAACCACTGCCCTGGGGAGCTTATTCCAGTGCCTGACCACCCTCTGGGGGAAGAACCTTTTCCTAGTAATCAACATACCCTTCCCCTGACACAGCTCCATGCATTCCCTCAGGTCCTGGGAGCAGACAGCAGAGATCAGCACCTCCCCACTGTGAGGAAGGTACAGAATACGATGGGGTCACCCCTCATCTTTCTCTTCTCCTGGCTGAACTGGCCAAATGATCTCAGCCACCCTTTGCGTGTCTTACCCTCGAGGCCTTTCATCATCCTGGTCACCTTGCCCTGGGCATGCTGCCATCATTAATTCATTTTTATTTGGGGTTTGTCATCCTCCCTGCCATGGTGCGCCAGTGTGGACTCTGGCCTGTACACTTTCCTTTTCAGTTCAAGAAGATCCTTGCTCAGCCAGGCCCTCCTTCCTCCCTGCTTGCATGATTCCCCATGCTTTAGCAGTGCTGGCTCCAGTGCTAGTAAGAGGTCACCACCTTGCCCACAAGTCTCTCTTTATAATTGCACGTAACAATATAAACTGCAAAACAAGGAATCTGACTCGGTCTCATCCTTAGAGTCCAGGGTTTGACTCTTGATTGATCCCAGTTCTAAACAAAGCAGAATTCATTAAGCCAGTACCTGGCTGCAAAAGAGTCCCAGCTGGATGCCCTGTCCAGGAATTAACTGCTCCTGCTTGCATGATTCCCCATGCTTTAGCAGTGCTGGCTCCTGCGCTAGTAAGAGGTCGCCACCTTGCCCACAAGTCTCTCTTTATAAATTGCACATCTCAGAGGGCACCTTTTCTAGCTGGCCCTTCAGTCCCTGCACCAGAAGTTACCTTCAACATGCTCCAGAATTTCCTGGATCTGTTTGTGTCTGTTGTAAAATATTCCTAATTGATGTCTGGAAACTTAAAATCACCCTGAGGCCCAGGGGAGCTGATCTAGAAATATTCCTTAATTCCTTGTCCTATAATTCAAGAGTATCATTGTCCTGGCTGCCGGGTGGTCAATAGTAGACCCCTACAACATAATCCCCCAAATTCACTGTTAGATATATATGAACTTATATATGTATATATTTACACACACACACACACACACACACACACACACTTTTAAAAAAGGTAGCTTTTACCTGTACATGCAGATTATATGCCCTAACACCTCATTCAGAGCTGCCAAGCCTTGACATCTTATATTTCCCTCATTACACAGCAGGAAATATATGAGTCTTTGCAGTGTATTCCAAACATCAATAAATGGTAAAAGAAGAAAAATTTAAGAATCCTCTATACAAAGCTTTTGCAAACTAGTAAGACCTAAGTATTAACATCCACACAATGTTTTTTAGGACAATACAGATAGGCTGAGGGGAAAAGAAATTCAGGGTGTTATTGGTTTGCCTTAACAATGATTATTACTTTAGGGCCTTGAAATACTATTTATGGTTCCACTTCACTCTGTGCAACACAAATAGAAAGCAAACATCAATCCTGCCCCACACAATTCTGGCTATGGATTACAGGTGTAATCTTCAATGAAGACAATTCCAGCATCTCCAGTGGGCCTTTCTGGGAAATTAGCTGCTTGTTTCATGCACTGAAGCAATACTTACAGGATGCTGTGCAACTAAAGGAAAGAAATCAATATATACCTTGAAGAAAAACCTCTCTTAATCACACCGCAGGGAAGGCAGTTAGAACAAGGGACTGCTGTGAAAAGGAACTGCTGTCTGAGAATTGTTTTCTATGGATTAACATTAACTTCTATTCCTGCACAGTCAGGATTTTCTCTTTCACTATTTTATATTATTGTAACTTTCTGCTGCTTCTGTTTCCCTAGTGCAGTTTGACATGATGCGTGCCTGCAACCTCATTGCCACGGTGGCTCTGACTGCCGGCCAGCTCCTCTTCGTTCTGGGGCTGATGGAGCTCCCCATCATCACCCAGGATACCCAGTGGTGGGAGGAGGCCATAGCTGCTGTGTTCCAGCTTGCCAGTAAGTCCACTTCTTTCTACTGATGCAAAAGTGCTCAGTCTCTATTAAATCCAGGTGGAAAAGTGTTTCTTACTTTGTAAATCTTTCAAGTGACAAAGAATAGCAAAAAGGCTTTTATTTAAAAGCTAGTTCATTGTCTCCGACAAGCTCTCCCCATGAGATTCTGCAGTACATGAATAGAAGCTTTTATCTGGGACATATCATAATGAGGCGTCTGTCAGCCAAAAAAACCCCCAAGACTTCTTTATTTCCTATGAAACCAGGAAGGGAAACATAGGAGAAACAAGCTGGACTCATCATAATCCCATAATTTAGCAGGGCAAAATATACTCAAGGAACTGTGAGAAGAGCAGAAGGGCTGAGCAAATTTCTGAAGCCTTGTTGAAACATGATTATTTTATTTTAGCTAACTGAATTTTCCTCAATGACCACCAGCTGGATTTTGACAAACAGATACATCTACAATCCAGCAAAGAAAGCTGAAGTCAATTCATACCACTGACTGCTATAAATAAAATTCCCACAGCAATTCTCATGGACTGTATACAGAACTGCATGAGGAAAAGAGGAAATGGGTTCATCACAATTCCATTTTGATAGCAGTGGCAACAAAGTGTAAACATTCTGCAGTAATGCCTTTCATTATTACATAAAGTAACTTCAGTACTCATTACAGCATAAATCCAATCCTATATGATATCCATGAAGGAAACTGTCATTAATGGAGTAACATTCAAGTTGCTTACAAGATCAAAAATACAACATTTTTATATATATATACACACACACACATATGTATTATTAATGTAAAGAACAGGCTATAATAAAGCAACATAATTTTATTTAAAGTTTTAATTTTGACTTTAACAACTCAGAATATTAAGAATGGCATAAAACTAGGGCCCTCAGGTTTTCACCAATGTGAGAGCAGAATCTGGCCTAGGTCTCACAGTCTCATAGCAATAAAATGGTTAGGTTTTTCTTGGTCCACTGAGGATGAGGAATCTGAAACCCAGATGAGAGAAGGAGACTGCAGAGGTTCTGTAATCCTCAAAGCACCTGATGCATCTTCCAGGTGCAGCAAGAGCCTCAAGCACCAGACAGTGCTTCCAAAAGACAGATCTAGAGCCTTGCCATGAAAGCCTTGCCTACAGCCCCTTGGCTGTGTACCTGTGGATACCTTCTGGATAGTTCTCCCTGACTATGGGTGATGCCTGCTGTGCTCTCCCACCCTCTCTGTTTTCCCAGGGCGGAAATGCATTCTGGCCCTGTTTGGATGTGCAGTTTCATTGACAAACAGCACAGGGGACAGCCATGGGCCTTTCTTCTAGCACAGCTGCTAATTTTAGACTGGGCCTTTTTTTTTTTTTTTTTTTTTCCTGTACTGGAGTCTGTTTTAAACACAGTCAGAGAGAGACTGAAGGGCGCCAGGATATCCCGATGCAGGAGGAGGAAATGCCTGCTATTACCTGTTATGCAAGCTGAACCTTGAAATCCCCAGTGCTGGGAGGGGACATGGGAGAAAAGCCACAGTCGGAATGATTAACAAAACATTAATAAGAATGGCTGAAGAAGCTTTTGGATCAAGGAGCTTATGTCCATCTGCCTGCCTGAGTTCAAAAGGTGTGAAGGGATGGATCTGGCAGCCTGTGACAATATGAAGGCAGACATTGTGCTGTGTGAATCTGCAGAAATAACACAGTGATTATCCCTGTCCCATTCCCCATCCCCCTTTGCAGTTATGCCACACTCTCCTTTACCATCATCAGATGGTTTTCTGCCCTGAAGTCATGATATTCATTTTACATCTCATGATCTTAATTTAACTTTATGTTTAAACATAAAGTTCCCTCCTGAGGTCCAGAACAATCACCTGAAGTCTTTTGGAATGCATACTTTTGAAAAAAATGGGAAGAAGTCATTCTATTTTCATTAACCCAATATAAAATAAGACTTCTTGGAGACCTCCTTAGTTTTCCAGAAAAGTGGTACCTCAGCTGCTGATTCCTTGGGACACCAGGGGTCTGCACTGAACTCCCTGGACGGGGCTCAGCATTTTAGACAATATAGATGAAGTGACTGATATCAGACAAAACCCATGTGCAGTGAGGAAGTCCAGTATTTCCACTGCTCTGACGAAGGGCTGCTGCTGCATCTGGAGACTGAGAGTTCTATATTGAAGGGGAATATAGAGGCCACCACACGTCCTATGAGCCACAGGTGATGTTCAGTCTCTGAGCCTCCACTCTGAGACAGCAACTTCTCAATCATTCTCAAAGAATAGGAGCAATATGGAGTGAAAACATCAGAACGGTGAATATGACACTTTATTTAAAAGCATTTGTCCCACGCAAACAATCCCAGAGAAAGCCCTGCAAGGCTCTCTCCTGCTTCATTTGAAGAGCTAAAGCCAAGGTCAGACAGATCATTTGAGTGAGAGGTGTAGGCAATGTTTAAAAATGAACAAACTTCGATCTTATTAAACATTTTTGAAGTACTGGCTGGGTAATTTCTGTTTATTACACTTCTAAATGAAAGAACACCAGCACCAAACTTCTGGTTTTTCATTTTCAAAATCCAAATGATCTGAAGAATTGCTCTTCAATTCCTCATCCTTTCAGTATTTTCAGAAATTGTCTTGGTTCATATTCCCTCCTTGATCTCAACTCTTCATCCTGGAATATGCCAACAAGCGCTGAAGAGAACCGCAGTGGTCACTGGTAGACTGAAATCTTGTATTATGGGGGAAGGCTCAAATCACAGTTTTCTTGTTTTTACTCAACTGAAACTGTGGATTTCATTACAGTTTCCCATGGCCTGAACAAAAGTCCTTGTTGGCTTAGAAAACTAAGTGTGCTAAGTATTATCTCCAAAGTCTATCACAAGCTCAAATCAATGATCCTCAATCCACTGGAGCTTGCAGTGGCTCCAGACTCCACCACTTCCTCACTCCTGCCACCTGCACAAGCATTTGACAGCCATTCAAAAAGGATGGACCTCTGACAGAAAACCAAGCCCCAGGAAGCAAAGAGGAAGTAAAGTAGAGAGGAAACAGCAATGCTGTTTGGGACAGCAATGGGATTCACACAGCTCCAAAGCTCCACAGCCTCACACCTCCCTGTTAACAGGAAAGTGAGCTGTTTGCTTTGGAAAAGGCTCCTTGTGGAAATGGAACCAGCGTTGTACATGGAATTTTGTGTCAATGCTCAGAAATTTCCCTCTAGAGGGTTTTTGGGGTTTCTGTTTTTTTCCAAGGACCTGTTACAAACTCCATGTGCTGAATATAGGATGGATAACAGCTGATGGAAGAGCTGTTGGAAAGGCAAATCCAGACTAACAGCACAGGGAAGAAAGAGCACTTCAGAGGCTATTGATCTCCTACAAACATAAACCTGCCAGACAGCACCAGGCCTTGAGGGGCTCCAGCCAAATCTTCATCTTGTCCAGTGATGATTATCACAGACTTTAGAGAGAAATATTAGAAACTTAATAGGGAAAATCTGGGATAGAATATCCTTTACATTAGATCTCATCCTGGTTTCTGAATGTCCAAGACTGCAATAAACCTGAATCATGATTAATCATTTGCCAGTCCGCTTTCAGCATTAAATAATTTTAATATATAACATCCTGAAGATTAAAATCATGCTCCTACTGAGCCTGTCATTTACAGCCAAATAAATGAGTCTCACCTTTCTTAAATTTCAAGTATTGCATTCCAACTTTGCTCAACATGTTTTTCTGATGAAAGTGTATCACTCCAGAGCCCTAATGCATCACAGGAAAGCTGAGCTCACGCATTCTCTAACTTCTGTGCTTTTAAAACTAAATCAGACAATTTTGGAATCATCTTCTCCAACTACTTTAGATCAGTTAATATCCAGAAAATCTCAATGTAGAAAAGAACATCACAGCAGCCATCAGAAATCATGGCTGAAGATATTCCTGATAGCAATGTGATCTTGAGTTCTGTATTACTTCCTTCCAACTTTTTGCTTCATAACACCCTTAAGCCAGATCTGTTCTAAGATGAAGTCTATGGAACTGTAAACATAAAACTTCCTGAAAAGGAAGCAAGTAAATGAGACGCTCTAAGTAACCTAAAAATCACAGCAAAAATAGAGAGTCTGACTGCTTGATTTGTGCTATATGTTTTTATTATTTGTCAATTTTATTTCACCCTCAGTGCCAAACTTCCCCGTTCTTTATGCAGACCACAAATGTCACAGTAAAGTGATTTTATTTTCAGACATTTGCAAAAGGAACCACATTTGCAAAGACCCTAAAATGTGGATGTCTATCTCATTTATTTTGTTGGAAATGGCTCCCGGGAGCAGCTGAACCAGCAAACTGGGAAGGACAGTAGCTCACAAGGAGTGTGGTGAACTCCTTATCTGGTATGGCTGCAGCAGGAAGAGGATCTGCCTGCATTCTTTAAGGCTAAACTCTGATGAGAGCAGCAGGCAGGTTGTTGTAGCATCTCAATGTCAAGGGCTGATCAGAAATATGGTAAAAAATCTATTAACAGATAAATACAATTTGGATATGCCAGCATAAGGAGCATGTAATGCAGAGCAAAATCTCTGAGAGGGAAAGTATCTCAACAGAAATATTCACTTTATGGCCTATGAACATGCATATTACATATACATGGAGGCGTCTCCTAAAACTGCTTCAAACCCAGTTGCCTTGCTGGACCAAATTACGCAGCCCTTACCCTCTGATGTATCCAGAGATGAACAGAGGACTGGAATAATAAAAGCAGAAGATGACACTGAAACATCCAGGAAGATCAATGGCTCTGTCAATGACTGCTTCTCTCTGCATAGGGTATTTTGCTCAGGCTGACCCCACTGCAGCCAGGTCTGGGACCCTCAGCATGAGACAGACAAGCACCTATTAGAGTGAGGCCAGAGGAGCCCATACAGATGAGAGCACCTCTGCTATGGAGACAGCCTGGGAATGCTGGAGGTGTTCACCTGGAGAGGAGAAGGTTCTTATTGTGGCTTTTCAGTGCATAAAGGGTGCTTAACAGAAGACAGAGAGTGACTTTTTACATGGACAGACAGCAATAGGACAAGGGGAATGGATTTAAGTTGGAAAGAGGAGATTTAGATTAAATGCTAGGAAAAAAGTCTTCCCTGTGAGGGTGCTGAGGCCCTGGCACAGGGTGCCCAGAGAAGCTGTGGCTGCCCCTGGATCCCTGGAAGTGTCCAAGGCCAGGCTGGACAGGGCTTGGAGCAACCAGGGACAGTGAAAGGTGTCTCTGCCCATGGCAAGAGGGTTGGAAAGAGATGGTTTTAAAAGATTCCTTTCATCCCAAAACATTCCATTGTTCTGATTCCAGACAAGAACCCATAGCTGTGCCTGAAATGAGGCTTACTACAATTAAAGCAGAGCTTTAATTGGCTCCAGCTGTCTCAGAACCCAAGCGGGCAAGCAATGCTAATAGTGGACATCAAGTGTGAGAGCCTGCACATTTCTCCTTTTTTAAACAGCTGCCCAAGAGGAATTCTACCTAGTTCACTGGGAATGCTTTTCAACATTCTGTTCAAAGACTGGCATAATTTCTAAGGAAACCACCAAAAGATAACCAACAAAAGCAATTTGCTGTCAATATACCCAAACTAAAGATTTCCAAAATAAGGTAGGATTCACTGCCTTACACTAACTAAATCTCCCATCAGGTTAAAGACAAGGACTGACAAACTCAAAGAACACAAGTGGATAGCCCTTGTAATTCAGAAAAGTGAGCAACAAAAGGGTCGTATCAGCCCTGAGAAGCTGTGCTACTCGCGTGTTTAATTCTAAGATGTTACATGCTATCAAAATCCTTGGAAGGAAATTTTAAATTAGAACTAAACAAAACAAAAACAAACAAACAAACAAACTCCTACCCCAAACAAATTATTGTACTTAACAATGTACAACTGAAACCTCAAAGGTAACTTGACTCTAATGGTCACACTCTAATTCCCTGTTGCATTAGAAACCAAAGCATCATCCAGCCTGGCGCACGTGACCATTACAGAGTTTGCCCCATGTTTGCCTTCAACTGCAGCAACTTGTTTTGTGCCAAGCTGATACAAGAAAAGATATTTATTAATAAATAATTTGAGTAAGTCCTATGGGAATCACTTTGTGAACCTCATGCTGATAAATACAGCTGAGCTCCTACAAACAGCCCATTCAGGCGTGTGACTCATCACAGCTAAATCACTCCCTGGGAAACTTGGTGGTACACAGAAGAGGAGGGAAATATTTCCCTCCTCTGTTTGCACTTCTGCACAAGTGTGGGTGGTGTATTCTCAACACTCTGGCTGCTCTATTTTCCTTCTTCTCCCTTTCCTTGACAGCAAAAGTCATCCTCCAGGACCAGCTGTAAAGAGGAGGATTATAAGTCCCAATATAGACTTTCTGGTAAACTAGAAAAACAATGTGGATTTCTTCAAGTGCACAGTAAATGTAGTGTATGAGTACACTAATAAAAAGAAAGAATGAGAATCCAGGGGTGTCTGAAAAAAAATCATAAAACTATCACAGAAATAAAAAAGTGACTATTAGAGTTCTTTTAAAATGCTGAAATTCTGCAGTTGGCTTGCAGCCAGCCTCAGTCAAACAGGAAACCCAGCATACAGATCTGCAATGTAAGTTCAAAAAGTAACATTCTCCCAACCCACCCCCACTACCACAGTCAATACTGTTCCAACCAAAAGTCTTATGAGTGACTTCGTTATCTGTTTCCTTCCCCAGCGGAAAAGCCACCCCCCTCCCAGCTTGTTTTGCTGCAGATGGGAAACAACTAGAGATAAACAGCAGCTTGTGGGAAAAAAACCCACTTCAAATAGTCTCATCAGGATTTTAGTGAAGCTGTGCAGTCTTGAGAAAATACACAATAAAATTATCTGAAATTGACTGATGTACTTAATTAAATTAATTCAGGGAAATTGCGCCATGCATCTCAAAGTCTTGTCATCACTGCAAAGCAGAAAAGAAGCTAAATCACATGAAACTGTTCAATACTTTCATAAATAAATTTAAAGAAATATGTCCCTTCTACAGCCCATTTCAACCTGTATTGTACACTGGGAGCTCAAGAATCCTGGTGGCAAAGAGAGCAATTTTCTGGTTATTTTTAGCAGAGCTGTTTATGGAAAATAGTCTGAGAAGCCAACTGTCCTCTTCAAGGTACTTTATTGGAATACTGAAACTGAATTCAGACATTGTTACAAATATCTATCTAAAAAGGGAAAATTCACCCCAGTCAGCTCTGGAGATTATTTTTATAAGAAGGTTAATTTTTCTAGGGATACTTTTAACTATTAAATGACACAAATAAGTGAACTGTGTGTTTTTGCCCAGTCATTTAGAGAACAGACTAAACCCCAGACCTTGGCTAGTGTACAACAAGACTCCTCTAAGGGCAAGGAAAACATAGGTAACACATTGGAACACTTTGTTTCAAGAAGTGCAAGTTTGATGAATGCTGCTTTTGTGAGGATGATGATGTGTAAAAACCCCAAAGTTTGCTTGGATAGATTTTGTCTGTAACAGCTTTATCAAAGTTTGTAACTCATCATCCTATGCAAACTCAGTCTTTTTTGATCATTATGATATTGATCATTATGATTTCTTTTGCTCTGGAGTTCCTACATTTATAATTCCCATATCAAGCCATGCTAATATGGAAAATAACTTTCCCAGTGACATTTCTATTCTGGAGTTCTCTGACTCTTGCAGAACTGAAAAACTAATTGTATAAACTCTACAGTAACATGCTTCTACCTCTGCTGCTTCTGCCAAGGGTTTGTCTGTTCTTAATGTCAGTTCCTGTCTAAACTGCAGCACCCTAAACAGAATGCAATTTTCACTCAGGAGCTCTGGCAACCGGCTTGGTGCTCTGTCCATTCAGGGAGCTCTCAAACCCAGTCCCTCCACCCCACTCAGCCACTGGCACAGAATGGGAAAGGAGATAAAGCCTCTTGCATGACTGGCTGCTCATCTGAGCAGGGGTCAGGCAAAGGGCTTGTGAAGGAAAAATAGCCCTTTCAGCAAAAATAGCTTTATTTGGGGACCTGTAAGGAAGCCTTAGTGCTTCTCCCTGGTGGATAATTGCTCCATCAGATAGAACACGGAGATGTTAAGCCATTTAGGATAGTAATTGGACGTAAGTAATACAAAAGCAAGAAAGACAAAGCTAAGTAATTTCATTAAACACTGGTTATTAGGAAAACCTTTTAAATATTGAAAATATTACTACAGTGGGAATTAAGCTGCAAGACACAACACAGCATCAGGGTTACTCTGTGTAACTGGTACTCCTGAACCCATGTCCCTCTGCAAAGAGAGCCTCAAAAAAATAATGCAAGATAGTGGGAAGTAGACTGTTAATATTTATAAGTGTCCCTTTGAAGTACCTGTGGGTGCTCACTGGTCCAGTGACTCAAAATTCCTCCTGCTTAAAGTTTTATGATTTTCTCCACACTTTTAAAAAAATAAATTATTTAACACTTTATGGATTCCCTGTGAAAGTTGTATGAATTTAAAATGAGTTCTGAAAGGAAAACTGAAAAGGAAAACTGATTACACAAAGTGTTCTCATGTGCCAGACTAAGATAGGTTTCTTGATTTATATCAATACCCTCCTTCCTGACAATTTTAAACCACCAGGAGATGAAGCAGGTCAACTCAGCTGCAGGTGGGGCAAGCATCTCCTTTCCTCTTGATTTCCTACCTCCATAAGAAATTGGCTATCTATCACCCTTTGAACAGTGGGCTGCAAAGCAGTATCAGTGTGTATCATCCTTCTAAGGCCTAAATGAAGACAGAGACATCCAAATTCTTTATAAGCATATCACAACTAGCATGCTCTGCTCCCAATGCTCTGAAATACAAAATAAACACAGGAAGTTGTATCATCCTGGCTCCACGGATGGTGAACCTAGCCATCTCAGAGGAAAGTTTAAAAAATCTGATGTCTCTCACAAAACAGAACCTGATCTCCCCCTCTCTTCTCTACCATGTGCCTCAAGAAAAACTGAAGTTGAAGATGGACATTGGAAAAGATGGGAAAATATTTTATTTGTACCAGCAAACCATTATTGTATGGATCAGTGATTTCTACAACTCAGTGTGCTCCACATGGCCACATTCTCTCCAAATAAAACTTGTTAATTTACAACTAAGCTGAACCATAAAATAACTACCAGATTTACTGACAAAATCAAAGAGTTACTGTGTCCTTACAATTGTGTCAACCTAAAACCCATCCAGGGTATATTAGGGGTTTTTTAACATCAAAGTGGGGAAAGAGCAGTAAAGAGCTACTCCTCCCATAAGAACCTGTTTCCCCCTTATTTGTCCTCAGAGAGAGAAATGCCTCACTCCAAACCCTCTCTGGACATGCCAGCTGTGGGACAGTGCCACCTCAGGAGGAGAAGGTGCAGTGAGCAACTGCTGCAAACCACCTTCTAGGTAGACACAGGAGAGCCAGAGAATTCTCCTGAAGGAATATTTGTTCAGTGCTTGTATTATGAGGAGGGGGATTCAGCCTTCATTTTACTGACTCTCCCAATAGTACAAGTGTCACACCTTTAAGTAATGACTGATCTTTTCCTCCTACTTGTATGTCATTTCCCTCCTCTGTGTTTTTTATCTGTATGCAACTTGTGTATTTTCCATCTTCACTGCATTACTAGGACTCTTTTAAGAAAAAAACTTCATACAATGCACACTCAGGATGTTCTCTTTCATGGAAAATCAAGGAGCAAGGACAGGGGTCACACCATTGCCATGTATCCATGGGGACAGTGTTTGCAGGCACAGCACTGTGGCTAGCTGAGAAAACAGCATGCAGCAACTGGGACTTGCTCTGGAGTTCTCCTTGCCCATGAACTTAGGAGGAAGATACACTCCTAAGATATGCCAGATATGTTCTGGCCGTTCATATACATTTATTTATTCCACTCTTCCTTCATGAAGGGGTCATTTTGGCATTGACACTCCGTTGTTATGCTGGTGGTTAAGGAAGTGTGTAGGATAACAAAAAGAAAATCTTTATTTTGGTTAGTGAGGCATATTTGCCTCTTTGTGCTTGTCTCAATCTAATTACACCCATGCATTTCTTTTAAAAAGCTGAAAAGTAGTTTTGTTTGACAATAGGTACAGTAAGAGAGGGGCTGGAGCCCCTCTGCTCTGGAGCCAGACTGGCAGAGCTGGGGGTGCTCACCTGGAGAGGAGAGAGAGATCCCGGGACACCTCAGAGTCCCTTGCAGGGCCTGAAGGTGCTACAGGAGAGCTGGAGAGGGATGAGGGACAAGGAATGGAGGGACAGGACACAGGGAATGGGTTCCCACTGCCAGAGGGCAGGGATGGATGGGATATTGAGCAGGAAATGTTCCCTGGGAGGGTGGGCAGGTGTAGGTGTAAGAAATTTAAATTGGAGTGAAGATTTAAATTTAATACTGAGCCTCTGTTTAAGGCACTCTCTTTACATGTATCATGAGGCCCAAATCTGCCTTCAAAAATACATCCATCGTATCATAATAGGGATGGAAAGGCTCTACAGACTTATGAACAGTGAGTCTGTAAATGCTGAGATGCCTGTGGCATTTTGCCAAAACAGAAATTTGAGAGAAGGACTCATTAAAAATAACTCTGCCGTTTGTTTGCAGGTTTTGTTCTGGTTATCGGCCTGGTGACGTTCTACCGGATCGGACCTTACA
The DNA here is from genome assembly GCA_018697195.1 of Certhia americana. Taxonomy (NCBI): domain Eukaryota; kingdom Metazoa; phylum Chordata; class Aves; order Passeriformes; family Certhiidae; genus Certhia; species Certhia americana. Next base: position 15,506,788 of record CM031870.1, read on the forward strand.
CCAACCTCTCATGGTCCTGCTACCTGAACATCGGGGCCTGCCTCTTGGCCACGCTGGCAGCTGCCATTCTCATCTGGAACATCCTGCACAGGCGTGAGGACTGCATGGCACCGCGCGTCATCGTCATCAGCCGCACCCTGAGCGCTCGCTTTCGCCGCGGCTTGGACAACGACTACGTGGAGTCACCGTGCTGAAACAGCACACCTGAGAGGGGCAACGTCTCCAGCGAGGTCTGCACTGCAGCTATTTTCTATAAATAGATGCTATAATTTAAGGGTTTAAAGACGTCACAACGTTCACTTGTGTGGGCAGAGGCCCTCGATTATTATTCGGATGGGCTCCATCTATATACATATGTATAAAACACATAATTTTATATATATATATATATATAGTATTATATTGCCCTCCCCTTCTGCTGTACAGCACAGAATTGTTGGGTTGGCTGCATGGCAGCAGGGTCAGCTGGAGAAGATACCAAGTGTGTGCAATGATAATACAGGAAAGAGGGAATCAAACACATTTTCTCTGTCTTCATCGAGTTCTCCTGCTCCCTAAAAATAAAGCAAAAAGCTATAGGAGACCAGTGACAATAGCTAGGGAGTTAACAGGCAATCTAAGAAAGCAGAAAACTCACTGCAGAGTAAGCGACGGGTTTAAAAGCTGTCTAAATTTCATGACTTTCTAGTCCTTCCATTCACCTCTCTACAAGGAACTGATTCTCATTAGCTGCAATTACCTGCTCTCAGCCCCAGAACAGACCAGAGAGTAAAAAGCAAAAGCAACTCTAACTATTTTTATGTAAAGAAAGGGATTACAGAAGAATTAAGCTGCATTATTTTCAGACATTTCTTTTGTATCTTGAGATACAGGATGTGTAAACAGACATTGAAAATGAGAAGGGTACACAGCTAGAAGAGGCCACACATGCTGCTGAAAAAATGTTTCGATGTTACATTGAGGGCAAATGTCCACAGGAGGCTACTAGAACTCCGTAATAACCAGATATATGATTAAGTTACATTGTTGGGAACTGTTATAAGAAAGAAATATTCCAGCTCAAATTGGTTTCTTTTCTCTCCAGGTAGATATAACATTTGCTGTGACATAAGAATGCTATGGCAGGATACCAGCTCTGCCCAGCAATGCTCAGAGCCACACAACACAAGGGAATTTTGGAGAATAGAGCTGCCACTCAAGCACCCAGACTGGAAAATAAGACAAATATACAGGACTTCAGGATTTTGAGATTTAAAACCAACCTGCCTGATAACTTAGTATGATAATGAAGTGAAAAATTAATGCCTTTAGAATTAGGCATAATGTTTATAAGACAGACTTACCCTGAGAAGCACATGGCTTCATAAAAGTCACATGCATATAATTTTCAGACAGAAAAACAACACCTCAAAAGCGATTATGCAGGAATATTGGGATACAGGAACCTGAGGCAATGACAGGTGTGTAAGTGCTCTCACAATGCTGCTCTGAGCACAATTAGTGATAAGTTTGAGGGACCATGAGCTGTGAATGTTACAAATTCCTTAGGACTGTTGTCCCGCTCCCAGCTGAGTACACTGCTTTGATTCTTTATCACTATTTCCACACTTCACTAAAATGTGATCATCAAGCTGGCTCTTGAGTTCTGTTCTGCACTCAGTTTGGATGTGGTAAGAAACTCAGCCCCGACTGTTGCTTTGCACCATGTTCCAAATGAGCAACACTCCAGAGACTGATGCTCCAGAACAACTGCACTGCTCTACACTGTCAGGGGAAATACCATAAAGCTGACAAAGAGTTTCTTCTAGCAGTAGGTTTGTAAAAACCAACTAAGATTAGTATTCATCTGACTGCATTAATTTTCTGGGAAAGAGAAAGAATTCCAGAAATAATATGCTATGATTAAATGCAGCAGTTTTTAGAATAAAATATTAGAGTATTTAAGAGACATTATATTATTTCCTCTAATATTGCAATATCCATATTATAATAATGTACATGTGAATTTAAAAATCAGCTATGTGGTTGGTAAATCTGTAACACTCGGTATTGCTGTGATTATTTTAGATGTATAAATAAAATTGTGAATGTTCCTTTTCTTCTAATGATGACATTTTTGCCATTCAGACACATGATAAGGTTACAGGTTATCAGTAATTCTTTCTCTTTTAGTAAAAAAGAATCAACAATGTATTATAGACAAAGAATGAGCAGAGAATACATTAAAATGTCTGTGAGATAAAGATGCTTCATCAGGTTAAAAATGAAAGGGAGAATGAAATTAGAGAAGGAAAAAGTAAGGAGACTCTAGGAGGAGCTACTCTTCACACAAACTTTTAACGAAAATAAACTGTGCCCATGAAGAAATACATACAAATAGTTCGGATACCTTTTTATCAGTTTGATGGATTTGAAGGCCTCATCCATGTCTCCAGCAGTCAGATAGTAGCTGAAGTTCAGCATGGCATCCTGGGTGGTCTTATCACAGTCTCCCAACCCAATGAAATCTCTCATGGGTCTTCTTGCAACCATCTGAGAGACTGTTCCTGAGCCAGACTCTGGTGCTCCCTTCTCAGCTTCTCCCAGCTAAAAGGAGAAGTTTGTCATATAGGTATCAAGCAGGTTGAAACTTACTCCTTTGTACATGTAATAAATTACATTATTTCCACCACATTCCAAGTTTTTTATATCTGCAGGTCCATGACCAATAGTGACAAAGAGTTGCAAAGTTTTAGAACTTCCTAGAAAATATCACAAAATCTGGAATGTCATGGAAGAGATTAGCATATTGCAGTGAACAATCACAGCACGTCAGTGATCACTGGAGATTGGTATTATACCACATAAAGGCAACCTCCTTTTATTACTGTCATTATTATATTTTATATATATATGTATATTAATAGGATTACTACTATAATAGCAACTGTTAAGTTCCCAGTTTTCTGAATATTTCAAATAAGCATCTCCCCAAGTTTAGTCTCTTCTCAAATATTAGTCTGCTCTTCCAAATACAGACCAAATTCTTTCATCCTTGCCTTCATGTAAATCTTATGAATACTGAAGCTCACGTTCAAACCCTTCCCCTTACAACGGGCAGTTCTAAGGCTTCAAAAGTACTTTTACCACTCACTGAAAGGCAACTCAAAGCAATTCAATCATTATGCAGGAAACCAATAGTCTCAATCCTCAATGTCAACTGATCTGTCTGGAGTGTAACAAGGAAACTTTCCCAAGACAGGCACAGAGGAAGATCATCGGAGTCATGAAGGATGCTAAAGTCCATGTACACGCCACCCCAATCATATATTTACAGAAGGTAACTATCTTGGAAGGTATACAAAATTGTATTATATTATGATACAATGGAAGTCTTGGGTACAGTAAAAGATAGAAACCAAAAGCACAAATCCTTTTGACTGGAACTTGAGGAAATTCTGGAACCAGGGCAGTAAAGACATTATAGTGAATAAGGAGAAACCCTGGAATGAAACTTGGTCAACAAGGCTTGCTGCATCAATTTGATTTTCTGTATTTAAAGCAGACTCTGCTCTTATACTAAATTAGGTCTCCCACACGAGCACAAGTGATGTAAGAAGTGACTTCATCGTAAAGAGACAACCAAGAAAATGGAAACAAGAGAAAGGAGCTAAGGATGAGGGCAGAGGACAAAAGCAATGCAGATACTTACAGGTTTATAGACACACCCTCTCCGAAAACACAACTAATGGCAGCAATAATCCATACAGAGTCAAGAAGAAAAAGAAAAAAACATAGTATCAAAGTAAAATAGCATGAGACATGATGGAGAAATGTTAAAAAGAAAGATTGGAAAATGCAGCATATCACATTTGACCTTTCAATTTAAGGGAAAAAAAAGTCAAACACAGTACAACTCTAAAAGCTCAGTCTGCACAGGAAGACTGACAATAGGCAGTGCTTTGAAGGGGATGAATTGCAAAGTGCTGCTCTGAATCTGAACGTAATAAGTAGATACATTCTCCCTGTCTAATAGTGGTCCCAAACTACATGAGGATTAGAAGTCTCATTAATATTAATTTCCTGTAGATTTTACAAAACTAAATACATTAGTATACTAAATGGACTCTGTTACACTCCCCCTACAAGACAGAACAGACCAAATCATCACCCTAAGAAGCATCAGGAGACTCAGGTCAGAATTTCACCAGAAACCAATTTGTAGGTGTGAGGCTGCAGCTCGCCCAATATGCATGGAACTATGTAGGGTGTTATTTACCTGAAATGCAAACAATTTTAGATTGAAATTAAAGTTTTAGAAGTTAGAGCCTGCACTCTTGGCATTTGCAGCACACAGGCACCTGTTGATGGTGCAAGATGACTACTCCTGCCCTCTTAGGTGATTAAGCTTCATTCCAGCAAGGAAGTGGAATGCTTCTGCCAAAGCCAGTATGAAGTGTCCAGTCTTATGGCCTGTGTAAGTCTCAAACACACACCCCTCTTGTATTTGCAATAGGCACATGACTAGACAAAGCAGAGGTTTTTTCACATTCCCTTTCCAATTGCATTACCTGGTAATTCCTGTTTCTCCTACACTTGTATGTCACATTCAGTTTACAATACACATAAAAAGCCATCTCATTACAAACTCCACAGTTCTGCCAAGTCCATCGGCATCAGAATTATCTTTATGTCATTTCTACCTGTGATGCATCCCCAGCCATTGGAGTTGCTCTACCTACCCCAGACTCAATTTGGTTAAATCTGATCCCTATACAGTGGAAAGTCTGAATTTCTGGGAAGGGAAGGAATTCTTAGAGATTACCTCACCTTTTTTGCAAAATAATAATGTGGCACCTGTATGCCCAGAAGAACCTGGTAGGATGAAGGCAATGGAAAGCTGTCCTGCAGCAAAAGGCCATGCTCTTCAGTGCTGAAGAATGATATAATCCAAACATCCATCTGGAAAAGGAAGCAAAGCACTGTTTTGTTTTCATGCTGTAACATCCTTCTTTCGTTTTGTTTTTATTTTCCATATTCACTTGGCAGAAGCTTCCCTTTACAATAGCATGACCCATACATTTGGACACACAGCTGCTGAGAGGGCAGCCACAGCGAGCAGCCAGCACCTCACTCTGCACCCCAGATTGATCCTCCTGCACAGGGACCAGCTCTGCCTCAGCAACCAGCTGCATCCACCACCAAGAGAGGAGCCCCTGGCCACAGATGGCTGCTTCAGGCAGCTCTCTGAGAGATCTGGCTCAGAGCAAAGAAACAGAATCACAGAGTAAGAGAATCCCAGAATGGTTTGGGTTGGAAGGGGCCTTAAGAACTATCCTAGTTCCAATTCCTTGCCAGGACAGGGACACCTTCCACTAGACCAGATTGCTCTGAGCCCTGTCCAACCTGGCCATGAACACTGCCAGGGATGGGGCAGCCACAATTATTCTTAACTTTATTTAAAAAATATTATATTATTCGCATCGTAAGTTCATCAGCTCACTGACTGCTCTGAGTTTCCAGGAAAGACATCATCCATTCAAAAATGTTCCTCTAACAGTTTAAGTACTGACCTGATTCAAGTTAAAATAATTTTTTTCAAGTTAAAATAATATTTTAAGCAGAAGTTAATCAGACTTTTCATTTAGTAAAGCATAAGCAGGCAGTAAAAAGTTCTGTTGAATAAGGACCAAAAAGTAAGTTACATTCCTTTTGTATCTTTCTTTTTTCAACTTCAGTTAGAAGCCAAGCATTTTTAAGTTTTTTACATGAGGAATATTAGGTTGAATTGTTCGTCTCTTTGCTAGAAGACCATAGCCAAGCCTTTTGAGACATGCCTATCCCATTTCTTCTTTTTACTTTGACCTTCTCTTGGTTCTTCTAAGGTTATTTTGCCCAACAAAAGACAAAAAGAATTTTCTATATCTAATTTTATGAGATTTAGTTAAAATAAGGCACAAATCAAAAAACTTGAGATTAAAATGGATGTTTCAAACCAATGGAATGTTTATGCAGGACAGGCAGTTTTGTATAGACAAAGTGGCAAGGAGCACAACAACAAAATAGCAGGGGAAGAGGGGAAGAATTGTTTGTATGATGAAAGAAATCTTTGATTGGATCATTTCTGATCAATAAAAATGAAATCTTTTTTCTAATATAAAAATGATCATAACAGATAATTTGTGAAGTCCCATAAAAATGCACAATGTCTCTCCAGAAAAGCAGGGATGGGAGGGACTGAGTGGAAGAGCCTGTTTCTCTGTTCACCTTAACACTAACATCTCTGTTATTCTATCAAGTTAATTCTTGCTGCTAAAAATGGACATAAAATCAGAAATTTTGTAACTTACAAAGTACTAGATTATCAATCCACACAGAAATGTCACCTGAAAAACTGCAGTCCAGATACAAGCTTGCGTTATGGTCATTCCCAAAATTCTATCATAGCTAAAGAAATTCCCTCTTTTTCTTCTTCACTGTGTGCAAGCTCAGCCCAAACCAGAGAGCTGCCCTAGAGAGACTGCCTGAAGCACAGACACCAAACACAGGGGTCACAACTCATTTCTGCATGTGGTAACATGTACTGCCCACTCCTACATCTTCAATGAAGCACAAAGGATTTATTACTTGGACAGGGGGAACTCCATGTAAAACAAGATAAAACAAATTAAAATAACCATACTGTGCCCTCAGTCTGGCTTTTCTTTTGGTCTGGAGGTAGGAGGCCTGTTTCAGGAATTGCTTCACATACAAAAAGTCTTGGTTCAGTCTGGTCCCAGAAGTGGCAAGCAGGGATGTGACTGTGCAACTCTGGAGACTCCACTACAAACCTACCAAGAGACAAGAAAAAACGAAAAAGGGAGACAAAGTGATTCCAGCCCATTCAGAACATGAGTGTAAATAAAGCTCTAGCCAAGGGATAATTCTTAGTTATTTATACTCTGTATTAGAACATTAATCAGATACATTTTTCTGACTCCTAACATTCTACACGTGGCAACGACACTTCTAGTTTGGTCTGTTACACTGACAGTGGTGACAGGACATAAAGCATTTTGGCAGAAAAAAGTTGGAAGTGCCTATAAAATAGATACTCAAAATCTGATTCCCCTGAGACTACAGGTCCCACAGAAACTCTTGAACATGCTTCAAGCTCTCCACCTCCGTGCCTGCTGCTGTAATGCCAGGGTTCCTTCAGCTCTGTCTTCAAACAATGGAATCATTAAGATTGGAAGAGCCCTCTAAAATCACCAAGTCCAGCCATGTACCCAGCATCACCACCATATTCACCACCAAACCATGTCCCAGAGTGCCACATCCACACATTTTTTGAACATTTCCCAGGATGGCAACTCCACCACTGCCATGGCCAGCCTGTTCCAATGCCTGACAATTCTACCTGAAGAAATTTTCCCTAATACCCAATGTAAACCTTTACTGTCACAACTTGAGGCCATTTCCTCTCATCCTATTGATTGCTACCTGGGAGAAGAGACCAACCACCACCTAACTACTGTTAGGTATGTTATGGTATATTAATTCTTGTATGTCAGGAATTCTGAGGCACTGTGGAACAGCACATTAAGCACAAGAACTTCCCCTGTGGACTTGGGAAAGCCAGTCTCTGCCAGCAGTTTAAAAAATAACATCTTACTGCCTCCTTTGGGCATTTCAACACTACTTCAGTGCCAGCTATGTCAAAACTCCAGACTATCAGACTCACACTAGTAACTCTCCCTGAATTTCTCTTCTATGAATTTGTCCAGTATCTCCACGAGCCCTTCCTTCATCTTCTCTACTTCCTTTGCAAGGAGTTCCTTGGCTCAGCTGCCTGGCTGAAGAACTGCCTCCTGCTTATTCTGAGTTTGCTTTCTGTTGATTTGGGATAGCCTGGTGCTTGGCCATGGCAGAGGCCACAGGAGTAGCATCTGTGGGAAGCTGATAGAAGCTTCCACCCTGTCTGACAAAGCCAACCTCTGCTGGCTCTGAAGATGGACACACTGCTGGCCCAGTTAGAGAGGTTGGTAATGCCTCTGTGATAACATATTTAAGAATACAATCAGAGCAGTGCACACACAGTTTTCCCCAGGGGTGGGGAAGCACTGCAGCTGCTGCCATCCTGGCACAGCCTGTGGTGAGCCTTGCCTGCCTGGCCACCCCAGCCAACCGTGCCATAGGCAGGGGCAGGGGCAAGGGGCAGGGGGCAGGGGGAAGGAGCAGCAGCTTCCCCTTCCCGGTGCCCCATGTGAGGAGAAGTGTTAAATGGTGTCAGCACTGTGGCCACCAAGGCCCCTGCAATGGCAGTGAAAACATGAGGAGCAATTCCCCAAGGCACAGCCTAGATGGGATCAACTTCTTGGTGTTGCAAGATCCTGGAAGAATCTTTGAATTAGTGGAACTTGCTGACAGTGGTATCTACAAGCAGCGTTGTTTTTCAAGTCAGAGAAGAGGAGGAAGTGAGGACACGTGAGGGAGAACAAGATGGCGGCATCAAGGCCAGTGGAGAAGAAAGAGGGGTAGGAGATGCTCCAAGTGTCAGAGCCGAGATTCTTCTGCAAGCCATGGTGAGGACCATGGTGAAACAAACTGTTCCCTTGTAATGCATGAAGTCCACAGGAGATGTAGAAATCCACTGGCAGCCTGTGAGAAAATTGCTCCCAGAAATCCACTGGAGCAGGTGGATCCCAGAGTAAGCTGTGGTCTAGTAGAAGACCTGAACACAGACAGAGGGCTCTTGCTTCTAAACTAGAGCAGCCTATCCTTCAAGGACTGCACCCCACGGATGAGTGACCCATGCCACAACAATTTTGGGAGACTGTTTGCCTGTGGGAGGACCACATGGCATAGCAGCGGAAAGACTCCTCTCCCTGAGCCAACAGAAGATCTTGAGTGACAAACTGACCAAAACTCCCATGGCCTATCTCCCTGCACTGTCACTGGGAAGGAGGGAAGGGCTGGCAGGACAAGAAGTGTTTTCAGGGCTTAGTTTACTTCTCATTATCCTCCTCTGACTCTGTTAAAAGTAAATATACTTTATACCTTTAAATTTAAACCCGCTTTGCCCTTGGAGTGTTTTTCTCCCAGTCCTCATCTCAAGTCATGAACTCTCTGGTAATTTCTTACTTTTTTTCCTTCTCTTCCATTCTGCCTAACTGTGAAGATGAGGGTAAGCAAACGACTAGCGTTTGGCCAATGTCAAACCACAACACTGGGACCTTCATTTGACACTCCCTAGCTCACATAGATAGGGATGCAGCTTGATGAACATACAATTCACCAGTGTTAATTAGTTCTTTAGAAATAAATAATTAAATTAATTAAATTCGTACAAGCTCCTTCCCAAGACAGAGGAATGTCAGAATTAAGGTGTGCTTGTCTCCAAGGGCAGATCTGAAATCCACCATTAATGCCTCTTGAAGTAAAAGCTCCTTACTTGCCAATGCCTTGTCCAGCGGGAAGGTTCTCTCTACCATCTCCCTGTTCAGCCTTGAAATCAAAGAGCGTAACTTGGTCCATTTCAACATCATAGAAACAGATCTTGGAGTCGATGTTCCCATCTGCCTACAAGAAAGGAAAACACAGGTTGCTGGAGCATGCAGTCAAAAAGAAGAAAGGTATGTTTATCCCATCTGCTTCATGCTCTCAGCTTTCTTTGCTGGTAATCACATAAGATCATTCTTACTAAGAAATACCAGAAAATTCACGGCTGTTTTTCTATTCCAACAAGTCAGCCTCATATTTCTTTGAAATGCTACAAAGCAGCTTTTGTAACTAAAATATTCCATTTCTGTATTGCTCCCAACACAGTACAAAGCCCTAAGAGACCTTAATTAATGCTGGGACATGACACTTCATTACATGGCTCAATACACTGCCTGGACCAGGTAGGTTTATTTCTGAGAAGTGATTCTTGCATCCTCAGTAATCTTGACTCACACCAGTCTATGAACAATGGACAAGTTGTAGAGGATGAGTGAAGAGCTGTGCCTCACCCTGCTGACAAGGATGCTGACTTTGCTGCCATTAGCATTGCACCTCACAGACACAATGTCTCCACGGCCAGGGAGCAGCTTGGATAAACTCTTGCTGTTGCAGTGCACTTTTGCCTCTCTGTGGGAAGGAATAAACTTCAATTATATGGTGGCATGCAACTGGCAATATGCATCAGCCAAAACATTTAGCAAATTATGGGTAAGACTTTTAAAAGCCAGCTATTTTGACTGTATGACCCTGCTGCCCAGTCTCCCGCTTCCCCTCCAGAGGATTGCTGCCACTGCCTTTCTTTCAGCAATAAGTGAACAGACACTCTTTCCTCAATGAATCAGCAAGAATAAATGTCAGTGCTTCTGCAGGATGCCCAAAACATGGCTATACAGCAAGAACATCAGACCAGAATTCTGAATTCAGAGGCCCATTTTTCTCATGGAAGTAAATTAACAGTACCATGAATGTTGAATAGAGCCCATCAAATAAAAGTTCTGTGTATGGAAAGCACACGGTGGAACAGGAGTGAAGAAATATCATTAGCAGGGCATATTTATATATCTTATTATCTCAAAAGAATCTTATTTCTGGTATAGATACAAACCCAGTAGTCGGTCAGCAACAAAGAAGACAAATCTCACGAAACAAAAGAATGCAGCAAAAAGAAGCGACAGTAATTTGAAGTGAAAAAAAATTAGAGCGATAATACAATCTCATGAAAAAAAAAAATCTTTGATTCTATAAAAATAACATTTGTTCTAGGTTAACTATGGTGCCCTGAAATTAAAGTGTCATAATTTGAGAAGTGGTATTTTTAGCACCAGACACAAAAATTTATCATAGCATGCATGAGTGAAGCTATTTTTTCTCACTATCAAACACCATAATCCAATATTTATGCTAGTTACACGCTTACCAAATCTAATAACCTTCAAACTGTCCTAGGTGGACTGTGTGTGATCCCAATCCAAGTAGTTTCCAGAGGGCAACTAACTAGACTTTAGCATTCTCTGGTGACAGCAAAGAAGAACAGAATCTGTTTCACTCTTCAGGTATTACAGCTTTTCAAAATTGCATCTGTCATCAGCAGCTAAATTTCCAAAACATCAGTGTGTTTTTCATGCTTGTCAGCATGAGAGTACAGCAACGTTTGAATGAAGTCAGACAAATCTCTTAACCTAAACAGGAGGAAGAACAGAGTCTCCACAGATCTAGGTTCACTTTCTCCATAGATTCATTGAAACAAATTTGCTGATTTATGAGGAGATAAAAGACCTGGCTTTATTTCAGCTCTTTTGAGATTCAAGATTTGTTCAAGTTATCAAAAGAAACATGGGACACCCGCAGCTTGATCTTCCATAAATTCTCCACACACTTTTAAATGCACGCAAATATCCTTCACGGTATCCTCTTTTAAAAATAATTATCATCATCATCAATCCATGACTTGCCTAACTATTCCATGGCTCCTCCTTGCTTTGGAAATGTGCCATCAGTTCACCTTGCTGCATGTATTGTCTCAAGATTCAAAGGAACTGCTGCTTTTCATCAAATCAAAACCAGCTTAAGATTCACCACAAAATACATGCTTAACTATAAACAGATTGTTTTAAAAGCCTTATTAATACCTGCGTGAGAGATCAAAGATTTTCAAGTGAGCCAGATCAGTTCCCACAGCAAGGAAATTGCCACAGACATCCAGGAGGCATGGATTCCCCTCTGCTTCAGAGAACACCAGCAGCTGTTTAACTGTGCCCTGGGAAGAAATGTGTAACACCAGGTTTGTGCGGCCATAGTCTCACTAGGAGGGACTTATTTTGTCATCAAGCTGAGTCTCAATTGTTGAACTTCTGTGTTACATGAATCGCTCCAAGCAAATTGGAGAAACACACACACACAAATGCAGTCTGGGTTTCAGATATGTATATAACCTCCAAAAAAGTCTAAACTTAAAAGAGTCCTTCTGCAATAATTTCCTCCTTAGTAACACAACCTTTACAAAGTGAAAGACATACAGAAATATCAAGGTCCTTGTATATATAGCTGTAAAAAAAAAAATATTATATTTATGTGATGAATCACACCCATTCTAAAACATAATACTCACTTCCTAAATAAAATGATGTATCATAGAACTCTGATAATTAGATTTCTCTTTTTGGTTCTCACAGACTAGCAGGGGTTGCAAAGGTTCACAGAAAACATGCAAGTGGTATTTTTCATTATCTTGTAAGAATATTCAGTATGATCATCTTCCTGAAAGTAGTATATGTATTTCAACAGGCATGCAATTTAGATTGTTTTAAAGTCTGTAAATACTCATTAGTTACAATGCAGTAGTGTTCAGAGTGGCAGACTTTTTAAAGAACACAAAATGTCAAAGGTCTTTCTGCTGAAATACTCAAAGTATTTTTTGAGTATGGTATTATGACAAGGTAGAGTTAATAGATTTAGAGAGATCATGCACTTTACTTTTAAGCTCTAACACCAGTCTTTGAAAAGAACAATGCCTATTTGTTCCTTCATGGTTTTCTCCGCCCTTACCTGCCAGGTGCGGACCTGGATCCGATACGGCTCCACTGTGTACAGATTCTCTCCATGAACAGACAGAACTGGAGAGTCACAAAGGAAAGAGCCTGGAACAAACACAACAAAGCCATCATTACAATAAGTATGTTCTGTAAAAAGAAAAAAAAGTAACTTATAGCACTATCTGGCACCAAATCCCTTTTTCAATCTGTCAGTCACTATCAAATCCCAGTACCTTGGTGTTTCAGCCTTCTTCCATACTGCCACTACATTTAAAAGCTGGGGCTTTTATTGTAAACAAGTGTTGGTTTCAGTCCACAGAAAAAAGTGAGAAAGGAAGGGCAAAGAGTTGATATAAGGAGTGAAAGAAAGGTAAAAATAGTGGAGTGTGAGGTGGTTCTGGTAAGAGAATCCACTTTTCCCTTCAGGGAACTGCTACTGAAGAGGGATAACAGAATTTCTGTCAGAACAGTGGCTCTGCAATAACTTCAGAAGTGGTGTAGGTTGTTAGGATCTTGGTGGTAATAAAGCAATGATTCAGCATGGAAAAGTTATAAAATAATCAGTAAATACAGACAAGCAGAAAACACTTAATGATTCTTAAAAGATAAATCCCAAGACTTAGGATGCAATTGATGGAATTCTACATTACTTGTTTCTCAAGGCAGAAATATTTAGGGAGAATTAATAACTTAAAAGCTAATTTACTCGACATTATATACAGCAATTTATGGGACAATTTCTCCTGAGAGCTGGGACAAAAAGTCTCCTTCCCAGTTCCTATGTGAGTGCTACATAACCTTGATTACACTTTCTCTCAAGCAAAGTGGAAAAGTGCTCAATAGCCATTGCCATGTCTTATCTGTAAAGGCAAAAGGAGCCACAGCTACAAAAGCAGGCAAAAATTCCTCTTCTTGATCAACATCGTGTACTTAAAAAAATATAAAAAGAAGTAGTTCCAACCTCACACAATGTTTTATGCAAGGCCCTGTATAATGTAATTTAGCTACATCAGATAAGTCTTTTCAAGCCCTGAGGGGTTTTTCCAGTCTAGAAGGTCTCCCTGTCTGTGGTAGGGGGGTTGGAACAAGATGCACTTTAAAGTCCCTTCCAAGCCAAACTGTTCTGTGATTCTGTGATAACAGCTACCACAAATGAACATAAAACTTCAGAAGACAAGAAGCATTCCGACTGTGACCAACACTTTTAGTCCTACCTGCGCTTCTGAAGGTATCTCCTGAGCACTCAAAGACAGCCACTTGCTTCCCATTCCAGAATACTACAGCATCCTAAAACAAACAAACAAAATACCAAATAAACATATACATTTACTTCCTTTTGGAAATATGCAGGGATTCATGCAATAACACATCAAGAACTCCCCTACAATAGCCACCAGTTACTAGTTCCTCTGGACATTGGGTTTGAAGGCTTTTAGCAGCCCAGAGGGTCCCTGGGTTCTGGTGAGCACCCTAGAGAATTCCTGAGTCCCTGTTCTATTTTAAAAAAAAAAAAAAAAAAAAAACCCCCAAAAAGCAGCACCACTGCTACTGTCACAAAAATACCTTCATAACACACCATGTTGAATATTAAAAAAAACTTATCTTAAAGACTTAGGAAGTTTAGTCTCTATAAACCTAACTAGGCAACTGATTAGGCAAATAAACGAAAAATAAAAAGCAAACTGATTAACCTTAGTAGCAAAGACTCCATTAGCATTCATGTCAACACGAAGGCTGTGAGTGGTTCCTGCACTGAAGTTCGTCACATTGAAGAGGTTGGGAGACACCTGTACCACGGCCACCTGCTGATGAAAATGTGCCAACATGGCCTGCTCACTGAGGATCACCACAGAGCTGATGTTGTTCACTGCCAGCAGGTTCTTTCGGGACCCCCACTGTACATAAGGGGAAAAGAAAAACCACACAATTTCATTTCTGGTCTGGAACTGTCATAGCAATGTCCCAAGAGAAATAACATGGGGCAAGACAGAATAAATATTTTTATACATATACAAAGTCCTACTATCTAAATACAAACTTAGGGAATGACTGGGAAATATTACAGATTCAAACTATTATGCTTGCTACCCAGTGTCCTGGTTTAAAAGACATGTGTCTGCCAAGGAGGGCAGGAACCTTCCTGGAATGGAAAGATGGGCCCCTTCTTCCAAATTATTATAACTTCAAAAATACAGGGCTTCCAGGAAAAAATATGGGAAAAGGAATAACAGTTCTTTACTAGAAAAAAATTGATGTAAAACAGAACAAACAAAAAACCAATCAAAAAACCCAAGGACCAATTTCCCCTTTGGTGCAGGGGCCGCAGGGCATGCGCTATTTTGGGAGCGCTCTGCATCCTGGTCTCTGGAAAAACCTGAATGGAAGAGCTGACACAAGCACCTCTACCTATTTGCAGATGTATCAGATACTTATGGCACACATAATTTCCTATATCCTGGACCTTTTGCTACTGAAGCTCGTTAATAAAACACTTGGATTCTCCATTTTCACAGCACTTCTGTTTTAACTTTGTAAGTAGGATGCTATTACAGACCCTCACACTATACCAACACAGAGCAAGCAAATGCTATTGCTTTTCAAATACTTTCCACTCATGGGTTTTCCTCCTACTTCTGAAGGAGGACCAGCTTCTGCTGGAACTCATATCCATATGATAGAGATCATGCTCATCTGTTTCACAAAGATGGTCTTTTCATCCAAGGTTTGTGAAGTCCCACTAGCATTCAAGGAGACTCTTTCCTTTCTTACCTTTATCTGAGTGACATTTCCTTCAAGTTCTGTAGATGCCTGGAACTTCCACTTCTCTTTGCCTTCTGAAGCCCATGTGCTCTTATCAGATCCTGCTGCTTTTTTCCACATTGCTACTCTCCCCTTGCTAGTTCCAGCTGCCAAGATACCTGCCATTCACAAACATTCCAGGCATTTCATCCTGGGGTTCAGAAAAACAAACTCACATCACACAGCATAACAGGCAGCAAACTCTGGATCTTGGGTATTGAGAAGACACTTTCCAGCAGCAGTACTTCTCACCTCCCTGCAAACAAACATCCTAGTCCTGTACTGGAGAACTCCTCTGGAGAAACAATGTGCCTGAGAGTGTTGTCCAAGTATGTCCAAATCCTTTACCTCTGGCAGCCTTGGGGTCATCCCCACTTCCCCAGGGAGCCTGTTCAGTGCCCAACCATCTTGTGGGGGAAGAAACTTTTCCTGATATCCAGTCTAACCCTCCCCTGGCTGGACACAGCTATGGCAGTTCCCTTGGGTCCTTTCAGGGTCCTTTCACTGCTCACAAAAACCAGAGGTCAGATCTGCCTCTCATGAGGAAGCTGCCCCATGGATGCTCCCCTCAGCCTCCTCCAGGATGAACAAACCAAGTGACCTCAGCCATTCCTCCTATGGCTTGTGTTTATTTTTAAATAGCTAGGTTGGTAGTCACTTTGGACAACCAAACATTGAAAACCATTGCAGCAGACATCAGCTGTGCCAATGCTAGCAAACAAGGTGGTGGCAAGGAGCAGCTCTGTAGAAAGGATCTGTTGTAAGGGCCTGGCAGACACCATATATGCCACCAAGCTCTATTTTGCTCTAGCTTAGTCAGGCTTGTAGACTGAATGCCCAAAACGTGCTGGAGTGCATTAAGTGTACTCCAGGGGTACTTGTGTCAAAGGGAATCCAGATCACATGCCATGAGACAACTCCACAGTGAGTCCAAGGGTAGCTGAGTGTGGAATGATTTCCCTGAACCTTTCACAGCACATTTCTGATCCAAACTAAAATCTTCAACATCACATACTACCACTGGGATCCTCAGTCACAAGACAAACCTACTGAAATTATTACAGGGCATGGAGGGCTGAGGTTTGACAAGGTTTAGGACCAGAGGTCACAGCTGCCATGTTATTTCTCACCTTTAGCACTGCAGTAAGACACACAGTTAATACATTCTCCCCCCTCAAAGCCAAACTGCACATCTAGGGAGAGAACATAGTTCTCATCTCGATCCAAATCCCAGAACCTAGGGCACACAAAACAAGAGGGTTAACAATGCTTCTCTTTCCAGGTGTCCTGCCAAACACATAGCATTAATTTACTAATTCCACAATACCTAGATCATTTAATTTTTAAAATTAAATTGTCAGCAGCTGCCTCTGGAGAGTGAATTTCTTAACAATCTCCTTCCTTTTCCTTTGACTTTTTAATCTGCAGCATGTTTAGGGATATTCTCCTATGAAGAAAGAAGTCAGAAGCAAGCAGTTTAAAAAAAAAAAGAAAAAAGTGAGGGCTAGTTGCAATTTTCTTCCTCCCTAATTATGCTTCCTCCTCTATTTTAAGAATATTCCTGGGTTAGCCAGTAGACCTTTGGATTCTAGATTTATTTTTTAGAACTAAATATTGCCATGAAACTACGCCTTCTTGATACTTGGTCTTTACTGCATTCTCACAAAATTAACAAAAGATTCTGTCTGATAGCAGCAGACAGAGGCTCAATAAGGGAAATACTGATATTAATGGAACACTCCCATCCTCCCAAAAGGTTAGAGGAACAGGTAGAGCAGGTCATACTGAAGACAAGGAAGAAAAGATTGCAGAAAAGGTAAAACTACAGAACACAGTAACACTGCAGCATGGCAAAGCAATATACTTTAAAGTATTAGAGACAGAAGTAATTGAAATACTTGTTAGAGTAAAAGAAATGTCCTGAAAAGCAAGCCCTTTTTTCTGGTTGCTGATACTATGAGTATCCTAAGGATCAGACAGTAACATTAACATTAGCAAAGGGGTTGTATTTTCATGCAAAACCCCCATATGGATTTATTTTCAGGAGAAATCAATGACAGCACTCAAGGAAGGAACAGAGTAGGTAGCACTGCCCGATAAAATAAAATACCTAGAGTGAAAGCAAGACATACCAAAATTAGTTTCTGTCCTTGAGAAAAAAACCAATTCATTTCACTTCTCTACTTATTTTGACAAACAAAATCAGGAAATATCAGGAGTTTTTCATCATTGGTAAAAAAACCCCCAACCAACACTTCAGCAAAATATTCATTGCAGACCGTAACTTTTAGCTGGCCCTTCTCAGGGGCAGCCAGAACAACTTTCATCCTTACCTGATGACTGTCTCACCTAGTGCTGTAATAACCAGGCTATGGTCTATTAAAATCATGTCAGCAGAATGACCAGTCTTCCCACTCAACTTCACCTGTTAAACATAAACAAATAAATACATCTACAGAAGGTGGGAGGAGCACACTGAAGAACACTAAACGTCTGAACTGCTGTTTGGCTAAAAAGTAAAAATATGAAAATAACTAGATCTATCTGTTAATTCAGACAGACATACTCTGACAGACATATTCAGACAGTGAATTCAGACAATTCAGAAGATGAAAACCATCTTTGCAAGTTCAGTAACATATCACTCTATTCCACTTTTAGACGAGCTATTTTTGCTTCTTCATCAACATATTATCTGAGGAACAAATATGAGGGTTGATTCATTTGAAACAAAATAGTGATAATCAAAAGACCATAAAAAATACTTATAAAGAATAAATATTGCAATTTTTCCCTATAGTATGACTCTTACCTTCATGAGCTCTTCTGTCTCTCCCTCAGGAGAAACTGCATGTAAGGACAACTGCAGATTTTCTGTTATTACAAGTAAAACCTCTCTTTCCTCTAGCAACAGTAGCTTTCTGACCAGGCTGTCTGTGGACAATACCTGCTTTGTCTTCCCTTTCTCATTCACATAGTGCACAGAACCTGTAGCACAAATAAACAATGTGCAGATTTTAGTCGACAGCTTTCAGCTACAAAAGCCAAAGTTGATGCTTTCTACCTTTATAAAACATTCCTCAAGTGCTGAAAAGGTAAAAATAACAAAAATTGTTTCATTTTCTACTTTGTCTCAGGATTGAGACTACAGTAGCTGACCAGAGCAATTAACCAAAGCAATTTTTCCCCAATTAGAAAATGCAAAGGGAATATTTAAAATAATTTTAAACTGCAAGTAAACTTTCTGCATTAATGATAGCTTATGAAATCTTCAGTCTTAGGAAAAAAAAAAAATCTGTGAAAGAAGAATGGCAGCTAAGAATTGGTTCAATTTACAGCAGAGTTTAAATGACAGAAACTGTGGACCTGAAGTTCTTCACTGTTTAGGAAATGGCACCACACACCAAATTCAGCTTTAATCCATAATTTGACTCGCAAATGGGACAGTGTTTCTCTAAAAACACTGACAACAGCAACCAATGCACCTATCAACATTTTAAAAGCCATTATAATGTCATTAAGTTGTACTACCCTATAAATCATAGAATCACAGAATCATTAAGGTTGGAAAAGACCTACAAAATCATGAAGTCCAACCTTTGATCAAGTACCACCACACCCACTAAACCGTATCATGAAATGCCACATGTAGTCATTTTTGAACACTTCCTGGGAAGATGACTACACCACTGCCCTGGGCAGTCCACTCCAATGTTTAACAATCCTTCCTGTGAAGAAATTCCTCCTGATGCCCAGTGTGCCCTGCCCTGGCACAGACTGAGGCCATTTCTTCTTGCCCTGTCCCCTGTTCGCTGGGAGCAGAGCCTGACCCTCACTTGGCTGCCCCCGACTGCCAGGGAGTTGTGCAGAGCCAGAAGGTCCCCCCTGAGCCTCCTCTTCCCCAGGCTGAGCCCCCCAGCTCCTCCTCATCAGACTTGTGCTCCAGACCCTACCCCAGCTCTGTTCCCTTCTCTGGACACAGAGAAGTGACAATTTATTTAAGGATTTTATTTGTTTACAAATTGTTTCTTCTGCTAGTTGTGTTTTCTGAGGGTTCTAAGGTTGAATGGTTTCTTGTAGAGTTAAATTGTAATTAGTAACCTCTAAGCAGCTAGCCTGCCCTAAGATTGTATTACTGGTGATCTCACCTGACAGCCCCTGGATGTGAATGTTACAACTCCCTTGATACACCGGATACATCACTGCTCAGGGGGCTAGGCTCCTGCAGTTGGGTGGAAAGCCTTACTCCAACTTACCGTTGTGTGTCATCATGCTGTCTTTGGCATCCTGTCTGCAAAGGGCCCTTGCAGGAGGATAACAAAGAACACTTTGCAGTTTTTAAACAAAAAGAAGAACTGTGACAGCTACAGCTGGTCTGTAGCTGCACAGGTAAATTGGCCATAACAGACCCCCAAATTTGCCCAGCCTAGTTCGTTAGAGAGTAGAAGTAAATGAGTCCCTGGGTAAGACACTGATAGGTTGGATTCAAACCCAAACAGGACCCCAGCCAATCCCACTCAATCCTGAATGCAATCGCATTTCCAGCGAGCTGGGCACTGCCGAGCCCTCAACCAGTCGAGTGTTTGAGCACTGGAATTCTGATCCCCTATAAATGGGGTGTCCCTGAACAAACATGGGTCTTGTTGGCTGCTGTCGCATGATCTCGGCGTGTTCAGTCACGTGCCTGTCTCCAAAACTGCAACCCCATGCAATAATGAGAGGCCCAGGATGGAGGTGCCTCAGCAGCATCCAGCACAGGGAATGGTCTCTGTGCTGGGCCTATGGACAGCACAGAGACTGCACTCTTGGGTCACCATGGCTAATCCAAGCCTGGTGCCATTGACATTCTTGTCCACCTGGGCACACCTGGGCTCAGGTTCAGCTGCTGTCACCAGCACCCCAGGGCCTTTCCTGATGGGCATTTTCCAGCCAAGTCTGGAGCATTCTGTGGGGTTGGCATCACAGGAGTGCAGCACATGGCATTTTGCCTTATTGAATCTCATACAACTGGCCCATTGCATGCTTGGGTTTAGGCAGTGAAACACCCTACAGCAGTACAGTTGTTTGCAAGTGGTACAACAAAAATCACCCAAACCACTGTCATCAAAATCTGACAGATCTCAAGCCACATCCACACATCTATGTGGTTATTAGCAAATCATGGTATCATATAAGGGTGACATTTTACACTACCATAAATAAAAAACCCTATTAAATTAAATAGCATCTTCCCCCAAAAGCTTAAGCAGAAAACACAAGTATGTAAAATCCACTAGCTCTCTCCACAGTGAGAAGGTTTTAGTATCTAACATTATTCACTCTTGGCTCCATGCCTACGTGCACTCTGTGTGTTAAACAGTTTTTTTTTTTCCACTTTCCTCCAAGAAGTTCCTTTCATTTGATGGGGGGAGGGCCTGCCTCAAACCTGCCTTTTTTTCAGAGGAGAGGCCCCTTTCAGGATGTCTCCTAGCTTGTCTCAAACCGAGACTGAGACCCAAGCCAAGACAGCACCCGCAGGACACAGAGTCTGTCCCTAGATGGGGCTCTGCACCACCACAACAGTGGCTTTGAAGGTAAGGATGGAACCGGCACAGCTTCTCCAAGCTTCTCTCCTTGTATCTTTATGCAGCACCCTGCGTCCATTTTCCATTTAAATGGTACCTTTCTAGTAAAGAGGCTTGCATTCACAGGTTAAAAGAAGGCACAGTCTACTGCTCTGCAAACCAGCCACGCAGCTGGCCCATGCCACTCCTGCAAGCTGTACTGCTGCTGTACTGGTGCAAAAAAGGGGGGTCAGTTTTGGTTAAACACTGAATCAAATTATAACAGAACTGCAGAACCAGCATAACTGAAATGTTTTGAGAGAAGTTTAACACTTGAATCAAGAGGGTTACTCGAATCACCTACCAGAAACACCCATTATGCAACTTCTCACACACATTCTGGCTCCAGTTCAGAGAGAGCAAGTTACAGAGAGATGGCATCACAAAAAGAACTGGGGTGGGAAAAAAATTAGCTTAAAGCAAACCAATACCCAAAATACTAAAAGGGATAGGAAAAGACAGGGAAGAGTAAAAGGAAAGAAGAAAATGCAGCGAAGAAATTATACTAGGGAGAAAACTAAGAAAACAGATTCTCAGACTTTTTTTTTATTCCGTAAGACTGAAGCACCATTTCAAAGCATGACAAAAAAGTGAAAATTCAGAATTTAAGAGGTGTGTTTTAGCAGAATTTGCCTATTTATAGAGAAAAGAACCCACAACATATGCATTATTTTGAAGCTTTGCATAAAAGCTAATTTTATCAACACTTGTGTGCTAGAGATTGTTTTCCTCATACTCACTTCTTCGGGAAACTGACTAACCCAGTACTTCTGGTGTCCTTGTGAACAAGACCATCCTGAAGTTGATAAGATTTCAGTAATTTTATTCACTTCTTACCAAACATTCTACCACTCCTATGAATATTCTACTCTATTGAATATATGAATATGAGGGATATATGACTATATCCCAGGTGTCAGATATATGAAGACTATCATGCACTGAGCTATTTTGAAGCTCTAAGGAAACAACTTGCCAGACAAATGGCAAAGTGGTTTTGCTCTTACCGTCTGTCAGAGTGATAAAGAAGGAGAGTCCTTCCTGGACTGCCGTTTTCAGAGGTGGTCCTATTCCAGCTTTCTTCCAGTTAAACATATCCAAGGCTTTCTCATCACCCCTCACAGCTGCTTTTGCCAGCTGTACAAAGTCCCTGAAAAGAGAGATAACTTCATTCCCAATTCTTTTCATAACAGAGTGGTTTCAGTCTCAAAGAATGGATGAGTAGTTAAAAAAGCATATTGTATAAAGAGAACAAAGAAGTTTCATACACAGATTGAAAAGAGGACAAACTCAAAAAGATATGAAACAAGATTTCAATATTAGTTTTCATTTGCATTGTTTCACCTTTTTCTTCAAAACGCATCACTGTTTTTATAGAGACGTGAAACAGAAAAGCCCAGACAAAGAAAACTCTTTTATTACAGCTGCTTCCTATTTCTTGTTTGGACAGGAAAGAAATAATGTTTAAGAACTGACTTGTACTTTAATTATTTGTGACAATAATATAATTTTCATTGTGTTTCCAGTGTGCTTATGGCTTTCCGCAATCAGCAATATTGCTAATTAGAAGAACTAAGACAGAAGAATCAACAGCAATGGACAGAAGATGTGGAGAAGAGAAAGATCAGTTGCTGCACACAGGACTCTTAAATTCAGCTACCAGAGTGGGAGAAGAGCCTGGAAATATAGTGCACTTAGGAGAAGAATGTTTTCTTATATCCTTAAAAATGGTTCATTTGTGGGTAGGACTTTCCTTCTGTGGAACAAGACAAAGAGCTGATCTAGCAGAGCTCTGGGCTGATACTCACTGGCCAGGAGGGGGTGGCCGGATGATACAGTGACACAAGCATTTCTCATACTCCTGCTTAACCAGGGCAGGACCCTGCACTCTGCCCCGATGGTCCATCTTCCACAGGAACAAGACACCGTGCTAGAAAAAGACAAGTTAGCTCATTACCCTTTGCACACAGATGAGACTCCAGCTACTCACTTCTTACCAAACATACCAAAAATAAATGTTTTATTGACAGAGGAACACCCTTCCTTTTGTTTAGTTGACACATACAATTACTCCCACTTAAAACTAAGCCAGGAAATCAAAGTTATCTTTAACATTTTATTATTTGCTTACTTAAAATCAAATTATCTCAAAAAAGTTTGTTGGTCCTATCCATTTTTACTTAAATCACACTGCCAGAGCAATTAAATAGAACAGTCTTGGTTTTCTTCTGCAAGTAGCAGATGTAAGTATTTGTTTTGATAATGTCCTTCCTACATTTTTTTCTTGCAAGTAGTCTGATAGCTTATTTTCTAGCAACTGAAATAAAGGATAGCAGAGCATCTGCATCCCTCAGTAAGAGCATATAAAACTGATGTAGATGAGCACGGGTATATGATTAGACATGTGAAGCCACAGGATGCAGAAAGACTTTCTCACTTCACTATATAAAAAGGGCAACCAGCTCATCAAGAAATACTGTCACATCTCCTAATACAAAAAATTTAAAACAATTTTAAGGCATTAATAAAATCAGAAAATGAGAGATTAGCATGCATTTCCTGTGAGCACTGCTCTGCTCTCCCTATGGATGAATATGTTGTAGCTGGAATTTGTTTCTCAACATCTAGGCTTTATTCCTGAGTCTGACGTAAAAATTGTGCATGGACAAGAGCAAAAGAATTCAAATTGTCTATACATCAATTACTCCATCCATGAAATAGCCTTAAACCTTCATTAATGCTCAGCACTCCCTGACATCTGACACATTTTTATTTAAAGAAAAATAAGAGAACAGCAATTCTTTAATTGTAGAATATTGTAGAAAAAGTTAAAACACTAAGATTGCTTTTGTTCCTTAACAGTTTTAATTTGTACCCAAGGAAAGGAAATTTTTCTCCCACACAACTCTCCCTTCCCCATGGATCTGCTTTCCATGATCCTTTCCCATTACAGAGTTTCCAAGACTATGTTCCACATCAAATCCACATGGCATTTCAGCTACTCACCCCATCCCCAGACACAAGGCAGGTACCACTTGGACTCCAGCTCAGGACTGTGATTTTGGCACTGTGATTTGGAGGAACAGCGTGCTGCTCCTTGTCTTGTTTGTTCAGTATCAGAACTTCTCCTGTCTCCCACCCTGATGCTAGAATGGGTCTGGAAGGGTGCCAGGCAAGCAGTGTGACCTGAAAGCTTCTCTCAACATGGGAATCAGGTACATGTTCTCCCTGCAAACAGAAATCAGAGTCAGCTCAGTCCAGTGGAAACTCAGCAGCCAAACCTTCAGATTCACAGCCCAGTCAATATCAGGCTTCCTCTCCTGTATGAAGGATATAAGAAGGCTTCGAGCACATTTCAAGGTAAAGAGAAATTCCAGCTGTTGAAAAAGAATAAAGCACATCACTAAGGACATAGAAAAATCTAATGCTTCAACAGCTCTTAAAGGCAGATCCTCCTTTGGGCACGCAAGAATATTTTATGCAAATCATTTAAGCTCTTAAAGTATTTATTTTTCCATTTGTTAAACTTGGATGACAATTTTTCAGAATACAAAAGTACACATTTTATAGGCTATCATATTAACAGACTCACATGTTTCACTAAGTCTGCTGCTAGATACCTTTTAGTGCTACTTCCCTAAAAATTATGCAAACCAAAGTCTTACACAAGGCTCTCATGTAAAAGTTAGAGTATACAAAAGAAATATCTGTCTACAGGCAGAAAATCAGTTCAGCCTTGAGATGGTGGAATGATTTGTTCAATTTCCATTTCTTAGTATGTTCTATTCACTTAAGAGTTAAAAAGCAGCAGCAGCATGTGAACATTTATTTATAAGCCTGAAATTCTCACACTATGAGAAGCAAAAAGCACATCAGTAAACATTACAAACAAAACTTAGAGGCTATAAATGTCAAATTTCAAAGGAAATATCAAATTAATTGATTAAGATCTTTTTTAAAATAGATACAATGAGTGGATGGTGAATCTGTCATGTTCTAGATAGCATGGGACATAATAATTAAAACCCAGAGAGATTTCAGGAAGGTAAGTAAGCCTGCAAAAATAGAGATTAAAAATGTGAAGTTTTAAATTAGGACAATGATAAAGGTTGTTGGGAGAAGCTGTGACTTCTCACATCTCTGGAAGTATTCAAGGCCAGGCTGGATGGGGCTCAAAGCATGCTGGTCTATGGAAGGTGTCCCTGAGCATGGCAGGGGGCTGGGACAAGATGCTGTTAAAGGTCCCTTCCAATCCAAAAAGCAAAGATGCTGATTTGTCACCTGTTCCAGGTAGATATCCACACAGCCCCCGGCTGCTGTGCTGATGGAAGCAACTGCCAGAAGTGGATGAAGTGGGTGCCATGCTATATGGGAAGGGGAGGCAACAGAATCAGGAGCCTCTGTTCGATGATCCATGTACACAGCCATAACAACAGGAGCTGACTCACACTGCACACCTGTACAAGGAAAGCAAATACCTCTATCAGGTATGCTTCTGTAAATAATACATATACACTACATATATGGTGCATTATTTAATTTATGTACTATACATAATGACATGTAGGGCTAAAACATAGGGGAAAATAAAACTACAGCATCACCTTGTTGCACATACATACTCCACAGACATGAGAAAATTCAAAATGGCATTTAAAAAAAAAAAGAGAAACACCGAGTCTCAACTCTGTAGATTCATAGTGTGCATAGCTCAGTACCAGTCTCTCACCAGGGACTTGTGCTGGCCTACTTCAAGGGACTCAGAAATAACTCAGAATTTATACTTCCAGTATTTCATATATCCAAAGATGTTAACTAATGTGCATACTGAACTTTTTTCTGTTGTAAAGTCTTGTGTCTGGGCTTTCAAAGTTCCTACAGTTGCCACCACTTTGGAGCTTGTATTGTTGAAATCACACTATCTGCTATTTACATTGGAACTGTTACCAACATTTGAAAGAAAAAAGTAAGGGCTGATGTTGAACAGAAAAGAACATGAGAATAAAACCCTTTTCAGTGTTGTGGAAAAGAAATGGAGGGCATCAGTAATAATCTGTAATAATTTATACACAAAAGTTGTCTCTGGATTTGTGTCATGGGATCCAGTCAGAACAGTTTCAAAAGAAAAACAGTTGGAGCAAAACACCTCACATTACTAGCAAATAATCACAGTCATAGAGTTCAGTGGGTCAGCTGGTCCAACCTTCCTGCTCAAGCAGGGTCTTCCCAGAGCACATGGCATAGGATTGTGTCCAGAGCCGAGACAGCTCCTGGAGTGGACCGAGCCCCGCGAGGGCCGCTCGTCCGGGCCGTGACCGCCACTCGCCTGCACAGAACAAGGGGCTGCACCAACTCCCCTGCTCCAAGAGGGCAAACACGGGCCACGCCACCACGTTCTCGGCCACCCCCGCCCCAGCTCCCGCCGCCCGCGAGCAGCAGCTTCAAGCGCCCCTCACCTCCGGCTGACCGCGATCGACCCCGCAGCCGCGGGCCGGGCCCAGCTACAACCACAGAGAGCCGTGGGCACAGCCCACCGCCCTATCTCCGCCTGTATGAGAGATCACAGGCCCGCTGGCCGCTTCTTCACTCCCTTCCCACGCCGGGCACAGCCCACCGCCCGCTCTCCCGCCCCCGCGCTCACCGCCCCCGCCGCAGGCCGCTCTCGCTCCGCGATGCTTTGTGTTACCCCGACAACGGGACGAGCCGAGAGCGGAAGCTGCCGAGCGGAGCCGAGGAGGGGCGGGAAGGGCCGAAGACGACCGGCGGCGTACGGAGAGTGGCGGAAAGTGCCGAGCGCAGAGGGCCGGGCGGCGCTCCCCGAGCCGTCTCAGGGTTTGGGGGCTTCACCCGTGAGGAGTTTCCTCTATGGCCGGTGGCGGACTGTGCCACCGCCCCGGGGACCGAGATCCTTCCCCAGACCCTCCAGGCCTACAACGCCGTCAAGCACCTGCTGAGACAGAGAGTGACCCCGCTGAACCTCCGTAAGGCAGAAAAGCGTATTGTAATCATATTTAATTGTATGCCCGGAGCTCAGCGTCTCTTTCAGAGTTTTTGGGGAAAAGTTTTTGACTTAGTGACCAAGTTTTCCTAGTAACATCTAAATGAAGACAACCCATGAAGCCCTCTAACCACCCTGCCCCTCCTCAGCTCCACAGCCCGTGTCAGGTACAGCCCATCTCCATTCCCAGCTCTTGGCCCCTGCAGCTACACCTAGCTGGGGTAGCTGTCGGTTTGCCCAACACCTTCAAAAAAGTTCAAAAAATTCAAGACCAAATCCTCACAGCACTGTCCTATCCAAAGACATTCGTAATTCCTCTGGAGTCACAACACCTCTATGGAAGCCCATGAAGAGCAGCCAGCTGGTACAGCCATGACAAGCAGCTCCTGCATATTTTGAGGTTGGCTGGCCGTGTGTAACCTGTAATTTATGTGGTGTTTATCAGTTTCCTTTCCCAAATACACAGGGACTCTTTGGAAAAAGAAAAAAAACCAAAACAAGACAAACAAACAAACCCAAAACCAAACAACACCCCCCCCCCCCCCCCCCCCCCCCCCCAACAACAAAACAAAACTCTGTTTTGGTAGCAAGGAGGAAAAAGTACTCGGTGAGAGGCACAGGGTGAATTGAAACACACTGTGTATCTTCTGGAATTATGGGCAAGCTTCAGGCAGGGAGGCAAAATACTGGCCTTAGACCTTATTACAAGTCAGCAACCCCCATAGGCCAGAGCAGCAGAACTGACAAAAGTCCTGTTTCTCCCAGCTTTTTATCTTCTCCCTTAGAAGGCATCAGCTCTAACAGTCATCTAACATGGCATCTCTTCATGGTGGGTGCTTGGACGTGCATTAGCCTCGTTAGCTCACTCAGGTGCCACTCCAAAGCAGAGGCAGCAATTCATCTCTGGTCTCCGCCCAGCCAATTGTTCTCACTATAGCCTTGAATTCATCAGATAAGAAGTTGAGGATTTGAGCAGACTGTGTGCAGATGCCTTATTTTCTCAGACAACCAGGCTGTCATGGAAACTGCTGCAACTACATCATACAATCAAGTCAGAAACACACAACCAGCTGGAGCCTCAAAAAATCATCTAGTCTGTCATCCCTTTCTGGGCTGGAATAAAAATAGTCTAAACAACCCACTAACTGTCTCTGCTCAAGTTACCACTTTACAGCTCTCAGAATAGGCTGGTTCAATGTTACACAAATTTTTTCCCAATAACTAAACTACATATCCATACTTATGCAGGCTTAGCTGAAAATGAAGTTTTCCTGCCCTTCAATATTCAACAGAAAAGCTCTGCTTCTATGATAAATAAACAAGTGAATGTTGAATCCTAGGATCTTAACATTTTCCCTTCTACTCATAAAATCATACAACCACAGAATGGTTTGGGTTGAAAGGGGCCTTAAAAATCATCTAGTTCCAAGTCCCTGGTGTCACTAAAGATGCCTAACAGCATCCCTCAAGTCCCAGGACTGGCTGTAGTAGTGCAGTACCTCACAGCCCATTTCCTCCCTTCCCCTAAAGGCTTGACCTCACACATCAAGAGAAAAACAAAGTTGCATGACTAGGTGCTTTCTATTCTGTAAGCAATAAGGGATTAACAATAGCAGTCTGTCATTCATTTAAATCCTTTTACCTGCACGGGAAAGAACTGCTTTAGCGACACAAAGATCATCCATTATTGTTTGCCAGAATAAACAACTTCAGAGCCTTTTAAGAAGAAATAAATTATGAATGAAATCTAGTAGCTTCTAAATAATCTAAATGGCAAATACAGATCATTCACTATATCGGTGGTTTTTACACCTAGGATCTTTGGAAAAGTATTTCTATTTTGTAATTTTCCATGATCATGCACCTTAGATGAAAAATTTAAAACAATTTAACATAAATCTAAAGTATTAACTTTGTCCTTCTACTAAACAGTTTGGTATTGCTTGCTCTATTTTCTAGTAAAAATGCAACTTGTTATTCTTACCTTAAAACACACAGGATGTGGGACAAATCTAAGTTAATGTTCTTGCCTGGCCTAGAAAACCATGGCAACGAACACTGGAAGATTATTTACATTTGGTAGCTGTGCAGGTCTGTAAAAACAGAATAGCGGGGAAGGGCCGCAATCAAAACTGAACAAATGGAAGTTCAAGTGTCTTTTGACGTCTCACCCTACCCCCTGCCTGTCAGCTCTTGTCCAACTCCTTTTCAGTCAGCTTTTCTTTCACAAACATTTAGACACATGAGCAATTTCACACCTTAACAGTCCTCTGGAGGCAATGAGGCTATTCAAGCATGGAAAGTTATCTACATACAGAGAGAATGGAAACCTTCAGTTGAAGAGCTGAACACAACTCCCCCTCTCTCAGCAAAGCACTATGGAAATACAAGGTAATGGAGATAGAGAATCCATCATTTCCTAACAGTGTGGTTGAACTTGGTTTTGGCCAGACCAAGGAGCAAAAATAAGCCATATTTTCAAAACTGAAAAACATTCTCCTAAAAAAACCCCAAACAGTTAAGAAGTAGATTTAAATGCAAAGCTTAGCACTGGAGACAATTCTAATTTTTTAACAATTCTAACTCCATTTAGATCAATCCACTTGGTTGCTCACAAATACACTTTACAGCATATTTACGGGTAATGACAGTGAGTGCTCAAGATATGCTCCAGTTCTACCATCATAGGCAATTACTTGCAACATGCTTCACGGGAGCCCAGTTTCGAAATTTAGACACCCCCATGAGGTTTAAAATATACTAATGCTCTTTCCAGAAAACGCTATTAAGGGAAAAGTATGTCGCGCGGGATCAGCTGTTAAGATTTTTTAAAAATTATCTTGCTTAGCAGTCAACGGGAAGTCACCATGTAGAAGTTGAGCCAACAGCAAGGAGCCCCCGCTGTGAAAAGCAGGATGCGGCAGCAAACACTGGTCCCACACACGCCCCAAGGACTCGGGGGGGGCGCTCTTCCCAGATGCAGACCAGGAATGTCCCGCATGGTCCAGGGACAGGGCCCGCGGCTGCCCGGGGTCCGGCGACGGAGCGACACTGAGCGGCACAGCCTGGCCCGATTAACGAGCCCCGGCCGGCGAGCCCCCTGGCACGGCCTAGCGGCAGGTGAGACACGGCCCAGTCGGGCGAGAACATGACCGGCACGGCGCGGCACGGCGCGGCACGGCGCGGAACGGCGAGCCACGGCACGGCGCGGCACGCGAGACACGGGCACGGCGAGCCACGGCACGGACGCGGCACGGCGCGTGCACGCGCGAGCCCGCACGGCAGCGGGCACGGCCCGGCACCGGCACACAGCGCCCCGCCCGGCGCACACACAACACTCCGCGCCCGGGAAAGACAAATCACAGCTCCCTGCCACATGGAAACCGGAGCCCGGCCGAAGGGACAGCCCAGGGGACCCAATTGGTTTTTCCCTCAGCCAATCAGCAGCCAGTTTCAGTTCTGCGGACTCGCCCCCGCCTACGACGGAAACGACGCTGCAGTCTTCCTTCAGACGCGGAGATTTCGTCACCGCGCCACGCGCCGCGCTTTGTTTGGCTCGCGCAGGGGCGGGGGGGACCCGCGGCCCCGCCCCAGCCTCGTCCCGCTACGCCGAAGTTGGCCATGGGGTGCGTGTTGGGGGGCGGGGAGCGCCGGCGCTCTCAGCTGGGCCCGCCGCCGCCGCGGCCCAGACATGGCCCAGGCAGGGCGAGGAGGAACCGGAAACCGGTCTGAGGGCCCAGCCACGGCCCGACCCGCCCGAGCCTGGGCGGCGCTGGCACCGCTGGGACCGCGGTGGGTTTCGGAGCAGGACGGGGAAGAGTCGGCCGCAGCCGGGGTAGTGCGCTGCGCCGCCAGCAAAATGGGAGGGACGCGGGGCTCCGCGCCGGCCGCCTCCGGAGCTGCGCGGGTCTGGGCGCAGCCCGGGGGTGCATGAGGCGCGGGTGCGGGCAGCCGAGAAGCCGCCGGCGCGGGAGCCGGACTGCGCGAGGCAGCGTGACACGGCGTTTGATGCGGCAGGTGGAGGCAGGGCGGGGGGATGGGGCGACTGCGGCGCGGTACGCGGCGTCGGCCCTGGGACACCGGCCGGCCCTCTCGCCCGTTCGGGCACGCCGAGCTGGGGAACGCGGCTCTGCGGCTCGGACCGGACGGCCACAGAGGTGTAAAACCACAAAGCAGCGAGGCGAAGAAAATTGGCACTGAGGAGAAAAGGGGGAAAGCAGGAAACAAGGTGAAAACGAAAGGAGGAAGGAAAGAAGCTATTAATGGGGAGGGAAACTGCACGTAGGGTACGCAGAGTGATTGGAAGGATCCGAAGCTGAGAAGTGGGGAAGATCCTGGGGTGTGATCCTCGGGTCCTGGTAAGGAGCTGTTCCAAGGGAGTGTGTCTTTGGTTCCCCCGCTAATTGTTGGGGGAGGCCAGTGGGTTTGCTGGGCGGCAGCGTTAATTTGAAGTAATAAAACCAAGCTGAAATTAGTTAGACCCTTACTTACACGAAGGTTTTTTGAACACACACTGTCGAATCGGAAGATTTCTGTCCTCAGAGTAACTAGACAACTGTAGGTGTTTGGTGTGTGAAGAACCAGTGCTGTAAAATAGGTGGAATAAATAACCAAATTCAGTGTTATTTTAGCTCATAGTTCAGATCACTTTTTTGGCATTTTCAAGGAGTTGACAAACATTGCCCACAAAGTTCTGGGTGGGTTCAATTGTTTAGATAACAATTAGAGGTAAAATATAATTTTAATAGTAGGAAGAGAACCAATACGCAGTAAAGTATGAGTTGTATGCATATATGGTTGATGCATCTTCATTAATTTGAGACCTTGTTATACTGCTGTTCCGCCTAACATTCCAATGTTTGGATTCTCGAATTTCCTCATCTTGTTGGTTATCTTTTGCCTAGATTGGAAGTTGGAGGGGGTCCTGCAATGGTGTCCAGGCCAGCGGCATCCTTGCTGGTGCTTCTAACTGGTTCTGTCTTGGAAGTGATCCTTTTAGTAAGCAATCAGTATATTTTTACACTCTTTATTCAGAAAACTCAAAAAACAGTTGTTAGTTTTAACACGATAATGTGATTAAATGCCTTAAGTGGTGTACCATAACTGCAGTTTGTTGCAAGGATTTGAAAAAAGCTTCAGAATGAGAGGATTTGTGAAGTCGGAACAGACACTGTGATCACCCCGTGTCAGGTCCGAAAGTTGCAAGATTGTCTTCGAAAGCCCAGGGATTTGCTCTTTGGGCACACAGGGGTCAAGGGCTGCCAGCTTGGCTAGGGGTATCTGCATGGCCGGGGCAAACAAGCAAGGTGTACAACCTCTAGGTGCCGCCGAAGTTATTGCCCCCAAGTTAAAAAAAAAAAGAAAAAAAAAAGAAAAAATGGGGGAAAAAATGGGGTGGCATTAATTTTTTCCCAGCAGACGGCAGCGGGCAGGGGTGCCGGACTGTGCGGAGCCGGTGGATGGGCCCGTCCCGGTGACAGAACAGAACCGGCCCACAGGGTGCGTCGGCGGGGGCGGCGGGGTCGGGGCTGGCCCGGGGGAAGGAGCGCGGGGGAGGTGCGGGGTGGGCGGCGGAGGGTGGGGCGCGGGAACCTCGGGAGCCCGGCAAGTCCCAGACCAGGACAACACCACACAGAGCAGGAGAAGCAGCCGCCGCACCCAGGAGCATGGATCCCCCCCCGCGGCAGGCCGGCCGCGGCCCGCGGTGAGGAGAGAGCAGGCCCCGGTCCGGGAGCCGCGGGAGGCGCTGCGGAGGGGTGGGATGGGATGGGATGGGGTGGATGGGGGAGCCGCGCTGCCCAGCTCCTTCTTACTCCGCCGCCCAGCGCCTGCAGCTCTCCGGCGCTGGCGAGCGCTGAACACACGCCCGAGTTTGGCTGGGCGATTTTCGGGCCTACAGGCGGCCGGGAGCCCTAGGGACGGCGAGGACGGGGGGCTGCCGGGGGGGGCTCTCGGCTGCAGTTTTGGGAACGGTTTGGGGGGGTTGGGGGTGTTGGTGGGGCTTTCCAACCTCCCGCCCTCGGCACAGGGTGTTGGGTCGGGACAGCAACACGAAAGGGGATGTAGTAACAAACAACGGCCGGCCATGTTGAGAGGGAATTTCTGCAGCTTAAACTTCTTCCTCTCAGCAGGGGTTCTCTGCGTCCACGAGGGGATCCTGGCTGGACTGTTGTGCCCCCCTCTTTTTGTACCCTCTCGTCCCCCCAGGATGACATGAACTGGGAGAGAGCAGCGGGAGGAAGGGGTTGAAAAAAGATGGGCAAGCGAGCAGGAGGAGATGAGGAGATCCCGCGAAGAAGAAGGGGCAGGAGGAGGCGGAGAGGCGCTCCAGGCCGCAGAAGCACAAAGAAAGAAGAGAAGATAATTCACGCAACATCCTAGGCAGCCACCACCGAACTCACAACTGTTCACCCGGCCCTGCCTCTCTCCAGCCCTCCCATAGCCAGACCAGCAATCATTTTCTAAGGTCCAGCGTCAGACCTAAGAGCAAGAGATGAAGAAATGATTCCCAGGCATCCTCTCGAAGTGGGCAGCAGCACTGCCAGGAAAAAAAGCAAAGGTTACTGTGTTTTTGACACCCTAAAACATTGCAGGCAAGGGGGATGGAAAAAGGGGAGGCACTGTGGGGCTGGGGTTGTCATTCTCTTTCCGTATATGCAATTTTTTGTTTGGTGTTGGGATGGTTTGGGGCTTGTTTCTCATGGCGGAAATGTATTCTTGTGTCCCAAGGTTAGCTTCTCTGCTGGCCATGTCCTCTCCGCACTTCGAAGTGGGGGTTTCTGGATATATATGTGAAGGAGGGAAAACTCTGCGTCATTGAAGCAAATCTTTAAATGTCTTATTTCATTTCTCTAGTTTTGGGAAATTCCTATTTTGATTAGGAAATCAGACTCTAGCTAGCTGGGAATCAGGTGGCTGCCACTCTGAATCGTTCCTTGGATATAAAAACTATTCATGGATAGTAGTTAGCTAGAGAAAACATGGATACTAGAAAAAAACCACACCACAAGGACACTGGATTTTCCCCCAACTTATGTTGTCTATCCAAATAACCTATTTTGGAAACCCCAGCACTGAAATACAATATGAAGTATTTGTTTCTGAGGGTTGGCGTCCTGTATCAGACAGTTGGGCATCTCTGTGATTGAGTTTTTTAAGATTAGTTGGATACGTCTGAAATTCTGATAGGTACAGACATATGCAACTGCTTTTTCACTAGCATTGAGACAAGAATTGTGGGTTTTTGTTTTTTTTTTTTTGTGGAGCTGTTTCTAACTTGATGGCGAAGGAGCAGGGATCTTGAAGATTTTGGTGCTATTGTGTGAATCGATGAAATAGTAGCACTACCAGTTGAGCTGTACTTGAGCCTAATTTGGATTATCATGTGCTAAGTACCAGTGTTATTTTCTGTAATTTTTGAGGAAAAAACAGCACTCAAAAGATTGCATCAACATTTAAAATAATGAATTTGCTCTTGTCTGCTAAGTTCACAGAATAATTCGGTTAGCCTAATGTGTATGGAGATTTGTATTGGTTGGTCACTCCTTGTCCATCGCAGGGGATGGGCCACCATGATGGGCATAAGGAAACATTAGTTATGAAGTTTGTGTGGCAGTAATTAAGCAGTTACAAAGTGGATATTTTAGTAAGCTGTTATACAGAAAATGTTCTTGGACTCACGGTGCATTGACAGTGGTAATGAGTAAAGTAATTTCTACAATCCCTTAG
>CM031870.1:15550398-15585151 GCA_018697195.1 Certhia americana
ACCTTAGATGAAAAATGTTAAAAAATTTCACATAAACTAACAGTTAACTTTGTCCTCTACTAAAACAGTTTGGTATGGCTTGCTAATTTCTAGTAAAATGAAATTGTTATTCTTACCTAAACACACAGGATGTGGGGACAAATCTAGTTATGTTCTTGCCGGCATAGAAAACCTGGCCAACGACAACACTGGAGAATATTTAATGTGGTGCTGGCAGGTCTTAAAAAAACAGAAACGGGGATAGGGCCGCAATCAAATGAACAAAGGCCGTTAAGTGTCTTTGACGTCTCACCCTCCCCTGCCTGTCAGCTCTTGTCCAAACTCCTTTTCAGTCAGCTGTGCTTTCACAAAACATTTAGACAAATGAGCAACTTTCACACCTTAAACCAGTCCTCTGGAGGGGGGGGGGGGGGGGGGGGGGCCAATGAGGCATTCACGCAGAAAGTTCATCTACCTACAGAGAGAGACTGGGAACCTTCAGTGAAGAGCTGAAACAAACTCCCTCTTCAGCAAACGCACTAGGAAATACAAGGTAATGAGATAGAGAAATCCCTCATTTCCTAGAACAAGTGTGGTGAACTGGTTTGGCAGACCAAGGAGCAAAAAATAAGCCATATTTTCAACAACTGAAAAACATTCTCCTAAAAAAACCCCAAACAGTTTAAGAAGTAGGATTTTAAAGGCAAAGCTTAGCACTGGAGACAATTCTAATTTTTTAACAATTCTAACTCCATTAGATCAATCCACTTGGTTGCTCACAAATACACTTTACAGCATATTTACGGGTAATGACAGTGATTGCTCAAGATATGCTCCAGTTTACATCATAGGCCAATACTGGCAACTGCTTCACGTGTGGAGCCCAGTTTTCCAGAATTTAGACACACCATGAGGTTTAATATAATAATGTTCTTCCAGAAAACGCTATTAGGGAAAAGTATGTCGCGGGATCAGCTGCTAAATTTTTTAAAAATTATCTTGTCTTAGCAGTCAAAAGGGAAGTCCCATGTGAAGTATGAAGCCCACATCAAGGAACCCCGCTGTGAAAACCAGGATGCCCGCAGCAAAACCCTGGCCCCAACGAAGGACCTCGGGGGGGCCGCCTCTTTCCAGATGCAGCCACAGGGAATGTCCCGATGGCCTCCAGGGGGACAGCCCCGGCCACGCGGCTTGCCCGGGGTCCCGGGCGAAACGGAGGCCGCCCACTGAGGCGGCCACAGGCGGGACCGATCAACGAGCCCGCCGGCGAGCCCCTGGCACGGGCTAGAGGGCACGGTGGAGCCCCGGGGCCAGTAGGGCGAGGACCCGTGACACGCGCACCCGCGCGGCGGGGCACGCGTAGCACAGCGCCCCGCCGGCAGCAACCAACACTGCGCCGCAAGCCAAATCACCGCTCCCCACAAAGGAACCCGGAGCCGGCCGAAGGGCCCGCCAGAGGGCCCCAATTGGTTTTTCCCTCAGCCAATCAGCAGCCAGTTCTCGGGACTCGCCCCGCCTCCGACGGACACGCGCTGCCGCTCTTCCTCCGCGCGGAGCTTTCGTCACGCGCCCCGCGCCGCGCTTTGTTTGGCTCGCGCAGGGGCCGCGGCCCCGCCCCCGCCTCGTTCCCGCTCGCCGCCGGCCAATGGGGTGCGTTGTTTGGGGGGCGGGGAGCGCCGGCGCTCTCAGCTGGGCCCGCGCGCCGCGGCCCCGCCCCTGGCCCAGGCAGGGCGAGGAGGAACCGGAACCGCTGCGGGCCCAGCCCGGCCCGAGCCCGGCCGAGCCTGGCGGCGCTGGCACCGCTGGGACCGCGGCTGGGTTTCGGAGCAGGCCGGGGAAGAGGTCGGCCCCGCAGCCGGGAGTGGCGCTGCCGCCGCCAGCAAAACTGGGAGGGCCGCTGGGCTCCGCGCCGGCCGCCTCCGGAGCTGGCGGGTCTGGGCGCAGCCCGGGGGTGCCTGAGGCTGCGGGTGCCGGAGCAGCCGAGGCAGCCGCCGGCGCGGGAGCCGGAGCGCGGAGGCAGCGTGACGGCGTTGATGCGGCAGGTGAGGCAGGGGCGGGGGATGGCGCCTGCGGGGCGGTACGCACTCGGCCCTGGGGACACCGGCCCGGCCCCTCTCTCCCGTTCGGGCACGCCGAGCTTGGGGAACGCGGCTCTGCGGCTCGGACGGGACGGCCACAGAGGGTGTAAACCACCAAAGCAGCGAGGCTGAAGAAATTTGCACTTTAGGAGAAAAAGGGAAAGCAGGAACAAGGTGAAAACGAAAGGAGAAAGCAGCTATAATGGGGAAACTGCACGTAGGGCTTACGCAGAGTGATGGAAGGATCCAGCAGCTGAGAAGTGGGGCAGATCCTGGGGTGTGCTCCTCGGGTCCTGGTAAGGAGCTGTCTCCAAGGAGTGTGTCTTTGTTTCCCCCCGCTAATTGTTGGGGGAGGCCAGTGGGTTGCTGGGGGCATCGTTTAATTTGCAGTAATAAAACCAAGCTTGAAATTATTGAAGCCTTACTTACACGAAGTTTTTGAACACACACTGTCAGAATCGGAAGATTTCTGTCCTTAGAGTAACTAGAAACTGTAGGTTTTGGTGTGTGAAGAACCAGTCTGTAACTAGGTGAATAAATAACCAAATTTCAGTGTTATTTTAGCTCCATAGTTCAGATCACTTTTTTGAGCATTTTCAAGGAGTAGAACATTGCCCAACACAGTTCTGGGTGGGTTCAATTGTTTAGATAAAAATCAGAGGGTAAAATATAATTTTAATAGTAGGAATACAACCCATAAGCAGTAACGTCATGAGTTTGTATGCCATATCATGTTGATGCATCTTCATTAATTTGAGCCTTGTTATCCTGCTGTCAGCCTAATCACTCCAATGTTTGTGATTTTCAGAATTTCCTCCTCTTGTTGGTTATCTTTTCCCTAGATGGAAGTTGGAGGGTGGCTCCTGCAATGGTGTCAAGGCAGCTGCATCTTGCTGGGTGCTCTAACTGGTTCTCTCTTGGAAGTTGACTTCTTTTAGATATGCAATCAGTAATATTTTTACACTCTTTGAGGAAAACTCAAACAGTTGTTGCGTTTTAACAGATAATGTGATTTAATGCCTTAAGCTGGTGTCCATATCTGACGTTTTGTTGCAAGTATTTGAAAAAAGCCTTCAGAATTGAGAGGATTTGTGAAGTCAGCACAGGAAGTGATCATCCCAGTGTCAGGTCCGAAAGTTGACAGATGTCTTCGAAAGCCCAGGGATGCTCTCTTGGCACACAGGGGTCAGGGCTGCCCTGCTTGGCTAGGGTCTCTGCATGGCCGGGGGCAACCAAGCAAGGGTGTACAACCGCTCTAGGTGCCTCCGAAGTTTATTGCCCTCCAAGTTAAAAAAAAAAAAAGAAAAAAAAAAGAAAAAATGGGGAAAAAATGGGGTGGCATTAATTTTTTCCCAGCAGAGGCAGCGGGCAGGGGTGCCGGACTGTGGAGCCGGTGCCTGCCCGCTCCCGGTGACAGAACAGACCCGGCCCACGGTGCTGCCGTCGGCGGGGGCGGCGGGGTCGGGGCTGCCCGGCGGGAAGGAGCGCGGGGAGGTGCGGGGTGGGGGCGGAGGGGAGCGGGAACCTCGGGAGCCTCGGCCAGTCCCAGCCCCAGACACACACACAGAGCAGGAGAAGCCGCCGCCGCATCCAGGAGCATGGATCCCCCCCCCCGCGGCGGGCCGGGCCGCGGCTCCGCGGTGAGGAGAGAGCAGAGCCCCGGGCCCGGGAGCCGCGGAGGGCTGCGGAGGGGTGGGATGGGATGGGATGGGATGGGATGGGATGGGGGAGCAGCGCTGCCCCGCTCCCTTCTACTCCGCCGGCCCAGCGCCTGCCGCTCCTCCGGCGCTGGCGAGCGCTGCCACACGCCCGAGTTTGGCCGGGCGATTTCTCGGCCAAAGGCGGCCCGGAGCCCTTCGGGACGGAGACGGGGGGCTGCCGGGGGGGCTCGGCTGCCGTTTGGGCAGGTTTGGGGGGGGTTGTGGTGGGGCTTTCCCCCTCCCGCCCTCGGCACAGGTTGTTGGGTCGGGACAGCAAACGAAAGGGGATTTAGTAACAAACAACGGCGGCCATGTTGAGAGGAATTTCTGCAGCTAAACTTCTCTCCTCTCAGCCCAGGGGTTTCTCTGCGTCCCCGAGGGGATCCCTGGCCTGACTGTGTGCCCCCCTCTTTTCTCCCTCTCGTCCCCCCCAGGATGACAGTGAAACTGGGAGAGAGCAGCGGGGAGGAAGGGGTGAAAAAGCTGGGCAAGCGAGCAGGAGGAGATGAGGAGTCCCTGGAAGAAGAAGGGGCAGGAGGAGGAGGAGAGGCAGCTCCAGGCAGCAGCAGCACAAAGAAAGAAGAGAAGATCATTAACAGCAACACTACTAGCAGCCCCCCACCGAACCACAACTTGTCACCGGCCCCTGCCTCTCTCCAGCCCTCCCAGAGCCAGGACCAGCATCATTTTCTCAGGTCCAGCGTCAGACCTCAGAGCAAGAGACTGAAGAAGGATTCCCAGGCATCCTCCTCGATTGGCAGCAGCACTGCCGGAAAAGGCAAAGGTACTGTGTTTTGACACCCTAAAAACATGCAGGCAAGGGGGATGGCAAAAAGGGGAGGCACTTGTGGGGCTGTGGGTTGTCATTCTCTTTCCGTAGATGCCATCTTTTGTTTGGTTTTGGGAAGGTGTTTTGGGGCTTGTTTCTCATGGCTGAAATCTTCTTTGTGTCCCAAGGCTTCAGCTTCTCTGCTGCCCACTGTCCTCTCCGCACTTCCAGAAATGGGGGGTCTGGATATATATGTGAAGGAGGGAAAACTCTGCATCATTGAAGCAAATCTTTAATGTCTTTATTTCATTTCTCTTGAGTTTTGGGAAATTCCTATATTTTGATTAGGAAATCAGACTCTAGCTAGCTGCGTAATCAGGTGGCTGCACTCTGAATTCTGTTCTTGGATAGTAACAAAATATTCACTGGATACTAGTTAGCATAGATAAAACATGGATACTAGAAAAAAAACCCCACCCACAAGACACTGGTATTTTCCCCCAATTATTTTGTTATCCAAATAACTATTTTGGAAACAGCAATGAAATACACATATTGACATATTTGTTTCTGAGGTGTTAGGAGTCCTGTATCAGAACAGTTTGGGCATCTCTGTGATTTGAGTTTTTATTAAGATTAGTTTGTATACGTCTGAAATTCTGTAGGTACAGACATATGCACACCTGCTTTTTCACTTAGCATTGGAGACAAGAATTTGGTTGGGTTTTTTGTTTTTTTTTTTTTTGTGGAGCTGTTTCTAACTTGAATTGCTGGAAGGCAGCAGGGATATTTGAATTTTTTGGTGCTATTGTGTGACTAGATGACATCTTAGCACTACAGTTGAGCTGTACTTGAGCCTTATTTTGGATATCATGTGCTAAAGTACTCCAGTGTTATTTTCTGTTAATTTTTGAGGAAAACAGCACTCAAAGATTGCATCAACATTTAAAATAATGGAATTTGCTCTTGTCTGCTAAGTTCAAGAATAATTCTGTGTAGCAATAATGTGTCTTGGAGATTGTATGGTTGTCACTCTTGTCCATCTCAGGGATGTGCACATGATGGGCATTAAGTAAACATTAGTTATGACAGTTTTGTGTTGCAGTAATAAAGCAGTACAAATTGGGATATTTTAGTAATTGTTATATCAGAAAAATGTTCTTGGACTCAGTTGCTTGACAGTTGGTATAATTGAGTAAAGTAATTCTAAATACCTTAGTAAGTCCTCTTTAATCTCTTGAATGTTAAATTAAAGCTCTGTGTGGTGGTAGAGGACAGAACAGAACGGCCTGCGTAATTTTTCTTCCAGTTGCACGAAACCAAATAAACAAACAAATGGGATATCCAGGAGTGTTTAGCTACATATAATTAATTCCAGGATTGTAAATAGTATTAGATGTGAGGAGGTGTTTCTTTGAAATACATCTTGTCCATGATTCGCAAGTTGAATATGTCCATTTGAAATTATTCCATTGATTTGGAAGTCCATACATGTGTGAACAAATGCATGTATTTGTAGAAGTGTATATTAATGTTGGTGTATTTGTACATGAACATTTATTTCCAGTTCTAGAGCAGCAGAATGATTTTTAATTAGGAGTATCAACACAATAAGAAAAGAAATGTCATTCACTCTTTCAATTCATATTCCAAAACAAACATAAGAAAATTATGTACAGAACAGAAAATATTATCTCAGTAACCAGTCATGGGTAATACTTGCAATCACTGTACCATATTGTCAGGTTTGAGAGAACTTTTTAAATTCATCAGGAATGACAGTGGTAGAATTATGACTGTGCTTTCACTTTTTCAGTTTCAAGAGCAGCCACAGCTCTGCCTGGCCAGATTTGGTGTGAATGTGTCCAATTGATTGAATTCTCTGATGCGGTTGACATTATGATTGTCAGATTTTGGAGAACAGAGCCATGGAGCGGGATCCTTTCTAATTTGAGTTCTTTATGTTCAGAGATGCATAATGAGAGGTTTTCCAGGCTTGTCTAAATTCTCCCTAGTGGAATGTCTTGTGATCAGAATTCATAGTGCTCAGTGTTCCCAGCAAAGTGTCTCACAGAGCCAGCTTCTGATAAGGAATGAATGGAAGGGTGGAGATGACTAGATTGGACTTCAATCCTTTCATTAGCTGTCCCACTAACTTTCTCCTCCCTCTCTAAGTATAAAAATGATGGAAAGCTGGAATGCTTTAGCTCTGGACCTGGAAGCTTTTGCATTGTTTATGTCAGTAAAGTCAAGGTGATTGCTGCACAAGTAACTCTGACTGTGGCCAACTGGAGTGACCAGAACACACCTATGCTTGGTCCAGTGAAACCACTAACTTGTTTTTGTCATAGACATTCAATAATATTGTGTAACCCATAACATTTTATTGAAGTGGTTCTGCTTTTAGAACCTCGTATTC
Organism: Certhia americana; assembly: GCA_018697195.1. NCBI lineage: Eukaryota > Metazoa > Chordata > Aves > Passeriformes > Certhiidae > Certhia > Certhia americana. Next base: position 15,557,344 of record CM031870.1, read on the forward strand.
TGAAGGGAACTTGCCAATTTTTAAGGAATGCGATCAGTGTACAAACTTTCTTTCAAAATGTAGCTGCTCAGCAAGCATTGGTTTGTCTTCAAAAAAGTTTTGAATAGCCTTTTTTTTTTTTCTGTGTGTCACAAATTCCTTTTTACTTTTGGCATTTAGGGTCCTTAATTGTAGCAGACAAATTATTGATAAACTTGGCTGTAAGCTGTAAAAAGAGTGTTCCCACTCAGCAGCTGCTGATTTTTCAACTTTGTCTTACTGTGGTTCAGGGAAGCTTGCTCATAATAATTCCCAAGTTCTGCCTCATGGAGTGTGTAAACATGTTGCTAATAGTCAGATTGCCCTGATGTACTGTTTAATTGCACCTTTGAATCCTGCCTCTTGCCTTTTGTGTACTGAGGTGGACTTTTGAGAGGAAGTAGTACAGTAAAATAAAGTTTGGAAGCTATTTCACTTCAGTAGCCAATCCATTTGGAATTGTGGGAGGATTTATCAAATTTCTGCAAATATCTGAATCTCTGCAATTTTTTTTTGAATTATCATGTTCTTTTCAACTGTTTGTCACCTTTTAGTTGTATTTTCAAGGTTGTGGTCTACACTCAACTGATGCATGGCTTTTGAAGCGTGAAGGCTTGAAAGGAAGTCTTCAAGTAACTTGCATGAAGCTGTAGCAGGGACTTAAAGGTCTAATGATGTCGAGACAGTTTATTGTGGGAGTTCCAGTGCAGGGAGGTTTGTTGAGGGAGGAGATGCAGACCAAGTTAAGGTTGCTGAAAAAGAGGCATTTCTGGGAGTTGGCTTCTCAAACACCAATATGCCACATGGTTGCTGAGCACAGGTGTTGAGGTGTGTTCTGGGGCATTGGTCCATGAAGCTAGAGTGGGTGGAATATGTAGGTGTAGATGTTGTGACCATGTTGGTAAAAGGCAGTGCAGAATCCATTGTCATCGTGCTGTAGATGTAGCTTGAACTAGAGTATTGCTATTTCCGTGTTTTACCCATTTTCTGGATGCAGAATGAAGTCAGGAGGACTAGCCTGATGGTGATGAGCTGAAGCTTGAAGATGTTATTCATGCTGCTATTCTGGATTTATTCCTAGAATGTGTAGAATGGCTCAGACAAGTATTTGGGTTTGTTTTGTGGTAGTAAGCAGTTCTTTTTTGAAAAAGGACTAATTCTGCTGAAAGCTTAGTTGAACTAAAGTGTTCCATCTTTTGGCATGGTATAGAACTTGCTGAAAAGCAGCCTAGTTTGTTTCAGCTCGCCAAGGTTTCATGTTCGGTAGCATGTGGGTTAAATGAAGGACTGTTTTCTGTAGAGAGGATGTAGATACCAAAATACCTGATTTAGGTACTTACAATGTGTTTTATTGTATCTTCCCTAGTTCAAATGTTGCAGAATATATTGTAACCATCATTTGAGATGTAACTCATCCAGCATTGTTTCTCTAGGACATGAACCACTGTTTAAAAACAACTGTCACTGTCCCTTGTTCTGACATTCTCCTTAATTCTATCCATCTCACTTGCACTTGGTACCTCTCCTTCCATCCTGACATGCTTGCATTCATTCTTTGCCATCCCATTTACCCCAGTTCTCCCTCCCTGCCTTTGGAAGTGGCTCAGGACCAGGACTCCACAGTATCTCATCCCCTACTGCAGGAGCAGAGGATTTTCTCCTCCTGGGCAGTAGGTACTGTGCTCTCACAGGTACCTGCCTGCAAGGCTGCATGGTTAAGTGGAACTTCATACTTTATGGGTATTTTCTTTCGGAAGAGCAAGAGAATAGTGATTTACGGGAGATAGGAGGAGTGGCCAAATGTATAATAAACCATTTTTATAGCTCTTCTTGGTTAGCTCAGATAGTGCTGCCTTTGATACCATGCGTACTAAACATATCCTGTCCACAGAGAAGCAAGCCTTCAGTATAGGTTTGTTAGAAGGCTCTGGCTGAATGTGTATGCTTTAAACACATTCAACTACCTCTAATTTTCTAACTAGCAATAGTTAGGAGAAGATAGGCTACCACTGTCCTGTGGGACAGTTACCAGTTGAGCCTATGATCAGCTGAGTTGGTCAGAGCATGGTACTAAGAATGCCAAGGTCATAGTTCCTGTATGGGCCATTTGTGTAAAAGATGGACTCCATAATCCTTGTGGGTCCCTTCCAACTCAGAATATTCTGTGGGTCTGAGTTTCAGACTTTGGATGTTAATTCACAAGAGCACTATATGGCATAAGCTGTTCTAGACTGGCCCTTCTCAGGAGTCCATACTGTGTCCTGTGTAGGCAGGGTAGAAACTTGCTTTCCAGTTACAAAGTTAGCAAAATAAACTGTTGACTTGCAGGGGTCTTGTCTGTTACAAGAGTGCATTTGCATCCAGTGCTTTGGGGAGTGAGTTAGTCCTAACATTCGGCATTTGAACTGAGACAGGCAAGGGTGTGAATGCACCATCTTGTTTGTAAAAGGTATTCCCAAATGAATGTTCCACCTACAGTGATGGGTGACTCCTGAAGAAGTTAGGATGTGGTGAGCTAAGCCTGTAACCCAGCCTGTGTGTTGGGATACAAGGGTGTAATGAGAATTTACTCTGGCAATTCCAGCTTGTGTGTGTGTGTCTGTAATCTGTCACAGAAGATATGAATCAGCTGGCCTGTAAGAGCTGTGAGTGGAAGACTGAAAGGTAAATTCTGAGATGCTCCCTAGAAGGAAGAACTTGAGGCAGTAGCCATGATGAGATCCCGATACTATCAGTGTCTCACTTATTTTAAACACGTGTGTTTCATTGTCATTTTCGTATCAGATTCTGAAACTGCAGTCTTTAAATCTCTTTATTTTTGCAAGTGTTTGTGTTTTGTGTAGACCTACAGAGACAGCTTTTTCCATGGGAATGTAATTTGAGATGATATTGTGCCAACCACAGATAAATGAAGTTTTAATAATGGGACATACAGATGTGTAGAGAGCCCTGGACAAAAGGAATGAGTAAGTTTCTCTTATACACTGGTGTTCTGATCCATGATTTCGTTGAGGGTTACAGTTCAAATACCTAGTACAAAAACCTGAAGTCTTTTCAAAATGTATATTGAAAGCTGAGGGAAAATGCTGGGAACTTGCATTTCCAAATGACTGCCTCGTACCTTGTGCACAGGTGCTGGTGCTCTGGTGCACCTGGGGAAAGGGGAAAAAGTTGTTATAGCTGTAATGGTGTGGATGTCTAGGTCACTGGCTGGGTGATGCAAGATGAGTAAACAGTGGGAGAATGTCCAGCTTGTCTTTGTCTTGTCTTTTCTATAAATGATTTTACATTAAACAAACACCTGAGCAGGTTGTTAAAGTGAGCCCACTCCTCCCCAGCATTCTGCAGCAGTAATGGTATAGCTGGCCTCAGGGGAGCTTCTTGGTTTAATGCATTGATGAAGTTTTAAATCATCCATTAATGGGAATTAATCATAGAATCGTCAATCATTAGTGAGGGGATGAAAGCTCATTAGCTTTTCTGCGTGTAACAAGAATTGCATACAATAAGATAGAGGTAATGAATTTTTTGAGGGTAATTTATTGATGTGACTGGTTTTGTTTTTGCCTTTTATTCTGAACTGGTCTATAGTTCTTTGTTTTAGAATACAGTACGTTCCATTGCCGTGCCAAGGTTCAGTATACTCTAGGTTGGATTGGGATAACCCAACCATAAATACTACCGTGCCCAGTAGTAAGGAAGTTTATGCAAAGGAATGATAGAGCAAACCCTTTTGTTCTTGGAAGAATTAAATGGCAAATAAGAGCTCTGTAGAGGTGTTAGGATATTCATATTTGTAGATATTCATATGCAATACTCTGAACAATTGTCTAGATGGTAATTTATAAAAGAGTTTAAAACAAAAAAGATTCTGATAAAATTCCCAGGACTACATTTTGTCTCGTGGAATAGTAAGCATAAGGGAACAAAAGATCAATTATGAACTACATGTCCTGTGTAGAAGTTGAATCCATGGCGTCCTCAGCGTGTCCAGTAGAGCTCCTCTCAGTAGAGCTCTCATCTTTTATCTACAACTAAAATGTAAATGAAAATGAACTGAACTTTAAGTTCTAATAAGACAATAAAATCTTCATTGACACTTTAGATTAAGCTTTTTAATAACGAAAACTTTAAATGTACCAAGTGTACTGAACAATCTTTAGAAAATCCTTGGTAAGATCTGTTCTTCAGGCAGTTGACTTAGGATTTTATTTACCTGAGTAAATATTAAAAAAAAGAACCCCCCCCCCCCCAGAAACCCCAAACAAAAAACAACCACCCAACACACAAATGCAACCCCCAAATCCTGTGTTTGTTGTTCCTCTGAAGGATTTCTCCGAAGTTAGGGATCTGTGATCAGAATAGTGAATCTGGACTGAAATCCTTTTTCTGTCTTCTGATTAAGGACGTCTTTTATGCTGGGAGCTGGTAGCAACAGGAGATTGGAGATTGAGTTTGGGTACTGATGTGTTTGACTTTCCCCTTCTTGACCACAGATCTGTATTTCATTACTGTGCAAATTGTGATATTCCAATATCACATCTGCAGAATGAAGGTCAGTTCTGTGTCTGTGTTTGGTTTCTTCTCAGCCATCTGTTAAAGTGCTCAGGTTTTTTCTTGTGGTTTCCTTTTTTAAAAGGATTTACCTCCACAGTGCCAGAATTAAATGGCTTAAGTTTCGTTTATTTTATCAGTGGCTAATGAAGACTTTAGGATGTAAGGAACCTGTTTATTTGAGTAGTTGTTTATAAGAGCATTTTCTTCTAAATGTCTAATGGTTTTTCATGTCTTGCCTTACATGCTGTGTGTGACAGTAATTTTCTTCAAAAGAGTCAAATAGTTATCCCTAGAAATAAAAGAAGCATTAATTCCAAAATGGTCACAATATCATATTTTATATTGACTAAATATTTATTGTTTGCTGGAGAAAAATGTACTTTCACACACCTTGCTCTCTTCCAGGTTTGATTTCAAATATTCTCCATTACTTGAACAAACCACCTTCTCTAGGATTTGGAGAAATATGATTTTGTTGACCAAAGGAATTTCTTTCCAATTGCAATTGGTTTGTTATGATTTATATACAAGTCTTTAAATCTCTAAAGCGTAATGGACCTGTAACAGCTGATTTTTCTGATACTTTTTTAAAAAAATACTGTTAGAATTACCAAAGTGGGATCCCTGGGTTCTTGAATGAGATATGTATGTATGTACATATATGTATAAAACACTGACTTTGGCAGGTAAAAAAACCTGCTGCATAACGTTGAGATTGAAAAGATAACTGAACTTTTTATGCCTAAATGTGAAAGAGTGAATTATGCTGAGATATATATATATATATATGTGTGTGTGTGTATATATGTGTATGTGTGTATATATGTGTATGTATGTATATATACACATACATACATATGTATATATATACATACACACGTATATATATGTATATATATAAAAGTTAGGGACTGCTGTATTGTACAAGCTGGGTGTATAAGCAAGTAAACTAAAGCAAGCCTTACCTATCATGAGGTAAAACAAAACATAAAGGCCAGTAACTGTAGAAAAGGAAAGTGTAATGAGCATTCTTTATAATGAGCAGCGAACATTTTGTGTTAAAAGACTTCTGTTTTATTAAGTACCTGTCTGCATCAATAAGGACAGTCAAATCCTAAATAATTTTTAAAAATAAAATTCAAGATAATTTATTTTGGAAACACAAGTTACCGGGAATGGTTATATTTTTACAGAAAACAATGAGTGCATTTTGGGGAGTTGATCTTGGTTTCTGGGTTAGCACTCTTATATACAATGTCAAACCAGGCATGATGTTTCATTTGTAGATTTTCCATCCCATTTTGTTTCCACGTCCCTGCTTAAGTAAACAGTAAATTCTCTCAGTTTTATCCGGCATTGTTCTCATTTTAGTATTTCCAATCTTTGTATATCTTTTCCTATGTTTTTGGATGCTGATAACAGACAAAGGGACAATCAGGATTGCACTTCTGGGCATTTTCTGAAAGGCACAGTAGGATTTGGGAAAGCAGGGTGGGTTGAGACTTGTGATCCTTTGGATAGCTGGAGTTTTGCTGGATGGTCCATGTCAGAGGTGTTGCTCTGAAAGTCACACTCTGCAGGTCAGATTGTGGAAATGCTGATCCACTCTTGTGTGGTGAGCTGAAGTGACACCTCTCAATCCTTCCCTTTGCACTGTTGTTCCAGAGGCAGTAGTGTTGGGATCAAGACCAAAGCCAGGGATGTGACATTGTGCCTGTTTTCTCATGGACATCCCTTTGCTCCATTCAGCTCCGTGTGCAGTACTGCCCAGGAGTTCTCCTGCCTGCAGGGCAGTGACTGCAGAGCTCACCAGGATAAGCATCAGAGAGTTTTGGTGGAGGTTGCTGATGTACATTCCTGCTTATCTGTGTTACTTCTGGAAAGCTGAAACCTTCTCCTTGTTTTTGCACTTTGATTCCTATAAAACAAACCTCGTTATTTGCCCATGGTATTTCAAGTGAAAAAGGAGAAAATGCTGAGTTACTTCCTTATCTCCATTCATGAATCCTCCTGTTGGTTTAGTATTCACTCTGGTTCTGGTTTTTTACAGCCGCAGACAATGGTGGGACTGCACCTGGTGGCACATCAGGAATTCCTCCCAGCAATACTGCTGGGAATTCCAAGTCAGCAGCAAGGAACCTGGGCTCCTCAGCAGGAGAGAAGGAGGAAGGGAAGAAGGTCCGACGGCAGTGGGAGTCATGGAGTACGGAGGACAAGAATACTTTCTTTGAGGGACTGTATGAGGTACGTGTAGAAGAAAATAACAGATTTAGATGGCTTTGGTTAGAGTCTGGGTATTCCTAAAGAAGGATGATTAGGGTGAGATTGGCAGGAGCAGAAGGCCACTTACAGATGAGCATTTGTGGGGCCATACATGGGGCTATAAAACAGCTGTCAGTCAAAGCCACATGTCAAAAGTATCATGTTTCTTGGGGTTTTTTTTCTTTAAATACACAGGAAATATTTCTGAGCTTTATTAAGGAATGTTTATAGTAATTTCAGTTGTTACTGAATTATGGTTCTGTTTCAAATGAAAAATAATTAAATAATGTCCCCATCTGAACTTTCAAAAGCAACATATTTGCTCTGTAATAACACCAAACAAGAAAAGCTGCTCTGCTCTAAAGAGAATTGTGTTTAGTCTTTAGCCATGAAGAGGCTAGAACCAATTCAGTCCTAGGGCTGAGAGACAAGAAAAAGTTACATCATCTTATCTTCTGACTCTTATGATGTATATGATGGATTCCTGCTTGTCCTGTTCCTATGATTATCTCAACAGCATATCTGTTTTGAAAATGCATGCCAAAGGTAAAAACAAAAGCAGTGATGGGGAGTTTTCCTTGCACATGTGCATCTTTTTCATTTTAGGCATGGTTTCACATACATGTATTTTGTGGACAAAATGAACACTAAACAGTGTTTTCTTTATTTAACTCCTCTCAATTGCAGTAATATTCCTGGGAATCAAATAATGTTTTAAGCCACTTCACTGATTTTTTTTGAATAGTGAGTAAAAATTTTAAAAACTTGTTTTAAGGTGGATCTGAGACTCAGTCTCTCCTACCGTTCATTTTGTGGCACCACCTTTCAGAAGACGTTTTCATACTTTGTATTTAAATCAGTTCCAGCCTTTTCTGAACACAAACATTTTGTGATAGCAGGAGTTAATGTGTATAAAATCAAATCTTTTGAAACGCAAATTTTTTACTCCTAGTAACAGTGACATGAAATAAACTGTAAATAAAAGTGCAGCTGGTAAATATAGTATGTTTTTCATTTGCTCTAGTTAGAAATGGTGGGGGGAATGCAGAGAAAAGTAAAGAATTCTCAGGAAGAAAATCCATGTTTTCAGTCCCACTACTTAATACATTTTAAGTGAAGTTGAGTGACTTTTTTAATTTGCTAGCAACTTACTGTTTTTATTTCGAAACAGTGAAAGAAACTGGAAAGTAATTTATTTGGCATCTATATTGAATTTTATATAAAACAAAGGAAGCCAGTGCAATTCTTTCACTATTGAGTTCTGATCCTCAAAAAATTTGTGTATGGCCTTTGAAATCCAGCTTACTGCAAAGAACGCCCAAGTCCCTCACATTGTTTGACTTGACTTATGACAAGATCCGAGTTTGGGTTTGAGTATTCCAATTTGATTTATTCTTTCTTCAGCACGGGAAGGACTTTGAAGCTATCCAGAACAACATTGCCCTGAAATACAAGAAGAAAGGCAAACCAGCAAGCATGGTGAAGAACAAGGAGCAGGTCCGGCACTTCTACTACCGCACCTGGCACAAGATCTCCAAGTACATTGACTTTGACAATGGTTAGTATGCACCAGAATGGGCTTGGGGCAAGGGTTGGAGTCCTGCCTTTTAGAGGTGAGAGAATGGAAATATGTACTGAATGTAGAGTCGTAGAACCACAGGATGGTTTGGATGACAAGGGTCCTCCAAAACTGTCCCATTCCATCCCCTGCTGTGGGCAAGGACACCTTCCACTAGACCAGGCTGCTCAGTGTCCTGTCCAGCATGGCCTTGGAGACCTTCAGGAACAAGGAGTCCACCATGTCTCACTTCTTATTTTTATTAGCATGGCCCTGTCAAGGTTCGTGTTTTGTGAAAAATACTTTTCAAAACCTGGTGTTTACATCACTACTGTTCTGTGAATTCACCACACCATAGTAAATGCAAATGCTGCTGTTAATACTGGGGAAACACCAGGTTCAAGCAAATGTTTTTGTATTCTCAGGAACACACCTTCAAGGAGAACTGCTTAAACATTAATCAGGCATGGCTCCATCAAGCAAACTGACACAGCACCACTTTGCAATTCTTGGGGGAAGGTAGAAACAAATTACAGTCCAATACAAGTGTAAATGGTGACATGTTTGCTCCCACTTCAAAGAAGTTTGAAATTGTACCATGGGTTCAATAACTTAGGATTCCCAGTGACATATTCCCCTTCCCATTCATTTCCCTCCTTCTGCAACTGGTTTAATGAAAATGAAATTGGGAAGTCAGATAAACTGCTGGTGGTGTTTTATGACAGTAATAATAACATGATAATTGAGAATGGATTTTTATCAAATTATTACTACTTAGAAGCGGACAGAAAGGATTCAAGTTAGTCTATGGGTGGCTTAATGTGAATAACAGGTTAAAGAAATGTATTTCAGAGTGACCAGATTTTACTAAGATTCAGTTCTTCTGACTTTAAGGTGTCAAAAATGTCAGTTCTCCCACAAGCTTGTTGACTAATAGTCTCCAGAGTTTTCTGGTCCTTCTGATGGCGTATTCTAAGATGCATAAATCATGGCAGTTTGTGGTGGTTGAATTTCTTGGTCTTTGAACTTTTCCTAAATATCAGCAAAGGTTTGGATAGTAAATTCATCTACAGTTTGTGGCCAGAGCCTCTCAAATTAAAAATAACTCTTCAGGGAGAAATGGATGTGGAAAGAAGTTAAAGGAATGCAAAGCTAGTGTACAATACAATCTCTTTACCACAGAATCAACTAGCATGGAAAAGACCTTTGAGATCATCGAGTCCAACCTATGGCCACCTTATCAAGTAGACCATGGCACCAAGTGCCACCTCCAGAGACAGTGACTCCACCACATCCCTGGGCAGCCCATTCCAATGCTCAATCACTCTTTCTGTGAAGAACTTCCTCCTAATATGTATCCTAGACCCCCCCAATGCAGCTTAAGGCTGTGTCCCCTCATTCTGTGACTGGTTGCATAAGAGAAGTGATAGACCCCCACCTGGCTACACTCTTCTGTAGAGATCTGTAGAGAGTGGTGAGGTCTCCCCTGAGCCTCCTTTTCTCCAGGCTAAACAACCCCTGCTCCCTCAGCCACTCCTCACAGGACCTGTGTTACAGACCCTTCACCAGCCTTGTTGCCCTTCTCTGAACACATTTGAGCATCTCGACATCCTTCCAAAATTGGGGGGCCCAGAACTGGGCACAGCACTCATGGTGTGGCCCAAGCAGTGCCCAGCACAGGGCAAGAATCCCTGTCCTGCTGCTGCTGGCCACACCATTCCTGATCCACGCCAGGGGCCATTGGCCTTCCTGGCCACCTGGACACACTGCTGGCTCCTGTCCAGCTGCTGTCCATCAGCACCCCAGGTCCCTTCCTTCCTGGGCACTGTCCAGCCACTCTGTCCCCAGCCCATAGTGCTGCAGGGAGTTCTGATCAAAGTGCAGGACCCAGCACTAGGTCTTGTTAAACCTCACTGAAAATTTTAAATAATGAGTTAATAAAAGTAACGGATTAAGGATAAATGGATATGGCTAGAAAGAAGCTGAAGGGATGCAAAGCTACTGTACCATACACTTAATATTGTACTAGGTATGATAGCACATACTGTACCACGAGTATGTGGTTTCTTTATGAACTTCCGTGTTCCTGAGCTTAGGTTACCTGAAGGAGCACTTGAGTTTCTAAAGCACCTGGCGCAAGGTGTATTTGTGAGTTCCTTTTTTCAAAACAAGGCAGCACTTTTAAGATGAAGCTGTTAGTATTTTATTTCAAAGCCAGTGGCAGCAAACACAGTACAGAAGAATTTTTAAAATAAAAAGATGTCACAGAAGAAGTTAATGTGTTTTTTCGATAACGTTAAGCTACGTGGGGTCTAGAATCGCAATGTCTGAAGGAATTTAACAATCAGTGCAGTAGTTTGATTAGGTTTAGTACTGGTGCTTGGATTTTGAGATCAAAGACAACTGAAGTTTTGATGAATAGACAAAAATAAATATTTTTACTTGATTGTAATCCACAAGACTGTTCTTGCTGTCATAGATCTTTAGTTCTATTAGCAGCAATGTTCACATCTTGTGTGTTGAAGAAAAAGGACAAGAAAAACACTTGCAAAGTTGAACAGAATGTCAGCAATTTTTTGTGTAAAAATTTAGAATCTGGAATTTGCATCAAATCTCTTATGGTGTGTTTGTGTGCACAAAAACTGTTCTCTGTCTTCTGGAAAAGCCAGACCTACCTCTGAGTTTGTAAAATGTACAAGAGTTCTGTGTGCATTTGCTTAGGGGCATGTGGACATTTCACTTAGAATCTGTAAACAGTTGATACTAGACCTAGCTTTATTATGAATTAGCTTTATTTTGCATATTGAGCAGTTGCATATTTGTTTAAATTCCATGTAAGCTGCTTTGTTTTCCTGTAATCTAAAAAATGCCATGAAAAGGAAGTTGGTGGACCAATCCCATTATAGTGTTTCTTGAACCAAAACTTAATTTTGCCTTTTATCTGATTTGTCTCATCATTGAACATAAAAAATCCTCTCCTTTTTAGTGTTGAGATGACTATCTGTAATGTAGCTGTGCCTATCTGCAACCTGCATCTCACTGACACCTTTTCTGCTTTCTAGTGTTTTCTCAAGGGCTGAAAAAATCTTCCCTGGAGCTGTATGGCTTAATCTGCTATGGGGAACTAAGGAAAAAGATCGGGGGATGTGAGTATGAATGACTTCAGGTTATTTTTACTTGATGGAATTAGAAGTTTTTTTGCTATGTTATTCCCTTACCTGGGATTGCTGTCATAACGGGTAATGAACGAGACTGTTGTGAATGTTCATACTGACGTTGTTCTGTTTGTTTAAAGACCTCCAGTGTGTTAATTGGAGAAGCAGTGCTCACTTGGAGAAGCAGTTTTGAGCTGTTTGATGACAAAGCAGGTGCAGAAGCAAGGCACATTGCACTGTCAGCAGAAATCAGCGTTTCTTTCCTGTACCCACATCTTGTTTTACAAGCAGACTCTTCTTGCTGTGACTGGGAGTAAGATTTCCCAGTCACCATGGCAATGTCTGCAGCCTCTGTGCTTCTGTCTTTTTAGAACTTTGTGACTTGGTAACATAGTTTACTCACTGTCACTTGGAAAACTCTTGTCTCCAGGATCAAATGTACTTAAGAGGCAAGACTCTACACCCACTTATGACAGCTCTACTCTGTAGCTGTGGAAAGCAGTTTCTTCCTTCCCCCCTTTATTTTTTTTATTTTTTCTCTTGTGATATTCACAGTCAGAGAAATGGAGAATAGCTCTTACTGAGAGCTATTGAGACATGAAAGCACTCTAGAAATACTTTTAGCATTGCCAGAGGAGGTTAATTGTTCAGTGAATAGATCTGGGCCTAACTGTCATATAAATCAAGTTACCAAAATTTGAAAACATGCCCTGTAATGCATACAAAAAAGCGAGGGTTGCACGTGCATTTTATTATTTACTTTTTGGTTGTGTTAAGCACTAGGATGCTGTTTCATTCTGTCTTGCTGCCTTAGCAACAGAGATTGAGCAGGAAGAAGCTTTGCTTTTTAAGACCCCCAGTGTCAGATTAAAGCCCAGTGCTCCAATATGGCTGTAGTGCCTAAACTAGGGTCATTTAATCCATGTGTAAAAAGTAGTTTTTGTGGCAAGGATCATGTAAAGCTTGCATGTTATGAAATTACAAACTTTCCAGAAGAGCTCTGTTAAAGCATATTTATGCACGTTAGTCCTGTGTGAGTATAAAATGTAATAGGCTGAAAACCCAACAGGACACAGAGAAGGCCTTGGGTTTAACAGTGTAAATTCTAATTCACTGTGTTATCTCATTTACTGCAAAGGTATGGATGACAAGAACGCAGCTAAACTCAATGAGCTCATCCAAGCTGGGTAAGTAAGAAATTACTCTTGAAACTCATAAAACTGTGTTGTTCAGCAGCTTGACTGTTGTACTGATCATCCAGAATTTGGGACATTTCTTAATTTTCAAGAGCTGAAGTTTGATGTTTTCCATTTTTAGTTTATTTTGTGTCAGGATATTTCTCCCTTTTTTCATGAAGCCATTAATTGGTAATAATAAGGCATTATGGTTAAAGTTTAATAAAATGCTTTATTTTTTCTTTACTAAATTTGTAGAAATAGTCTTTTTCCATCCTCCCAGCCATGGATTTCGGTTAGAAAATTAGTGTCTAAATAGATCTTCTTTTATATTAGTTTGATAATTTCTGTAGACTCTGTCCTAGATTGCGTGAAGCTAATTGTACTTAATGGAAAAAGGAATTAGGGGAAGCAGAACACCTGTATGTGGGGAGCTGGGATGTTCTAAAGCATGTGTGAGGGAACCACACATCGCTGTAGTTGTGGAAGAATGCTGAAGTGGCAGGGTGAAAACTTGCATGGGAAACCTTTAACGTTTTGTCACATTTATGGTTGCTCTGTGTATCTTCATTTACTGAATAGTGTACTTTGCTTGCTGACTTCTGCCGTTTCCCCTCACGCTTCGTAGTTCGTGCTTCTCCATAGAGATGTCAGCAGGTTTGCAGTTGTTTGGTTTCCTCCAATGTGGTTTTCCTCCCAGAGTTTAATTGTTTTGGTCTTTGGTTTTGGTTTGTTTGTTGGGGGTTTTTTGGGGGTTTTTTGGTGGGTTTTTTTTTTTTTTCCCCAAAGAATATTTTTTCCATAATATACTTACATTTTTCACACTTCTTTTCTGGTTTTTATCTTAGGTTTCAGTTGGGTTGGTTGTTTTTTCTCATCTCTCTGCCCTTTGAAGCACAGATAGAGATGCAGTCAGGAGTTTGTGATGCTGATCCATGTTCATTTATAAGCTGCTCTATACTAACAGATGGTGGATACCTGCAGCCCAAGGTCCACCTGCACAGGTGGAAGACAAATTGAGCACAAACAACTACCAGGAAGCCTGACTCAACACTAAATGCTTTATGACAAGTAGCTGGGCCCTTGAACAGAAATAAGAAATATGAAAAATGAACAACAGCACTTTTCTTCTTTCTTCTTTTTCTTATATCTGTTAGCTCAGCTGTTTTAGGCAGATCAGACTTTCTGGGCCTTCTGAGCAGCCAGGCCCTTGTTTCAGTCACCTTCCACTCATGTGATGAAACAATTTCCACAAAACTTGATTGGTTTATATAGTCATATCAGTTAATGTAAAAAATATGCTTCTCTTCCCAGACCCCTTCTTACTGGTACTGTTATACTGTCAAGATAATAATAATGATGATGATGATAATAGTAATGCTATTTCTGACTCTTCACTCATGCTTCAAGGGCACATTTGATGATAAAGAATTGCTTTAGTTAAAAGCAAGGAGGAGAGTCAGCTTGCAGAAGTAGTCAAAAGAATTTGCAAACAGATTACAAATAGGGAAGAGTAGGGAAGAGGATCTGCTAATTTTTCTGATAAAATCATATCTACACTTTATAATAGAAAGATAAATATAAGAGGATATGGAGTCTCATGCTCAGGCTGAGGTGCTCAGGAGGAGGTTTTACTTTTCATCCTTACCTTAACTTATTGATTAGCTATCCACAAAGGTTTCTGTGTCCCTCTCTGAGTCTTTGCACTGGAGGACACTGACAGAGACTTTACACTGTTAGAACTTGGTGGGAGCAACTGTATTCAAACAATTCTTGTTTCCAAGAATTAAGTTGAAAGGAAATCTGCCTTTCCAGCCCATGGGTATTCCAAATCTATAGAAGCTCACAGTTCAGTAACTGAAACTTTTGAGTTGCTCACCCAATCAGCTCAGTCTTCTCAGGTATGCCTTCACTTCTGCTGCCCTTTTGCAATTTTTCCTCTTAGCACTGTAGACAACTGCTCTTTCTGCATGATGGTGTTTTACTTACAGCATAGGAATACTCTCTATAGTTTATTTCATTTTACTGCAAGGACTTGTGTTCAATCCTGCTGCTTCTATGCCAGCTGATCTTTAATGCTTCAAGTATTAGGTAGTAATACTGCCATTGGTAATTTGATTGGTCTCAATGCCTGCCTTTTAAGTCCCTGAAAAGAGAACAGGACTGATGGAGTGAAGAAATTAAGTAGTTTCACGGTGTGAAAACAAAAATGACCTCTGACTTTTAAGGATCTCTGAAACTCTTAAAGTGATACTGAAGCTGAACCAGTGAAATATATAAAACTGTAAAAAGTTACTTTGTTCAGGTTTTTCCACAAGCTGTTAGACCTCATGTCTGCACCAGATATGGTGATCATCTTTCCAAATGAAAGACTGCAAAAACTTCAGACTCTTTCTTCCTGTGATTAAGAGTCATGAGTATAAAGGATCTTTATTATATTGTGGTGACCGAAACTACACACAGAACTCAAGGTGAGGCCCCCCAGTGCAGAGCAGAGTGGGACAATCCTGTCCCTGCTCCAGCTGGCGATGCTGAGCCTGGTGCTCATGGGACAGGGATTTCCCTCTTGGCTCCAGGGCACTGCTGACTCAGCTCCAACTGGCCCTCAACCAGGACCCCCAGGTCCCTTCTGCAGCTGCTCCCCAGCATCTCATTCCCAGTCTGTCTGTACTGGGTTGCCCCATCCCAGGTGCAGAATCCAGCACTGTCCCTTGCTGAGTTCCACATGGTTGGTGATTGCCCAGCCCTCTCATTTGTTCAGCTCTCTCTGCAGGGCCTCCCTGCCTTCAAGAGAGTCTACAGCTTCTCCCAATTTTGTATTGTCTGCAAACTTAGTATCCCTTCCAGTCCTGTGTCCAAGTCATATATGAAGGTGATGAAGAGGACAGGGCCAAAGATGTGTATTAACACATTGTTGTTACTGGTTCCTCTAAGTATTTCTCTTTCCTTACATCCAGGGCTACAACTGTTCGTTACAAAGGCAGAAACCTGCGTATCAAAGCTCCTATGTGCAGGGCTTTGAAGAAACTCTGTGATCCAGATGGTGAGTAAAAGATGCTGGAACATGAAGGTGTTCTAGAAGATGGCTGGAAGCATAGAAAGTGAGCATGCTTGTTCTGGTGTGTCCATCACTGGCAGGGAGATTTGGGCTGTCGAGTGTTTGTCCTGGGCACAGTATTCTGTCTTGGTCTATTTGCTTGTGTAACCCCAGTAACTTCAGGACTCACCCAGTTTTCTTACCAGCTAAGGTGAAAAGGAGATACCCACACCAGACCAGGTCACTGCTGCTTTACACATTGTATTTTCACTGTCTGTGAAGGTACCAGTGAATCAGCAGCAGTATAGTGTTTAGCATTGAACATTTTCAAATTTTTGCCTTCTCCTACTCAGCTATGTGTGATTTCATTTAGGTTTTTTTTGTTTTCTTCCTTGTTCCCAAGTAAGTAGAAGGCTGTTCAAAGGTCTGAAATACTGTACTTGCGCAAAGTTTCCAGACATCTGATTTTTGACACTGCTTATTCAGCTGGAATCCCCAGTACCACTGCAGTGTCCAAGGATAAGAACATATTGGAACAAAAGGTGATTAAGGAAGCAGGCTCACTGGTGAAGCTGAGCTGCCCGAGTTGTCTGTAGGGGTGTCTGATCTTTTGTGTTGTGTAACAGCATACAGTGTTGTGATTGAGTTGTCCTTCTTTGACCCTTTATGCTTCTCTCCATTCAGGTGTGAGTGATGAAGAGGACCAAAAGCCGGTACGGCTTCCTCTCAAGGTCCCTGTGGAGTTGCAGCCACGGAATAACCACGCATGGGCTCGAGTACAGAGTCTTGCCCAGAACCCACGGCTCAGGTAATGGAGAACTGATTGTGGTGCTCAGAATAGGGAAATAGGTGAGCAGCATCCTGGCCCCTGCCTCTTTCTTCAGGGTTCTCCTTCCAAAGTGGACAGTTCATCTTGGATAATGCAGTTGGCCTAAGTGTATTTAGTCTGAAGCCTTTGTCCAACCAGAGTGCATGGTTTGTAAACAGGAGTTATCATGTGGTAAAATTAGATTGTTCTTTACATCTTTTAATTTGAGTAATGAAGGAGCTACTAGCTTTGGAGATAAGTATAGTTTGTGCCACTTAATGTCAGAGCAGAGGGCAAGTAAAATGGCGATAGTAGCCTTGGTTCTACAAATATTTGTATTGACTGTACCACAGACAGAGAGAGGGGAACGTACACAGTGGTCAGAGGTGCCTGCACATGTTGTTTCAAATGCAGCACTTCAGTGTAGTGACCAAAGATCATGATAGAAATACTCATTCTCTTCTCTGCTCTAGGTTTATTTAGTAAAATGCTTTCAAAAAGTAAATGTTTAAGCATCTTTTGTGTCCCTTTCTCTCTTTCTTTTTATACTTTATGTAGTAGCTTCGTGCCTTGCCTGCACTTCTGCAGTTCAGCTAAGTCCTGCCGTCTTTTCCTATCTTCTTCCACCTGGAAAAAATTGTTTCTTGAATCACAGCAGTCAGGTTTATCTGACAGGCTTTCAGAATGTGTGAATTGTCACGGTTGTGAGTTAATCTAGATTTTAAAGTCGTGGGATAACATGGTTTTGGTTTTGGTGTGGCATTTTTTTTCTTAGTGCTTGGGAGTGTCTTTTGTGCTGGCATTATAGAATTCCAGTTTATTCCTTCATTCCCCTTCTAGCATCAAGGTTAGGACTTGGAGCTCCTGCTGACAGTTGTTCTCTGTTCCCTTGCTTTGCTCCTCTTGGTACAGGATGATTGTGGAGTTACATCGGAAGGTCTCCAGTCTCCTTGAATTCCTGAAGCAGAAGTGGGCTCTCCATGAAGTGCGGGTTGTATCCTTTTCCTACTCAGTCTGTTCCATGTGCTATGTCCTGGGAGCAATTCCCTTCATATTCCAAGTTCAGTTTTGCATCAGAAAAGTGAACATACTTCATAAATGTTCCTGCCCCTACTTAGTGGAGATAGAGGTAAAGTCTCAGTATCACTAATGGAACCTTTTGTGGGAGATCACATAGTGTTCTGCTTTTACCTCAACTCTTCTCTGCTATGATCCCATGAAAGCTAGTTAAGAAAAAATTACGTTCCTGCCTTTATTTCATTTCCTCAAACAGTGATCTTAGTCTGGTTCATTATCAGAGGGTGACCCTCATACAGCCTGGATAATAACTGAAAATTCTGTTTCCAGTTTCAGCAGAGAGATTAAGGACAGATCTTTGCACTTAGTGCAGTTTCACCAATGAAGGCTTCAGCTTCTTGTTGGGGTAGCTGCTGCTACCTGCAACGTATCTCTGCACAGTCTGAGCCATACAGCATTCAGGGTGTCCCTGCCTCTGAACTTCGATCCATGCAATAGAAGGATTTGTGAGTTAACAGCTGTTCTGTTCTGAACCTAGTCCTTCTGACTTGTAGTTTTTATTCTCTTCTTGGGCCTTTTGTTCAGGCTTTTCTGTTTAATTTGTGAGCCTGGAAGGAGTAGCAGCATAGCACTTGAAAATCTGAAGGATATCAGGGTGTGTAAGGTGGAGTTTGCTGCACTAATGAGAGGCTGCTTTGCTGTGCAAAGTTGGAGGTTTTGTTGGGATTTTTTTTTACAATTACAGTGGTGCATGAAACAGAGAGAAGTAATTTTGTTTGGAATGGATATTTATTTTGGTCTTGTAGCAGTTCTTCACTGCAGTCTTTATCACCACAAAGGACCCAATTTCTGATTACAGTGTCTTCACTATAATCTGTGCTGAATAGAGAACATGTCCTCGATCAGCTAGGTTTCCTTTTTTCTTTTTTTTTTTTTTTTAACTTGCAGAGCAGGCTCCCAAGTGCTTTTTTGGAAGGGGCAGACAACTGTTACATTCTTTGACACATCTTTTTTAGCGTAAAACACTTGAAGAACAGCAACTTCGGGACTCCAGAGACTCAGAAACAAGAGGCAGCTTCTCAGAGGAGAAAGTGATGCTCCATCTCTTTCCAGGGGAGAACTGTACCCTCACTCCACTGCCTGGGGTAGCCAGAGTGGTCCACTCCAAGGCCTTCTGTACTGTGCATTGGCAGGAGACGGGCAAATGCAAACAGAACACAAAGGACTCTCACTTACTCCCCCCCGCCCAAATCCTCGGCATACAGAGTGGTCAGGGGACAGCAAGGGGACAGCTGAAATACCTGCGGGGAATGGAAGGTAAGGGTGTGGGAAGGGCAGAGAGCACTACCGAGCCCAGCAGAGCCTTGCAGCCTGCAGCTGAAGTTTCTGCAAGCACTGAAGATGGTGGCCCAGAGCCTGTCCTGGTGGACGGAGCAGCGTCAAATCTTGGCATCACTAATTCCCTCCAGAAACCACCTTCTGGACTTCAGGATCCAGGAGGGCACCAGGAAAAGCTGAGCTCAGTGACCCCCTGTGTGGAGGGCAGGGAGGCCCTGGCTAGTGACCAGGCAGCTGTGCTACCCTCGTGCAGCACGGCGTGCACTTGCACCAAGATCCCTGACGTGGAGGAGCTCTCTCTGCTCGATCCATTCCCACGGTACATGAAGTCCTGCCAGGACTTAATTGTCCCAGAGAAATGTTCCTGCACAGACAAACTGCATGGGAAAGACTCTGCTTCAGCAGCTGGTAATGTTTCTCCAGTGGCTTTTCCAAGCAGGAAGAGTGCAGAGACCTCTGACTCCTGTTCCCAGCTACTGAGAGGTGGTGTGGCTTCCCCTGGCAGCAGCAGATGTGAAACTCAGGCAGGCCACAGCCAGGGCCAGCAGCCCGATGCTTGTACAAAGGATATCATGGATGCAGTAATGGAGGATTCTCAAGAGAAGCTGGGCTCCTTGTTTCCACCTCCATCTCAGGGACAATCCAGTACAAAGTCTCTCAAGGATGACCCAAGCCGGCTCTCCCAACAAGTTAGAGAAGAAGGATGGAGTCTGCGAACCTCTGAGAGCCTTACGCTGGCTGAAGTCTACCTCATGATGGGCAAACCGAACAAGCTGCAGCTGGAATATGACTGGTTGGCTGTCTTGGGGCCAGAAACCCAGGATGCTAGAGAGCAAACATCTGAGTCAAGTGCTGTCCCTGCATGTCCTACCTTTCACAAGCAGAGACTCTTGAATTGCCTTCTGAAACTCATCTCCACTGAAGTCAATCCCAAACCAGTAAGTACCTCTTGCTCATGCTCCAGATAGTAAAATCTAGTTTCATTTGGGGAGTAACTGCCCAGTTGTGCATTCACAATAAATCAGTAACTAGCCATGTCAAGAGCTTTGGAGATTCCTGGTTTAAATTATACAAAAACCACAACACAAGACAGCTGGCTACAGAGTGGACTTTGCTTTGTGCTTTTTACCCTGCCTTTTAGCTTCTGGTTTGCTGTGAGTCTCATTGGTGTTCCAATGAACATTGAATGTGACTGCTGGAAAGATCAGTTGTCAGGTGAGGCGCCTTCTGATCTCTCTCAGATCTACAGAACCTTAGAACAGCCCAGGTTGGAAGGGGCCTTGGAAGATCATCTAATCCAACCTTTTGTGGGAAATGGAGCCTGGATGAGATTAATATTCCACATGAAAACTGCATTCATTTTCAATGTTTATGTAGTCCAAATTACACAGTGTGAGAGTGAAAAGAATGTATTTCTTCAGAACGGCAGAGTCAGTAGAACTGTGCCTGCCACAGTTGATTTGTGTAAAAGTTCCCAGGATAAAAGACTCCAGGATAACTGTTTAACAGTCCCAGAAAAGTACCTTCCTCCTTAGGTAGACCTTAGGGAATGAACTCGCTTTCCTTCTTGTGCTTTGTAACCTGTATCTAAGATTTGCCCCAGCAATACCTGAGCATCCAGTTCCACCTAGTGCAGCCGATTGAAATTTAGTGAATCATCTTTTTAAAAGACCCAGAGTTCAGCAGATCTGCCTGTGGTAGATACAATGAGCTAAAGATTCTGTTCCACCCAGGATGCAAACGTATCACTGTTCCCAAGCACGGAGTTCTTTGATCCTTGTTTGTTGGTGATTTAGCCCCCCTCAAAGTTCCTTTTGATTATGATTCTGCAGACACAGAATGAAGGATTTTATAAATTTAATTCCATCTTTATTCAGATGCAGCTCCAGATATAGACTTTGTTTAAACTGCAA
Organism: Certhia americana; assembly: GCA_018697195.1. Taxonomy (NCBI): domain Eukaryota; kingdom Metazoa; phylum Chordata; class Aves; order Passeriformes; family Certhiidae; genus Certhia; species Certhia americana. The sequence continues at coordinate 15,578,182 of CM031870.1, forward strand.
AGGCTTTTTGGTCTGATATCTCCCAGATCTGGGATACTGTCTCCTGTTTGGCATCTGCTTTTACTTCTGGTGACACAGGTGACAGCTCGGCATGACATGATGAAACAATCACAAAGTATAAAGAAGGACATCCCTGAGACTTGGGGGGAGAGGAATTGAAGAGGGGAGGAAACCAGAAGTTAGGATTTGCATGTGTTTTCCTGTCACTTCCACACTCTTGGCTGTCTTAAAATAGCATAGTACTGCAGAACAATTAAAGGAGCTCTTTAAGGATATCGTACGTTCTGGCAAAAAGAAGGAACACAACCTTTCGTTTGTCAAATACCACTTTATTCTCACTGTTTTTCAGAAAAACACTCTCTTTGCAGCATGAACTTTATGGCACTGATATTGCAAAGGCCAGGAAGGTATTTACTGCTTCACTGAAAGCACTGTAGTCGTCTTGAAAGTTGTGTTTCATCAAATAATGGCAGGAGCCATGATATTTTTTGCCACAGGGTATTTTAAGAGGAAGGATCGATTGTGTTCATGCCGGCTGTTTTCGCTAGGTAATCTGTAACAGCCAAAGAAGCCAGCTGTGCTGTGGTTCATTCCTTAAATGAAAATCATCAGCATAAAACAAACTGTGAAGTGGCATGGCAGTTGAGCAGGGGATGTAATTTTAAGCCTGTGATTGCACACGGATTGCTTAAAAAGGGAGGGTTTTCTAGAAAATAGTTTATACAACTTAATTAAACAACTGGATAGTCCTGGAAAACTATGTAAGTGCATGTGTCTCTTGTTAGTGCTGTGGTACAGTGTGAAAGAGAAGGGAAGAGGAAAAGTTCAAGCTCTAATCAAGCTCTACTTGATTAGAATTAAGAGAGAATTAAAATGTTTTTCTCCAGATGTATTTCTCACCAGAGCAGCCTTCTGGATGGAGTTTATGAAAAATAGTTTTGCACTGAATTAAAGCCAACACCTTTTCTTTTCTCTTTCTTTCTGTCCCACGGTGAGCCAGCACATTGCATGAAGCTTGTTGAGTGTTAACCCAATTGTAACATAAGTTAATATATTGAATTGGTGACATCCAACACTGCTAAATGGGCAGGAAGATAATTTCAGCTGCCCCTCACTCCCACTAGGAGGTATTGCTTAGAGTACTTTAAGGCATTGTAGTATGTCAGATTTTAATTTTAAGGCTTCCTAGGTACAGTGAGTTTTACAATACCTTTGTTGTACCAGCACACAGTGTTGATTTAGTGTGCATTTTCAGACACCCGAGATGAGCTCCATTGCCACGTCCCCCATAAAGCCTGCTCAGGAGGAGCAGTCCCTGACCCCCCCAGGAAAGGTGATTGCCATCAACACCAGGAGCCCAGGCTGTGCACGGAACCAGGCTGCCCTCCGCAACAAGACCTTTTCTCCTGGTGCTGCTTCCAGCTCCTCAGGTGAGTATTCCTAAAAATCCACTTGACAAAATCAACTTATTAGTACCTCACACCATAACGAGAACTTCCCAGTGACTGAACACTGGAAGGAGGAGTGCTCTTACTCTTAGGAACTTCACTGTCTGAGAACAGTGGCATCTGTTGATTTGCTTTAGGATTGTCCTAAGTCCAGTGCTGCATTGAATCTTGAATAACAATGCATATAATCAATAATGCAGTTCACAATTCAGAATAACTCTCCTTAGTCGCTCTTAAAGAAGATGCTTGTGGTTTTTTGGGATCTGTGTCATGGTTCAACCCCAGCCAGCCCCGTGCAGGTGCTCAGTCCCTCCCCTCTGGTGGGATGGGGGAGAACTGTAAAAGTGAGAGAACTCATGGTTCAAAATAAAAACAATTTATTAGGGGAAGCAAAGGCCATGCATGCAGAGCAGAACAAGGAATTTGTTTCCTGCTTCCCCTGGGCAGGCAGGTGTTCAATCATCCCCAAGACAGCAGGGCTCCGTCATAGGTAACAGTAACCTGGGAAGGCAGATGCCCTCACTCTGAATGTTCACCCCTCCCTTCTTCCCCCAGCTCCCTGTGCTGAGAGTGACCCCGCCATGGGTGGGATATCACTGTGGCCAGCTGGGATCAGCTCTCCTGGCTGTGTCCCCTCCCAGTTCCTCACTGGCAGTGTGGGGTGAGGAGCAGCAAAGGCCTTAACCAGTCTAAGTCCTTCTCAGGAGTAACTAAAGCATCCATGAGTTATGAACACTGTTGGCAACACAAATCCAAAACTGCCACTGAAGAAAATTAACCCCTTCCCAGCCTGAACCAGCACATGGTGACTGGTGCAGGGTGTGAGATCTCAAGAGAGTATCAGCTTACAAAACAGGCAAGTAAATGCCTGGTGTAAAATCCGTTGATGAATAATTAGTGAAAATTTTCTGTGCCATCCTGCCAGTGCAGGTTTAAATTAAATATTAGGAAGAAATTCTTCCCTGTGAGGGTGGTGAGGCCCTGGCACAGATTGCCCAGAGCAGCTGTGGCTGCCCCTGGATCCCTGGCAGTGTTCAAGGCCAGGATGGAAGTGGCTTGGAGCAACCTGAGATAGTGAAGGTGTCCCTGCTCATGGCAGGGGGTGGAATGAGATGAGCTTGAAGTTCCCTTCCAACTCAAACCAGTTGTGTGATTCTATGATTATAAGATAGAGAATGATTATGATTTGCCTTTTCTTTAATAGCAGGTACAGCTGCTGTAATCTATGAGCCCCAGCCATGCAGACCAAAAATTTCAGTTCTATGCTTCAGCCCAGCTACATTTGCCACCAAATGTTTATGACTTCAGGAAAAGTTTGTGATGGTGTTGGGGTTACTGGGATCAGTTGTGATTCTTAGGCAGTCCTTTTCACACTCCTGCTCTGAAAAGCAATGAACCCAGGAGCAGGTTAACTGGGTTAACTGCTGCTGGAAAGCACCTGTGTGGAGAAAGGCACATCTTGGGTACCTCGAAGTGGCAGCCTAACAATGCTGGCTTTCACACAAGCTGGCTGCATGCAGAGGGAAACCCTACCATATTTTTTAAATTTGAACGCAAATGAGGAAGTTTTACTCAGACAAGGTACTATTATTTCATTGTACCAAATGTGTTTTAAAGAGGGTCCATCTTTGGGAAGGTCTTTTGGTAAATGGATCTCTGCTCCATCACCAGATTGATTTTATTTGGGTTGCATTTTGAATTACTATAGGGAGAGCAGAGGTGGGGAGTGTAAATAAATCATAAACACTGTAAAATGGCTCTGTGTTTGCATTATCTTCCCCTATGTAAGAAATGGTGGATATAGTTTGTTTACTGGGATAGGCCCTCAGGTATGCCTACAAGCTGAACAGATAAACTGATTATGACAGTCTATATGGGGCTGAAAACAGGGCTTCCATTCTAGTCTTTTAAGCAATGTAAAATTACATTTAATCCTCTCCTTCCAAGAATTTCAAAGCAAGTGAATATTAGTGTTATCCATAACAGGTAAATACTGTCAATTTGCATGTGGAACAACTGAAATACAGAAAGGTTCCTGATTTTTGAAACAGCTGGTGACAGAGGCAGAATCCTTAAGCCTCAGCTCTGTATGATCCTTCAGTTGCTAAAGAGTTATTTCCTTTTTGTTTTCACTTTATTTCATTTAAATTGCTGTTAAAATCTTCTAGGTTTGAGAAACCTCCCTAGACCTCTGTTGGTGGCTAGTCCTTCAAGTTCTGGGAGCACTGAGGCCGACAGTGGGCTCTTTGCAGTCCCCACCACCCTGCCCCCCAACAGCCGCCATGGGAAGCTGTTCCTGCCCAGCAAGGAGGCAGAGCTGACCTTCCGGCAGCACCTGGACACCATCAGTGTGAGTGGGATGGCTGGACAGAACATGCAGCATGGAGTGCAGGAGTCAGCTTTCAGGAGGTGTCACAGTATTCTGAGTTCATCAGAGAGTGTGGGCTGCCTTGTGAAGCAGCAGCGCTTCTTATCATGCTCAGTTTTAACACTGTTTAACTGAGATGAGTCAGATTTTGACCATGTAGCTGTGCTCTGAACTGACATTACCTGTTCAGGTAATTCAGGTAATTCAAATCTGAATGCCATCACACAGCCCGATGACACTGATTTGCTGTCTAATTAAGTTGCTCCAGCAAATGTATGTGCCAAATTCAGCAAAAACTGATCCCCTTCTGATGTGTAGCTAATTTTAACGCAGCCTCATTGCTGTATTTAAGTCAAATTCTAATTTTTATGTACACAATTTCAGTAAGAATTTCATAAGAAGCTGAAGTAGTTGGTAATGAAATGGCTTTTTTGGGACAAAGCTTTATTCCTTTAAAAAAAGAAGAAAAAATACATTCTTGTGGAAAACATTCTGATTCTAGCAGAAAGTATATTGTGCTATCTGAAACAAAACACAGTATTTTAGTTAACTCTTAATTCATCTTTATTGAAAATAAGAATTTGGGGAATACAATTTATTCTGTGCCTGGATGCTTAAAATACTTGTAATGCATTTCCTGTTGTTGTCCAGATGCAGTCAGACTTCTTCCTGCCAAAGCCCAGAAAGTTACGGAACCGGCACCTGCGGAAGCCTCTGGTAGTACAGGTCAGAGCAAAGTGTAAATGCCTCTTCTGCTCCCTGAGTGTCAGTAAGGCTGTAGTGATTTGCACAGAACAAATAAGAAACTGAATTTCCCTCATGCATCCACTGGAAACGTGAAGCTGAAATTATGAAGGAACAAACACTTCAGTCTCTAGTGTAAATAGTCATGTTACATTCCCTGTATGAAGAATATCAACAGCTGTGGAAGTCCAGTGCCTAAGGTAGTTTGGAAAAATTAAGTCTCTGAAAGAGGCTTCTGGAACCAGGAAGCTGGTTCTGCTACCTGGGCCTTCTGGCACTGAGGCATAGGCAGTGTGTCCCTGTGCTGTCCTGTGCTGGAGCTGGCAGTCCTCTTAACAACAAAATCTTCCTTTATATCCTTTTCCTGCTTCCTTCTCAGTAGTGGATGCTAAAATGTGGTGGATATAAAGCTCTGTAGTGAAATAAGCCATAACACACATTGAAAGAAAAAGGATTCCTAGGGAAAAACGGGGCTTGGAAAGAGATGTATGGAAGGAGTGGTCTGTTGTTGTGGTGCTTTGGCAACAGACAAGCATTACCCTCCTTCAGACTACTCTGATAACCCTGGGAAAAGGCACATGTCACTGGGACACCAGAGGAAAGTGAGAAAAAAGAAATGTGAAACCTAAATAATGGTAACCTACTGTGGAAAACAAAGTTCCAAGTGTCACTATACTATTTTTTTCTCTTCTGTTTTGTATAAGAGTAGGGGATGCAGAAATTACCCCAAGACTATTTTATATGTATTATGTATATATATGTAATATATATATTTTATATTTATATGAAGACCTGAGATCTTCAAATCTGGGCAATTCCATTTTTTCTTTCTAAGAGCTTCGAAGTGCACACAGCTATCTTGCTCATCCACACTTGCTGAATTTTAAGGGCAGATGAGGTTGTACACAGAGTAGGTCCCATGCTTAAGATCACTGCTGTAATTCTGAGTGTAGAAAATGACTGCAAGTATAATCAGAGAGGATTATAGTTCTAATCAGCATTTCTCTGGGATTTTTCCATGTGGAAATACTTCCTTTTAGTGGTTTACAGGGAAAACACATCATACCTTTTCTGTAGCTTTTTCTCAAGAACACACTTGATCCCATTGCTATGTCTGGTGCATGGTAGTAATGGCACAGAAATACTCTGCTTATTCTGGAAGGTCTAGTGAACTCCTGCAACTTACACAATGAGTGTTACCCTCTCCTGTCTGTATTTAAATCTGTTCTGGTTTGTTGTTTCTCTCACATAGAGAACACTGCTCCCCAGGCCATCTGGAAATCCATCCCAGCACGTCTGTTCCTTTTCTATCTTATCCAACTCATCCATTACAGGTGAGTCTAGCACTTCTATAAACTGAAAAGCGTCCCTTAAAACTGCATAAAGAAGTAATTTCTGAAAAGAAGAAAATACTATTTCAAAATGACAGTGTCACCAGCCTGCAGGATGATGGGTTTGCCCTCCTGGATCATTGTTAAGCAAGTCATGCTTTTGATAAAAAATTTTTCTTCTATTTCCCAAGACTGAAATCATGGGAGATCATGGAATTTTCAACAGGGAGGTGAAATTTGTAATAAAATAGTTAGATAGGATAGATGTAAGGTATAATCATTTGTCTAGATTTTATGTTGGACTTTCCTTAGTACCTGGGCTACTGTTTAAATTTTATACAGCATAAGCAATCCACCGCCCATATGTCCTTTTCTGCTGGTGCACTCTGTGCAGTGGTGGCACAGGTGATCCCCCATGTCTTCACTGACAGCATGAGGGCAGCTCCAGTAGCACAGCAGCACTTGCTGTTGTGTGTCTGTGGCTGGACACTGCTTAACTCACATCACTGTTTTAGTTCTGTTCCATCATCCCCACGACTTGCATTCCTGCAACTTGCTGCTGTTTGGAATTTATTTGCTTCCATTGAACTGTGTTGTGTTCTGCTTTAAAGGTGTTAGATTTCATTTGCCTGAAAGGTATTAATGCTTCCCCCCAGGGAGAGGTTCATTTCGGCCAATCCAGTCCTCACTGACTAAAGCTGCTGTTTCTCGTCCAATTGTGCCCAAAGTTCTTCCAACACAGGCCACCAACCATATGTCTAGTAAGTCAGTCTGAATTCTGCAATAAAAGCCATGCTGGTGTCTTCCAGGCAGATGCTGTCTCTCAGCAGAGAGTGGGTTAGAACAATTAATGAAGTGAAAACAGTGACTGCATCTACATTTTACCTAGAGGACTCTTGAGATGAGGAGACTGTATGGGTTTGAAGTGGATTTTAAAAGATTTGGGTGAGGTTAACCCTTACAACAACTTACATTTTCCACATTGAGTCTACATGGCTGCCAGAGGCAAGATAACAAAATAAGGCTCTGTTTTTTCTAGAACTCCTCTAGCAGTTTGGAAGACAACAACAACAACAACA
>CM031870.1:15585251-15616184 GCA_018697195.1 Certhia americana
AAAAAAAAAAAAAAAAAAAAAAAAAAAAAAAAAAAAAAGGAGAAAAGGATGGGAGGGGAACTGGGATGTTTCTCAACTGTTTTGGTACATTTAATGAGAGGTTGGAACAGGGCAGAAAAGTTAAAACATTTTAGCTAAGAGCAGTGTTACCCTTGGTGCAGGGAAGCAGCTGACCCAGATAATCAAATCATTACCATTGCTAATTTTTAATATGGGTTGAGTTTTGACTCTGAGTAAGTTTTGAAAAATCATGTTTTAGAGAATCGTAACAAAATGAAGAAGAATACATTTGTAATACATTTTTTTGTTTTTTTTGTTTCACCCAAGGTGCTATTGACTTAGCAGCTAAAAGTGCTGGCATTATCCCTGGCAGTCCCATGCCTGTCCTGGACACAGATGGTTTGCCAGGTGTGTCTCCACTGTCACCAGATGCAGTGCCCACAGTGGTGGCAGGGCAGGAGCCAGCAGCAGCACATCAGAACGGAGGCTCCATCACCACTGTGGAGGTCAGAGGCTCTTCAATGTGCTTTTTTCAAGTGCTTCACTGTCCTGCTCTTCCATCGTATAAAAGAGCTGTATTATTATGACTCCTCAGTGAGCTTGCTCCCAGGGCTTGCTGTTAGACACTGCTGTCATGGCAGACCCAGTCTGTGTTGTGCAGTGTGTATTTGGGGTGGAGGGATCAAATCATCTCATTGAATGAATTTCCACCCTGTAAAACGGTTTGCAACTGGTAGAGCACGGAACTTGGCCATTCAGAAATCAGGCTTGAAAACAAATTATGGCATTTCAGAGATTCAGGAGGGGATCTGGGACAAAACACGGACTTTTTGGGATTGTATTTGGAATGAAAACTGTAATTTCTCCTTGTTGTTTCTCTCATTGAGACCCAGATAGGTTTGTCAGTCCATGTCATGTTCTCAGGGAGTTGATGGACAATTTTGAAAGACACAAGATGTATGAAGAGCATGGATAAGTGGTGCTAGGCCTTGGTCTCTCCCCTCCCCAGCTGGTCCCTCACGTGGTTTCTGTTGTGCTTGCAGGGCTCAGGCCCCACGTGCCGGGTGCCCTACATCAGCCTGCAGACCCGGCCCGAGCAGGATGGCTTCCAGGTACAGTGTGTGCTGAGGGAGCAGTGCTCTGCAGTGGGGAACGTTCTGGGACAATGCCACTGGCACTGCTGGTTAACACTCCCTATTCCCAGGTCATCGTGCACCACTGGCACTGTCTGGTGGAAATTAAATCACTAGTGTCTGTAGAATTTAAAGAAGTGTAGGAAAGCAGCTTGAATATTTGTGTGTGCCATTCCGTAAAATCAAAGTGAAGCTCACAGTCCCTGAACTGTGAAGGACAGACAAACTTTACATATCTCTAATAGAGTGGAGAAGTTTATCATCACTCTGCTATATCTTTGTGTGTATTTTAGACACCACAAGGAGAGATTTCAGCTGCTCACAGTCCTGCTGCCTCCATGTCACTAAAGGAGGAGTATTAGGACTAAAAGTGTGATTGTAATGTCAGCATCCTTTCCAGAGATTCACTGTTCCTTGTGCTGGATCCAGTAAGACATGGACAGATACTTAAGAGTAACTGTGATGTGATGGCCCTTAAATTGTAGGAGTGCTGTCATCCTGTCCACAGACTCTTTCTCTGGTGGGATCTAGGACCTGGTGCTGGATTTTTAAGCCTCAGAATACAGGCTCTTCTTTTCTTCAGTGGCAGGACTTTCCATGCTCCCTATGATACCTGCATGTGAAAAAGCTCAAATTAGTTTGATTGGAGAGCGTAAAGGAGATTAAGATTTTTTAATGGTACAGATGTTAGGTCATGAACTTGTGAGGCATTTATTGTGGTAATGGGGCCTAGGGTTCTGGTTCATGCTCTTAGGACAGCTGTGTATATACTACATCAGAAAAAAATGTTACAGTTCTATGATGAGGTACTGGTAATGAGAGTCCTTAAAGATCAGTTGAATTTTGGGAAGTCTGGCTGTAAAAAGTGAATAAATGTGAGTTACCAGTTTAAAATGTCTGTATGCTCTTCCATCAGTTAAAGGGGTTTTGCCTATACAAAGGCAAATTAATACATATCTATTTGGAACTATCTTGTAGATTTATCAAAACTATATTAATTTTAAGATTATGCTTGTTCTGTTATGTAGGCTGTTTTAAATATTCTTTGGAATGTTACAGACTCATATTTTTTCAGATGATTTGGCAGAATGTGGGCTGAAGCATATTTGTTTATGCTTACAGGTACTTTTTATTAAAATAATAGAGATTTACTATATAAATAGTATATTCCTCTAATTTGGGCATATTATCTACTGGATATTTTCCCTTAAAAGTCTGGTTTTAACCTGATACTCAAGAGCCAAAATGTTGCTTTTTAGTTTTCCTAGTTCTTAATAAATATATGAACAATTAATTCTGTTTCTTGTGACAGGGTACATCAGTCCTTTCTCTGCCAGAACTGGCCAAGACTTCTCTCCAGAATGGTCTGTCCACCCCTCCACTTTCCTCATCAGAAGCTTCCAGTACTCGGCTCTCTCCTCCTAATGTTTCTGCTCTCTTGGATATTTCCCTGCCTGGACCACCTGAAGATGTGCTTTCCCAAGGGGAACCTGCCACTCAGATCAGTGATTCCATCATTGAAATAGCCATCAGCTCTGGCCAATACAGTAAGTCTAAGATTACCTAAAGTCCACCTATCAACTTAAAAAAAAAAATCCCTGGCATCTTACATAGCAGCAAAAACTTCTCTAGGAAGCTTTTCTTGGATTAAGAGGTTTTTGTAGGTTTGGGTTTTTTTGTTTGTTTGTTTCCAAATATCTGTTGGAAATAAAATTCTGTGCCTGGCTTTCATTTTGTAGCAAATATGGGGTGGGGGGGTTATTGTTGTTGTTTGGGGTTTTTTCCTTTCTAAACAAAAATTGTGACAGTGTCCTGTGACTTCACCATATTGACTGAATTTGTGATCCCTGACATTGGCTTACAGGTGAAGGTGTTTCTCTCTCTCCTGCAAAGCTGAATGGCAGTGACAGCTCCAAAAGTCTTCCGTCCCCATCCAGTAGTCCTCAGCAGAACTGGATTGCGTCTCCCACCCATGATCCCCAGTGGTACCCCAATGACTCCACAGACTCCTCCCTCAGCAGCTTGTTCTGTAAGTGTCCAGATGCAGAGAAGTGCAATCAAAAAGTGCTTTTCTGTTAACAAAAAAACCCCATTGTTTATCAGAAGTGAATCCTTTGAAAAGTTATAAACCGAGTAGGACATTTGTAGAATTATTCCAAATACTTCTTGCTTTCATTTCCACACTGTTGCCTTGAGTACATTTTCTCTCTCTTTACAAGTTTATTCCTGAAAAGATCCCGTTGCTAGATTGGGGCCCATAGCCTGGGACAAGTAATTCTTTGGCAGCTCCTTTAGTCTGTTTGGAGCCTGATTCATCAGTTAGGGTGAGACATTTGGACTGTTGTGCCAAAATGAACAGATGTCTTTGGCTCTGCTGGTGGAAAAACAGACTTTGTTATGTGCTTAATAAGTACTATCTCAAAGACATGAGGTCACTCACTAGGTTTGGTTGAGGTTTAGTTGTTGAGAGGTTTTTTTAATTAATAATACATGGGGACAGTGTAATGAGTCTCCTTACTCTTAGCACTGTGGTGATGGTATCGATGCTGGTAACACATAATTTTTAAAAGATGGAAGAAATGGATATCTGTCCCCCATTTTGAATTTCCTTGTCCTTCTCCTTATCCTCCCAGTTAAAAACACTCAGAGCAGTGATTTACTGATGCACCTTTTCTTTGTAGCAAGTTTCATCTCCCCAGAGAAGGGACGAAAAATGTTACCAACTCCAATTGGGAACACCAGTGGCACCTCCTTACTGGGACCCAGCCTGCTGGATGGAAACTCCCGGGACTCCTTTGTGTCACGGTCCCTGGCAGACGTGGCAGAGGTATGTCAGCAAATTACAATTACTGGGTACTGTCCCTCAGAGCCTCCTGAGACACTTGGAAGGCAGAGGTGCTTTGACACCCACACTTTAGCTCAGCAGAAGAGGATTACCGTCATAACAGAAAGATGTAAAATTATCTGAGGGTAATTACCTGACTCCAGAGCTGGTGTGAGAAGCTGCTGTGAGTGCCTTCAGCCCAGGTTCTTTTTGCTGAGGGAGGTTGTATTCACCTGTTGGATGTACCTTTGTTTTGACAGAGAAAGATTCAATCATTCTGTTGTGTGTGTCCTGCTTTATAGAGCAAGAACTGAAGGTGCTAAAGATAAGAGAAAGATTAATAGTGATGCAGCTACAATACAATTGGAAGCCTGGTAGGACAAAACAAATAGGTCCAGAAGGAAGAAGTAGGACATGGCTAACACCAAGTCACCTGAGAGGATGGCAGAAGGTTCTGTGCTGCTGAATTACTGTGTCTGTTGGCAGAGCTGTCCCTTTGTTTTGAACTCTTTTGAAGGGGTAGAACGAAGCCCAGCAGTTTTTAAGGCTATGACACATTAAGGACAGAGCTCCCTTTCAAAGGGACAGACAGGAAGAATGAGCTGCAGGAACATTATGCACCTTAGCAAGGAAAATGCAGAGTCCTGCCCTAGGAAGGGATTAAGGAATAACCCCACAGCAGTTTCAGCTGGGAACTGGCTGTCTGGGAAGCAGCTCTGCTGTACCTGCATATGCTGAGCAAGAGCTGAGCATGATCCAGGGCAGATCCAAAGGTGTGGAACCAAAGGTGGCCAACGATGTCATGTGCTGTTCTCAACAGAAGCATGGCCAGCATATTGAACAAAAGGATGACAATTAACGTTCTCTACTCTGTAGACTACTAGAGTCTACCTGCTGTGAGACCATGTCTAGAATATGGTCACCAATTTTGAGCACCCAATATATAGAAGAGAGGGATTAACCAGAGCAAGTTCAGCTGAGGGTTACCAGGAGGATCAGGTGGTGAAGAAGGGGTGATGTCGAGGCTTGTTCAGCCTAGAAAAGGCTTTGTGGTGGGAGGGATCCTGCTGCCTGCCACTGCCTGCAGTAGGGTCATTGAGAACATGTAGCAAGCCCATTACAGAATGGTGATGGGAGAAACAAGCAAAAGCTGAACTGAGAAAGGTTCTGCTACATCCATAGAAAAACTTCTTCACATTGAGGACAGACAGGCAAGGAAACAGGCTGCCCAGAGATGTTATGCAGTGTCTGTCTTCAGAGCTCCAGGGCTCACCTCAATAAAGCTCCGAGTGAGCTGGTCTGTCCTTGTAGGTGAACCTGCTTTGAGCAGGCAGTTCAATTAGAGACCTCTTCAGGTCGCTTCCAGTCTCAGTTATCCCACAGTTTAGTTATTAACTCAGTACAACATCATATAACTTGTAATTTCTTGGGGACATGCCCTTACGGAAGGAATGTGTCATTTCTCTATTGCCTTTTGGATTTGGATAAGGAGGTGCTGTACAGATCATGTAACCAGGAGCTGCAGCAAGCTCATGCTGATTTAGTGTGCTGTTGGCAGCTTCAGACCTGAATCACAGATCCACTTCTGACATAAATACAAAGATTCTGTTTGCTTGGTGGTCCAAGCAGTGGAAGAAGTGGAAGAGAAGCTGTCAAGGTATGTTCTAATTAAAGAAATACATGATAATTTATTTTCATGCATTTGAAGCGACATTGTAGCCCTCAATATTACCAACTCCATTTAGAAGAAAATAGGTTAAGCCTCCATGTTATACACAGGAGAGCAGTTCTTGTGGCAGGGGTAATACCTTCAGATTATCTGCCTGTGCACCTTAACGCTAAACTGGAGCAGATAGGGCCCATTGAGACTAGAGGTGGTTAGGTTTTTTAGAAGCTTCCATTTAGTTAGAGATGTTCTCTAACTTGGGTCAAGTGAGATGATGTGTGTCTTTCTTATGAGGAGAGGCTGTGAATGAAGCTGAGGGAGCCAGACTTTTCTTAGGACAAGAGGCTGCAAGCAAAATTTGAAACACATTAAATTGCACTTGAAGATGAGAGATCTATTTTGAGGTAATCAGGCATGGAAACAGGGTACCCAGAGATTTTGGAATGTCTGTGCATGGGGATAATTCAGAACCTGCCCAACAAGGTCCAGGGCAGTCTGTTCTAGCTGACCCTGCTCAGGTGAGGTGGTTGGATAAAATGCTCTCAGGATGTCCCTTCCAACCTCAGTTATTCCATGAAATTGCCACTGAGGTGTAGCTCATCTCTCCTGTCCTTGTCTCTTCCAGGTGGTGGATTCCCAGCTGGCCTGCATGATGAATGAGAACAGCATAGATTACATCTCTCGGTTCAATGACCTGGCCCAGGAGCTGTCGATACCAGAGCCAGCCCGCAGGGAGATCCTGTTTGATGGAGGAGCTGGGGGTCCCCCGATTGGGGATCTGTCACAGTAAGGGAGTGACCAGCAGGCTGGTGCAGACTATTTAGCTGAGTTGGAGCTTGCAGAGCTGGAACTTGATGAGGGCAGCCGCTGAGGCTGTTACCCCTGCCCTGTGTGCTTCTTTCTAACACAGAAGCATTGGTTTCAAAGGCCTCAAGAAGTACTTGCTAGTCCTGGAACATGCAATATGCTGGCAACAACAGAACATGGAATAACATTACAGGAGATAGTGTGTCCCTGCATCAGCGATCTAAGATTGCAGGTTTGTGGGACAGTCCTGGACTTGTACTTTGGAATGGCCTAAGAAAGCAGCTCAAGTAGGGGTGGGGTTGCCACTGGCTCCTGTACAGGAATTATTGTTTGCATAGTGATCAAAATGCCATGCTTTTGGATCCATGGATGATGAAGGGTAAGGGTGGGTAGGGGAACCATTGTGTATCTTGACACATCCTAGTTGGCAGTCTTCTTACCACTCAGTCAAACTGAAGTTCCTGCTCTCTGTCCAGGGCACTGCCACTCCTCGATGCTGTGTTCTTACAGACCACTCTGTTCCTTGTTCCTTTCCAACCATTCCAGTGGGGCTCACAACTGCTTGCTTCTTTGCTAGGAGAGTTCTGATCTGCCCTCCTCCCATGCTGCTTGGATCCCCTACTTTTAAACCCTATCACACCACAATCATCATCATCACCCTGACTGCACTCATATTCTTAACCTTTGAGATTCTTCAGCATATTGCACAGTTCACCCTGTGAGTGGGAGAGTGCTTTATTGCCCTCCCTGAAGATCAGTTGCTTTTAGGTCTGGAAAAATGGCAAAAGAGCTTACACTAGGAAAGCTGTGTCATACCTAGTCTTGGCTTTGCTGGAAACATGTAAATATTATCATCTTCACAAAAACTGAGGATTTACCTGGGAGAGGAAATAGGAAGGAATATTATAATGTGTAGGAACAAATACTAGGTTAACGCTAAAGCAGTTGAGATTGGTTTTGTGTCATGAAGAGAAGTGTCAAGTCCCAGCTTCATCCCTTAGTCCTTCCCTGCTTCCTCTTTGTTCTGTGAACTCTGGGTGCTCTGTAGTACCTCAGCATCATTCTTCATTATGGTCACTCCCAGGCATGAGTGGGTCTGGCACTCCTTTACGAAATCCCTGTGCATTTAATGTTGTGTTTCACTGTAGGAAAAACCCCAGATACTGATTCCAGTGGGTTCAACAGGATAGCAAGTGAATAGTTAATCCATAGTTAATTTCTGGGGAGCTGATTGTCTGTCAATTCTAGCTTTATAACTCAGGAGGCTTCTCTTTTTATTCTTTTATTCCCTTTCCTTTCTTCTTTCCTTTCCTGTCCTGAGCAAGAATACCCATGTTGTGCCCCTTTCATAAGCACTTCTCTGCTTCTCCAGTTAGAGGTTGTCCCTTGGCTGGTATGAGTAGTTCTGAACTTTTCCAAGGGGCTGCTCCTCATCTTTGTATTAATAATGAATAAACAAACCTTCTCCATCTTATAGGCTGTTATCATGGGTTCGTTTCCCAACTTGCACTATACTTGGTGGATGTAGTTCTGCCTGCCTTTAGCTACTTGTACAAGGCATTTCTTTGACTGGGAGTCTCGTGTAACTTGCTCACAATGCACTGACTCTGCTTGCTGTTCACCCAGTCCCTTCACCCTGCTTTAGGCAGATGATTTTTAGCTTCTATGGAATTGGCCTTGTGTTTTCCGTCATTAGGAAAAAATTGAACAAGTTTTCTGATGCACACAGAGCCTTGTTTGAGAATTCTGACAGAGTTGTCAGGTAATCACTTTTCTTGGAACAGGAAAAGTTGAAGGCTGTCACAGAAATGCATGCTGGGGCCCGTTTTGTTCTGAGCATTCCCCCTTGGTATGGAGAGGACACCTATTAATCTCAAGAGTCAAGCCCACTAAAACTTCTATTTTACTTAGAATTTAGCTGTGTTTTGGTTTGGACTTTCCCAGATTGTTCCTTATTGGTTTGGGGTTCCTCCATTACTAATGCTGATTATTCTGTATGCCATGTCTCCAGATATCCTTCAGATTTGCAGGACAAAAGTAGAAGGCACCTACTATAGCTGTGGATTGAACAGGCAGAACGTGCAGGAGGAAGTGTGTTACATTCTAATCAAGTACTGTCTAAAAAGAAATCTGAACTCTCATTCTTAAACTTCTAAATATTGCAAGAGTAATGTGAGGGTCTCCAGTGTATTTGTAACTTGACAAACTTTTCATCTTCCCTACTGATGCTGGTAATGCAGTGGATGTGACACTGGGTTTGGCTCTGAAGCTGCCTGGAATAAAGGCCAGTGTTGCTGCACCTGCCACAGGAGTGGAGAGCTGAACATCCTGATCCAGGAGGGCTTTTTGCCTGCAGTACAAGGAGCTGTCAGCTGCCCTTGCTTAGAACACCCAGGAGGAAAGACACAACTGCAGAATGAAGGCAGCACATGTGTCTATTTTAGATGATGCCGTGACATCAGAAAACTTCTAATACCCTGCTGAACCTTTGCAAGTGGGCTTGAACCACCCAGTAATAACAGATTATAAATTATAGAAATCAGTTCAGCACTCAGAATGTTGGGATTAGAAATGTGTTTGGCATCAGCCCCTTAAAAGTTGGCATTATGAAGCAGAATTTGATTTCAGAAATGTAATGCATTCCAAACTGCTTTTTAAGAATAAAGCCCTTTGAGGACAAGGTAGAAACTAAAGTATAATTAAGATCATTGTGGTAATTCTAAATTGATGCAGTATTTGTTACCCTTACTATGTGAAAGGCCATTTTAACACATCTCTGATTGGACCAGCTCTAAATTTTAGGTGAATGTGCATGTGTGTGCGCAGATGGGAGGGGGGTAATACTCAAACCTTCAATTTCAGTTATTTCAGCTTCCCCAACAGCAGTAACAAAATCTGTATGAGGGACAAGTTCAGGCTGAGCAGACATCCAAGCAAGTGGCACTGAAATGCACACAGTATCATTTCTGAGGTAGAAGTGACTTCATTAGGTTAGTACCTTCCTGGGGCAATCTGAGGTGTTGGAGAGGACTAAGGGACACTAACAGCCTCCAGGTCTAGGATTAACTGCTCTGGGCTTCTCCCTCTCAGTGACCATAAGGCAGTTGTGAGTAGCTGACAAGGTAAATGGCAGAGGGTTCGGTGTCTCAGCACCATGGGCTGGGTGCAGAGCAGTACCTTAGCCCAAGGCTAGATCCACACGCTGACAGGTCTGTGCAGGGTGTTGCATCCCGATCACTCACACAATCCCTTTTATCCTGTATCACTAAATCGACTAAGCATAGGACTAGTAATTGTTTTTCATACAGCATTGTTAAGCCTTTTTTTGACACCTTCTATATTTCTAAATTGAATTAAATGGCTTGATTCAAATCTAACCTATAAAGACATCTCATTTACTGACAGCAGATCCCAGAGTGGAAATTCAGTTCCATTTTGTTTTCTACACTCAGACTTCAGATGCATTTATGAGGAAAGTACTGCACTTTTTTTTAACCTTTTCAAACCTTTGAATCTGTTAATTTCACAGCAATTTGTAAATGTTAACTGAGTGAAACCTTGGCAAGCACTACGGCAATAAGTTATCATTAATTATTGAAACATGATAACTGCTTTAGAGCTTATGGTTCTGGCAGCAAAATTTAATGCTGTTTCTTTTAATAATAGTTAAGCCATATCATCTAAGGTTTCTGGCTTGTTTGAGATGTGAATTTGTTTTATAGACTATAAATATACCTATATAGTGTATGTATAAAGCAAAATGCCTGTCCTTACTGATTATTTTTTGTACCATACTGTAAATTATATTATTTATTCTTTACCAATTTTGGAAAAAGGTGTTTTGGTTATTTAATATAATATACAAAAGCTGTTAAACTTCTTCTGTTTAAATTTCCAATTCAACTTGTAAAGCTGTTTTTATTCTTGTGCATAAATACATACTAATACTTGGTCTAACTTGCATCCAGTGTGTTCCTTGCTGTTCATGTCCTCTCAGACTTTTTCATTTAAACTTTATTTACATGATCATGGCCTGGTGGGGGGTTAAGATCCGTCCATAAGGCCGGGCCTTTCAAGGTGGTTTGACTGTAGTTAAAACAGTCCCATTGGCAAGGGAAGCGCTGCACAACCCTCTGAGGTATCAGCAGTGAATTTGCTGAGGAGGCACCTGCTCTTTGATCCAGTCACTGATGAACAAGTTATACAACACTAAGCACAACAGAGAACCCTGGGGGACACCACTAGTGACAGGTCTCCAGCCTTCCACTGGAATGCTGATCACGAGCCTCTGGGATCTGCCACTCAGGCAGTTCTCAATCCATCCACTCATCCAACCCAAACTTTTCTTGAGTTTGCCTGTGAGGACATTGTGAGGGAAAAGTAAGGTGGGCAAACAAGAAGTTTGCTTCTTCCCCGAGTGCCCTCTGGACTGCCCTCCCCTTGATTCTCTCTTCACAACTGGTACCTGCTCTTTGCTGGGGGTGGATAGAGGATCTCCTTCCTGTCGGCTGCTCCTGTCTTTGGCAGGCCGGAGCATGGTCCCGCTGCTCTCTGTGGGACTCTCTGGTTTTCTAATACTTCTCAGCCTTTCTAGTTTGTCTTGTAGCTCTGCTACCAGGCTGGGCAGGTCATTCACTGGGTCATATCTGCTGCAGCTGCCCAGATACAATCATTAAGCTCAGGCATTAGCTACAGCCCGAAGCCTGGGTGGCTACATGGGATTTTTTGCATGGTTTTTGGGGGCTTCCGTCTGAGTCACCGCATCTTTTTTGGTGAGTTTAGGGGACTCAGTTCCCTGCTGCGTGGGCACCATATATTTGAGTTCTCTCAGCAACTGTAATGACCAGAAACTGAGCAAACAGCCTGGGCTGCAGCACTCTTCCCGCTCCATATCCTGTCCGTGCTCCCTGGAGCCCCTTAACTGCTGCGCTGGGCAGGGCCCCTCCCCGCCTGAGGGCGGGCGGGGCTCGGCGCTGCTGCTCGGGGATCCTCGTACTCGGAAACGCTGTGGAGGGCAGCAGGTTACGAAGTCCTCCCCGAGGCTATTCCGTACGATGATCTTCCTCCTGTTTTCTGCTTTGCGTCGCTATTTCGAGGTGAAACCCCTCACAAAACGTCCCGACGGCAAGGCCGAAGCCCGGACCTGACCCCGCCCAGCCGCTACAGCCCGTACCTGCCCCACCCCGTGGCTTTAAATGCCCTCCTGCTGCTAGCCCCGCCCTCCCTGCAGCCAATAGCTGTGCAATTTCCTCTGACGGACGGGCATTGCAGCCAATGGAAAGCATCCGTGATGAGCGGGCCCTTTTAAGCTTCCCCCCCGTCTGCGAGGCTGGCCAACAGGCGGGACCTCGAGCGGGTAGGCCGCGTTCGATAGGCTGCTCGTTATGATGGGCAGCTACATCGACCAATGGCCGGGCTGGCGGGCGGCCGGCTCTCCCTTCGGCGCGGTTGGAGCCGGGCTGTGGAGCGGAGCTGCTGAGTGCCACCATGTTCCAGGGCGCTGAGACCGAGCCGGCCAAGCCTAGCTCCAGGTGGGGCGGCAGGGGACACTCGGCGGGGCGGGGGAAAAAGTCGTGCGGCGACGCGGAGGCCTCGGCGGGGCTTTGTTCGGGCGCGGGAGGCACGGGCTCCGGCTGAGGGCCGTGAGGGGGAGAGCGGGGCGGGTCGGGGATGTGTGCTCTGGCCGAGGAGCTCGGTTCTCTCCTGAGGCGGAAGCGCAGCCCCGTACCTCCTGTACCGCCGGGTAGAAGGCAGCGTGCGGCTGGTGCCTTCGCTGTGCCTCGGTTTACTTGTCCCGGGGGCTGGGCGGGGTGTGGCCGCGCTGCCCTCCCGTCGGTGCTGCCTCGGGCTGAGGCCACGCCTGGGGCGCAGGGAGAGCCCCAGGGCCGGGCGGGGCACCCACGGGTGCCGGGCCCGGCCCGACCCGACCCCAGAGATCCCGCACGGCCTCCGGCGTGGGGTGAAGGGCTCAGCGCTGGGCAGCACCTTCTCCCGCCGTGTTTCTACTCACGGGGACCGAGGGGCCCCAGCTACTCTCTGTGAAGCTGTGAGGGAGAGGATTCAGCACAAACACCTGAAGAAGCAGATGTCGGCTTGTTTTCGCCCTACGAAGTTGAAGTGTGTTGCTTTGTTTGGAGGAGGGCAGATACCCGGGATACCGCAGGGCGTGAGTGCAGTGATTAATCCATCCGCGAGGCTGTCGCGTGCGGGAAGGGGGAAGGGTTCTGAAATTGTTTAGGAATGCTTTAAGTTTTCCCGCATTCCAGTCGCTCCAAGCTGTGACCTGTCCTTGGTGTAGTCCCTGAGAAGTGTCTGTTCTCATAGTAATTTTGAAACCACGTTTAAGGCATAAATTAGGTTTCCGAGCAGACCATTGCAAGGTGTTCGTTAACAGCGAGCGAAGGTGTCCGTACAGCTTGCTCCCCGTTGCCGTGTCCGGGTGTGTGGCGGTGCCCGAGAGCAGCTGGAGCCGCTCGCTGCTCTGCCGGAGCCCGGGGCAGCACCACAGGAGTTTCCTGTAGCGGCTTTGCAGCATGCTCTCTGAGGCGTTTCCTACACTGACTCACGGCCTGTGCCATCAAGGGCATAAGTATCTGGTTTAAAGACACAGCTTATTCTGTTCATTCCCTGAACAAAACTTTGTTTAGTGAGAATGCAAATCCTTTTGCAGTTCTTGGTATGTAGAAGTTGCTCTAGTTAAAAGTGAGCCTAATTCCAAATCCCTGCAGCAGCCACCACCAGCTGTGGAAGTGGGGAAAAAAAGTGTTCCTAGTGTGAAAATCTTGCCTAGTTAATTATAAACAAGTGTTTACATTTTGAGAACGTCATAATACAGGGGTATTACTGTTGGAAATAAATGATGCTAAGAAGATTTTAAGTGAAAGCTTTAACTTAATTGTCCAGTGAAATATGTTTGTAGTGATCCTGTAAACGTGTACAGTGCTAGAGCAAGCAACTAGTTTACTGAATCGAATTAACTGCCTAGTTTTATTTTATTATAAATTTAACAATGACACTTTGTACTTTTAAGGAGGTTTTGCTTTTTTAAACTAAAACATGGAACTGCATGTCTAAGAGCTTCTAAAAGCAAAGCAGGACAGAGTTGTACCTTCTGCTGTTGTGCACTATAAAGATGCATTGTCTTACACTCTCGATTCATCCTGTGTACGAGCAGTTTCACAACTACTGCAAAGAGCTGACAATGGCAGATTTAACCGCCTTGGAAATGTAATACTCGTGTTTCTCTATTCCCATCGGGGACACTGCAGAGTATTTTGGAGCTTTCAGATCAAGAGCTGGGCTGCCTAACACATCTTGCTGTTCACGTGTGAGTGAGCTGTTTAATGAGTCCTGAGTCTCTCTGATCCCACAGCAGCAGCACCCCAGGACCTTTGGTCTTGTTTTAGAGCCTGCAGATCCAAACCTCAACACCTGCTTTCTGCTAGTCTCTTATGTATAAGGCATATAACTCTATTAGAACAGTCTGAAAACTGGTAAAACTTCAGTGTTTAACTTTCAGGCAGGATTAAAAAAAAAAAAACATGTAGAGCTCATCTTGAAGTAATGGATAAGCCTTCCATAGGTTGGCTGAAAGGCTTAATGAGGAAAGGGCATTGAAATTCAAGTGTGTTAGAATGTAGGGGATAAAAAAAAGATCAGAAGAACTAATTAAAATTCTTCAAATACGCCAAAGAGAACAAAGCAATTAGTAGGGGCTTTTAAACTTGTGGAATAGAGCTCTTGATTTAGCTGTTTAGAGTTCACAAACTTCTGGTCTGAAGGAAGGGACAGAGAAAGGCAGATTTAGATTTCGTAGAAGACAAAGGGTTGTTTTTTCACGGTTTGAAAGAATAAAACAACACCTTTCAAAGGAAGAAAGACCTAACATACCTGGCTACAAGAAACAAAAATGCCTGTATATAAACTGGCATAATACTGATGTAAACTAAAACGACTATAAAGTATAAACTAAAGTTACTATACAGTATATGTTAAATTTCTGTGTACCCTGTTGAATCAGCTCATCTTGAGTTTAGTGTGCTGTTTTCCTTTGGTACGATTTGCAGGTGAAATCTGTTTTTCTTACTTGGTGTGGGGGACCTGCATGTCTGACTGCTCTAGAACTGAGTACATGCTAGTCCAGGGAGGCCAGCAGTGCTCTAGAGGCTGCACAGCAAGAAAATAGCTTTGTAGTCTCCCACATATTTGTTTGGAGGGAACGAGTTCTCCCTTCTTGGGCCCTGTTCTCCTTGTTGGCATCAGCTGACAGACTTTGTTGCTGTACTTCAAGGTTATTTTTTGTAATTCCTGTGAATGCCTTAGTTATGTGAATTTGTATTAGTTCAAATTTTATTAACCTGGTGTCAACTGTCATTTCAAAGTTTATGCAATGCTTGGAAGGCTCCCAGCATTTTGAAGTTCTTGAAATTGAGGTGGTAAGCCCGCTTCGTGTATGCAGAGTCAGAACATTATTTTGCATGACATTGGCAGAAAAGGTACTTGTGCTGGTTTCCACCTTGTAAGCACCACCAGTGATGCCTCTGGTTAATTTCAACAGTAGAGTTTTCTTAGTGTGGATACTAAGCTGAAAATAAGAGGACAGCATAAGATTGAACAGTGTTGGATTTATTTTGGTGAAGTTTCTTTACTGAATTATCAAGACTTTTAATCTTAAAATGGATTTTATCTAGAATTTCTTTCTGCAATAGCTCTTAAAACCCATTGCAGGAGTGAGAAGTAATTTGATTCTTATGACTGGCTATTTTTCTTAAACAAAAAAAAAATTCTGAATGTAGTTATTTTATTATTTCTTCCTATGCCTGTAGGCTTGTATTAGGCAAACAGTGTGGTAAATTGAATGAATCTGGGGTGTAAGAGACTCCAGCTCTATAAACAGCTTTTTACTTCCTTTCAGTTTCTTTGCTGGTATACTTAGTGTAGGTGGAATGCAAGAAAGTGCTTTTTCTCTTAATTTTCCAATTAATTCCACTGATTGTACTCCCAAATAGTAGTTCGGTTCCTTTTTGGGGTAGGACCTGTAGTTTGTTGAACAAGACCTAGGCATTAACTATAGAATTATTGCTGAAGGACAAGCGTGACTTTTGGTAAGTTTTCAAGAAGTCAGATGATTTCTGTTGTAAGCTCCAATTTTTCTGCAGATCCATTTGATATCCTCTGGTGCAAAGCTTTAGTTTTAATGGATTTGCAGCTTGACTGCTGAAGAATTAAATCAGGATAGTTACACAGAAGGAGAGAATGAGAAAGGGACATCAAATATGTTGAATGCTATAAATTTTAAGTGAACTTTTGTATCTTGTTTCTCATTCTGTGATACAGGGTATTGAAGCCTCCAGGGGGAGATTCTAGTAATCTCTTTGGGACTACAGAAGAAGTGTCTTCTTCAAGCAGGCCACACCGGATGGCATCTAATATCTTTGGAGCATCAGAACAACCTCAGAATATTCCAAAAAGAACAAACCCTCCAGGTAAAAGCTTCCCCCTCTTTCTGTGTGACTGGGCTCTGAATTGCATCATAGAATAGTTTTGTGTTCCTAAACTGGAGCACTGGGATCTGTCTTTCTATGTTGCATTTTTATATACTGAGTAGGTTTGAACAACAAATCTCTTTAGACTTCTGAATATCTGAATATTTAAGTGATCTGCATGTTCACAGACTTTAGCACATCATTCAAGTCTTCTTTCCAAACTGAGGTTCTAAGAAATGATGAAAGGAAACCAATTCTGTTATCAGCCGTTAGCACAGTTTGAGACCTGCAGGTGAATTGTAACAAAGGGTTTCAACTAGGCAAATACCATGAAGTCCCTAGGCAGCAGGGTTGTAGAAGTTCTTGAATTACATTTTAAATTTTTTTTTTAATATAGTGTAATTAAACTAATCTAGAAAAAAGTCTTAACAACTGCCTTGCAGGAGGAAAAGAAAGTGGCATTTTTGAGGACTCCAGTTCTGCTCAGCCTCGTCCACGCATGAATCCACCTGGTGGGAAAACGAGCGACATCTTTGGGTCTCCTGTCTCTCCTAGCATTGTGCGAGCACACCCCAACAAACCCAAGGTATTTGTACTTCTGCTGCTGTCAGATCAAGAAGCCAGCAGCTCCAGGGTCCTGTCATGCTCTGTCACGTGCCTGTGCTCTCCGTAAGAACAGAACTGAATGTGCATGGAGTGACTTTGAGTTAGACAGTTACTCCCAAAGTCTCTTTGATAGCTTGTTATTTTGGGTGTATCAGATCTCTGCAGTTTGTTGTAAAAGTATTAATTAGACTCTGAATGTGTGTTCAAAAAAAAAAAAAAAAAGAAGAGGAAAAAAGCCTTTGATCTTGTAAGTGATGTACAGCTGGAGCTCTTGGCAGAACCAAGAGGCATTTAAACTGGATAGGGAGGAGATATTTCTCCTTATTCTGCAGTTTGGCAGATGAGATCTTGATGCAGAGTTGGGAAGTTGTTAAGCTACAGTCATAAGCCTTTGTGAGGCCTGGCTGTGCACGTCACCTCTCTTAAAAACGTGTATCTACAGTCACCTTAAAGCACTTCAGCAGATGAGGCTTAAGTGATCAACAGTGAAAAAGTGAACTTTGAATCAGTGGTGTCAGGCCCAGCAAGTACTTGATTTGTACAAGATAGACAGCAGTGTCTCTTAGTATGGTGTTACAGTTGTTACACATAGGTTAGACACTTGAGTTTTCATCTTGAATCTGGGATATGTAATAGTTGCTTGTAGGTAGGACACATCTGGGTTTGGAAAAAGCAGGATACTTTACCAATTACTGTATTTAAGTGCCCTATATGCAGATTTACAACCTGCTGCCTTACTCTAACGAAATACTAATAGGTGAGTAGTTATTATGGTGATAATGGTTTTGGCATGTCAAATAATATGGACATTTAACATTCTGTGAAACTGATGTGGTTTAGGAATGGTAGTCCCCAGTTTAGTGTTCCTGCTAAGAATGCTCCAAAACATGCAGCACTCATGCTCCCCTTCCCCCTGTGGCTGGGGAGGGAAGTTGGAGGTAAAGGGTAAAAATCACGGGTGAGATAAGAACAATTCACTGGAAATAGCAATTAGATAAGAAAAGGACAGTAACAGCAACAAAATTAATAATGGAGTGTACAAGGAGGATGAACAGTTCACATGCAAGTGCTCACCACATGGAGCACAGCACCACCCCAACTGCTCAGCCACCACAGCTCCCCCCACACCCTGCACATGATGTGGTGTAGAATCAGTCCCAGGTCCCAACCATGCCCTCCCCAGCTACTACAAAAATTAACCCTGTGCTGGCTGGAACAGGACAGAAATTGTCATTTTGCTGAAAACAGTCTAGTTTTTCCTGGAAGCTTAGAAAGAAAGGATCAGTCCAATTTAACTTTCTTGGGTTTTTCCCCTTAAATTTAAAGTGTTGGTAGCGTGCTTTCTTTTTATGCATGTTCTGAATAATATCTGGGGCCATTTTTGAAAGAATTAGAAGGAAAAATAAGATTGGGAGCTAGGTTTTGGCAGGTGTAGTGCTGTTGGTGTAGGAGAGGGCTTTGCTTTGTTTATCTGTACCCATTTATTGGGATGGCCGCTCTTTCTTTTTAGTTACTTTTTTAGAAATGCAACTTTAATTCCCATGAATTCCTGACTAAATGCAGGACACCATTGTGGAAATTCTTATGTCATTAATTAGAGCACTGGAATTGTGGGAGATACTGAGGTGGAAAGAAGACAGCATATTTACAGAAACTACTGCAGGTTGAGTTTCATGGGTGGGAAAACACACTTCTCTGAAGTGTGGCTGTGTATTTCCAACAGTCAGTTCAGATTGTTTGGGAAATGGTCTTAAAATGTTTTATTACCTGACTGTTGGGATACTTGCTGAAGACAGGAATTGCTGCATACAAATAGGGTCTTCAAGGGCTGCTTGTATAATAGTTGTGTGTACCAACTTCTCCTGCATGATAGCAGGTCCTTGACAGGAATGCTAGTTCCTGACCTTAAAATCAATGAATCCTTAAGGTTGGAAAAGGCCTTAAAAATTGAGTTGGGCAGTTAACCCACCACTGCTGTGCTTACCATTTTGGCGATCTAATGTAGCCTCTTAATCCATGTTTCAGTGAATTGTCTGAGATGTGTACCTTGCCATTACATAGAAGATTTGTGCCCCTGTAGAAGTGGAGAGGATGAAGGGCTGTACACAGTTTCTTTTTATTTGATCGGTGATCTATAAACTTAGAAATAAAGCAAAACTTCCAGAAGGATTTTGTGACAGAGTTGCTTTAAGAACAATAATACACTAAGATAGTTTTTTATTTCTTTGCAGGATCAAATTGTCTTGAAAGAAGAGGAAACACCAAAGAAGCTAGAAGGTCAGCAAAATTCTTTTCTTCTCTTTGGGAAGACATGCTATGAGGAAGTTTCTTGTGTTTCTGCTTAACCACTAGCCTTAGTCTCATGCTTTTAGGATAATATGACTGAAAAGTTTAGTCAGAAACCTAACTGCTTGTCTCAGAGAAATGGTTCTCTTCCTCTTATTGAGGAGAACACAGGTGTGAGTTCTGATATTCAGGACTCTGTTTAGACTTTGCTTGATACCATGTGTGTATATACAGATACGGAATTTATATATGGCAAAACATCTTAGCAGGTTGCCTCTTCCTCTCTCATCATCTCCTTCAAATGGCCAATATTGGCCTTCTGTAGTTGTAAATAATAAACAGCTGACTGACAAAATGTATTATTGCTCAAGATTGTTGAAGAAGGATGGGAACCCTGTTTTCAAGCTCAGTATAAAAGGATCGATTGGTCCGTTGTATCTCTTAATTGTCTGCAACTGCCAAAATAATTCTGAAGGTGTATTGCTTAGTCTTCATATCCTTGTTAAAAAGAACTGCTGAAGGAAGAGAGGAATTGTGAAAAGTGAAATTCTTTTCTTAGCACGTTTCCTTTGGGAAAAATGAACAGGTAATGAGAAGCTTTGGTGGGCTATGGATGGGTGATGTGGGAAATAATGCACCAACAGAAAATGAGATACTTTGTGCACTATAGAATAGTGATCTGATGAGCTAATCTGTGTTCTTTAATACAGCTACAGAAAACATCAAACCACACCTGGAAGATGGAGGGGAGAAAAAAGCTCTGGGCAAAGAGGGGCAATGCAAGGAGCCAGAGCCCAAGATAGACAATCACGAGCCCCGACTGGGGCCAAGGCCACGCTCGCACAACAAAGTCCTCAATCCACCAGGGGGGAAATCCAGCATTGCGTTCTATTAGGGGCATCGTGTCACTGTCACTAACGGAGAAACTCTTGTCTGTGGTGGCGAGGTCAGTTTATACACTATTGCTTGTGAATAGATTCTTAGGCAGATGGATGAGGGTTATGTTAGAGTGCGTAGGAAGGATAACCTGGTGATTTGGGGAGGAAGGGCTGGGGAGGGAATGGGTGCCTTGTGGAAGATGTGAGTATTGGCCTGCCTGGGTGGGTGGCAGAGCTGGACATTACTGAAACTTTGTGAAAAATCAGTGCTACTTAGTGGTCAGTTCCTCAGACTGTCAAGTTCTTAGCTAGCTTGTGGCTCAAGACACTCTTGTGGAGTCAGGCTTATCCACACAGTCAATGTGTCAAATATTATGAATGGTAAGGGGCCTGGAGATCACATCTGTAGATTCTGAAGTTCAGCAGGTAGGCTGGGCTTTTCCTTAGGCAATGGGATGCAATTTCACAGAGTGAGCTGACTTGCAGTCATGTGAATATAGATACCTTCCACTGGAACAAGTAGTGCTGCCATGGTTAAGAGTGTCTTCAGTCATTGTTTTTCTCTTCTTGCTTGCAGCACATGATTGCTGATACAAGGACAAAATATACCAAAAGTTTCTTTTGTACTCATAAACCATCATATATTTGTAAAGATTGTGGTCTTCCCCTCCCCAGGTATTCACGTCTTTTGGATGCCTTCAGTAATTTGCTGACTCTTTCACGTAGGTGCTTCTACTTGAGTGCTTGTATATTTTCTGGTAAAGATGTGAGTGCAAACAATAGCTTTATGGTACTCTTTGAACAGAGGCAACTTGGAAGTTTACAGTTACCAGTTACTTGGAAGTTTACAGCATGGAGAACATGCTGAGGTATCAGCAAGGACACTCTGACCCAGCCTGTGTAGAAAAGGCTTAGCTTCAGCACAGGTTTTCACTTGGCTCCCTGTCGCAACCAGGACTGTTCTGTCTCCAGCACAGTGAATTTTCTGTTGGTTTTGCCTGTGCTGAATTTGTTAGTGAGTTCTTCTGTCTTTCATCAGCCTTACCTTTGCCTTTGCCTAACTCAATTTTTGTTGGTAAGATTGGGAGAGCTATGTGAGTTCTCCCCAACCTAGAGCTGTAGTTGATTTTGCTGTAGATTACCTTAGTTGGAAAAACAAAGCACAAACAGAAGGTTTGTATTACTAAAATCTATCGTAAATCGTGTTTGGAAGATGTGCGTGTTTTGCACAGATGTTTTTGGGGGAGAGTTTGTTCTCTAAATGGATTTTATGGTCATATCCAGAGCTTTGATATGTGAATGTTAGCTCTATGTACTTACTGTTAAATATATTGAATGCTGACCTTGTAAATCTGACCTATCAAAACAGGAGTTGTTCAGGTACACCAAAGAACAAGTGGCCTTATTGTGTATATCCACTGCTGTTCTAGCCCACGTTCCCTGGGAACTGCTGCTGTTGACAGGGGATGCTGGGCCAGGTGCTAAACCTCTCTGTGATTGTACTGCTTCCTAGGCCACACTGTTCCCTTGTGTCAGCAACACTGGCTGACTGCTTTAAGACTCACTTGCCCTTTCAAATAGTGAAACATATGGGGCAGTGCTAGACAGCCATGGAAAGTAGGGATTTAAATGCCTTTGTACCTTTCAGATTAGTTTGGAGCTGCCTGTTAATTTTCCCCCCAGGAAAACAAGACAGTAATTCAAACTGCAACCCTGGTATGAACTTGTTACTTCCAAACATGTATTGCTTAGCAGCTCTTCCTGAGTCTGTGCTCTCCAGCCTCTGGCTTAGTCTCAGACACATTAGCCATTTCAGTTCCTTGTTCCAGTACTTGACAGGAAGCTGTCATGTAGAAAAGTCAGCCAGAGGCTGCTTCCTACATTGCAGGCTCTGAGGCTCTGGTGTAGCTGATGCTATGTGCAGTACCAAGCATTTGGCATCTTTTAGTACTTGATGTGCATTGGCTTCAGTGCCTGCCTTTTAAAGAGCAACTTCTAACTAGGCCTTAAATTAGTAAAACTATGTTAATTTTCTTGCATTTCTTTCTTTGGAATGTAAACAATATTTTCAACTCTTCAAGTAAGATTGATCTGAGCATTTCTCTGGGACAGAAGGGGATTGGAAATAAAATGACAGAACATGCAAATTATCAATAAACCTCTTCATTTTGTTACTTCATTGTGTGCTGTAGATGCCTGCTCTTATAAATTGGTCAGTACTCTATTTCACCATAGATACACTGAATTTTATTGTCTGAAATGGGAAAAACTACACATATATTTTCAGGCCTCTGTACATGGGACTGTGCTCAGGAGCTGTGACATCTGCCCAAGGCTGCCTGTGAGACAGACACCTCTTATCTCTGGGGAGGGGTAAGACAATAGCAAGAGCTCAGCTTAATGCCTTTTTGTGGGCAACATTCCTTGATGTTCTGTACCCCACTGGGATTCTGTTATGTTCTTCAGCAATACTGTAAATAGAATTAAATGTTTAAATATTTAAGGCTATTGTAGAAAAACGTAGTAATTCCCCTTGAGTGGGGGATATTATTTATGTGGAGAAGTCATATCCTCACTTGTGTGTTTCTAGTGAGTGCATAAAACACCTGTCATGGGCCAGACTGCTTGGCTGTCAGAGGAGACAACTGCAGTTACTGACATTGCAGTTCTGGGCACAGTGGCCTCTCAGCCAGGATGTTGTGTGTCTGCAGCAGTCATCCCTGAACTTCAGGCTGTGATGCTCTCAGAGCCTCTTAGCAGCCCTTACTTCTACAGTGACTTCTGTCTGGCCATTTATACAATTCAGGACTCTCTCTGAAGCATGTACAATTTGGCTGGAATTGCATAGTGTGGGAATTTGGCAATGTCCTCGATTGCACATTAGCAGTGAAGGACTGTCTTTCCTTTGAGCTGCAACCAACAGTAGACTGCAGTATAGCTCCACTTTGCAGCTGTGTGTGTTACCTCATTGCTTCCCCCAAAACTGCTGGTTTGTAGCTAACACTTGAGACAGAAGGTTATCTGAGTTGCTGTGGCAGTCTGGGCAGGAAAATTATGGTGTAAATAGTGAGCTTAGCCTAGAAAGTGGTTGAAGGAGGACTTGCGTGCTTTCATGAGTCATGTGTGGTTCTAGGTATATCTGCTGCTTAGTCCCTAAACATGTCACTTGTCTGTCCTGTACAAGACCTCATGGCTCTGGTGAACAGCCCAGCTGCAGTGTGTCATCCCTTCTGATCCCCATGCGTGCCAGTTAACCCAGATCATGCATGTTTTTCCCTGTGAAGACTGCTGGCTACTGTACAAAACCTTTTGAGCAGGCACTGTCTGATACTGTGGCATCACTGCATCACACTCTGCATTGCACTCTCAATGAGGAAGATTAATGTCCTCTCTGTTGGTGTTTTAAGCAGCATTACTGTGAGTTTTTTGAATGATTTATACAGGCTAATCAGACTCGGAATATCCAAAGTACATTCTTGGGGCTTGTCTAGTGAGAGAAGATGCGTAGTGATGTGTGGAGACAATTATTTAAGCACAAAATGGGTAACTGCTGTAGTACGTTCCCTGTAAGGCTGTCAGAGTAGCTTATGTACAGTATGGTCACGCTGGTGTGTGGATGTCCAAGTGTCTTGGCTACCTGGGAGATTGTGTGGTGGAGCTGGCCACACAGCAATTTTTCCAATCCCCTGATGTGTCTGTTGTTGAACTTCAGCTTGAAGTTCTGCTGAAACGGTGTATTGCTTCCCTTTGGAAAAGGTGATGGATTAAATGTCATTGAGGAATTTTCCATTTTTTCTTAAGGAGCAAAGACAGGTCACAGCATCCTGTCTGGGGGGAGACTTGGTCACATGTAAGCTGTTTCTGTCATTACTGGTTATCAGCTGTGCAAGAAGTGGACTGGGTAACAATTCACTGCTGGTCAAAAACTGATGCCCAAAAGTCTCCCAGCAGGCTAAGCTGGCTGCCGAGGCTGTGCCCAGTTGCCACTCCTCCCTTTGAACATAGCTGGTGAGCAGGAAGAGGCAGATTTAAATTATTGGGCTAAATTAGCAGCCCTGATTATTTTCGTAGTTTGATCTTGCTTTGGGGAGTGAAGACAGCCTGTGAGAGACTCCAGTAGAGTCCTCCCACCCTGAAGATGGTCTTTGTGCAAGGTACCAAAGGTCACCAGAATGTCTCCACATCTTCAGAGTCTGTGACAGGGCTTTTATAAGCAAGTGTGAGGATCTTTGTTCGATGGTTTCTATAAAACCCTCTCTAGCCAACAGAAGTTATCCATATAGGCAGCAAACATAGGAGAGGGATGGGAATGCTTCCCAGTGACACCCAGCAGAGCAGCCAATGAGGCTTTGGTGCTATACCAAATTAGAGCCTTGTTAATTATTGGCAGACCTTAAGGAAAGTATGTCACAACTCTTCTTCGAAACAGAAGAGTGAAGTTTCTTTTCTGGTAATTGGAGGTAGATTGTGGGATGTCAAACAGGAGTGGCTGGCTTTTGAGCAAGCTTCTTCCATGAAGGAGCAAGTACAGGACTTTGAGTGGTTATCCCAGCACTTTTTACAGCACAAACCCCCTCTGAGTTTAGCTGCTGCATCACATGGCATAAACTAAGATAATGGCTTCAGCAAACCAGGCTGAAGTCATTGCTTTTAAGCCAGGTTATTAACACAAATCAGCTCTGAACACGTATTTTCTTCTGTTCACAAGCCTCCAACATGAGTTTACAGCCCTGCTGCATGTGGCTTTTCATAATTACAGCTGGAAATTCATCATAGGGTTTTCCTCTAAAAAACTGCAAGTGCAGGACTTCAGCACTGAAGAGTAGTGCAGCAAGTGGAGGCTGAAGGATATTTTGAAGCCACAGTCTAGCAGGAATCTGATTTGCCAGCTGAGTTAAAATACTGATGAGGCCTTGCATGGAGCACTGTGTGCAGTTTTGGCCTTGCTAGCACAAGGCAGATGTGATTTATGGAATGTGACGGTCCACAAAGGTGATAAAGGGACTTTGATAAAGCATCTAACACAGGAGGAGGGGCTGAGATAGCTGGGGCTGCTCAAGAAGGCTCTGGCAAATCTGACCAGTGTGCTCACCCACCTGCTGGGAGGCAGCAAGGATGAGGAGGCCAGACTCTGCTCTGGACAGGAGGCAATGGGAACGAGGGAAACCCACAGAATTCCATCTGAACACAAGGACACATTTTTCCTGCAAGTGCTCAGACACTGGGACAGGTGGCCCAGAGAGGCTGCAGAGTCTCTGGACATGTTCAGACTGTGTTTGCTCTGTGCCCTGCCTTCTACTCCATGTTGATTCTTTAGGGTTGTTATTAAGCAAAGACTTAAGGCTTGCAGAGCTAGTGACTTCAGCCTGTGGCTGTGAAACCTGCTCAGCAGGACACCGGGGCAGCAGTAATAAGCCACCCAGATGTAGGAGTGTAGCCACAATACACCCAGCTACAGCTGAGAACTCACAGCAGCAAAGGAGTGATCCCCAGCCAGGTGGCAGAGACCAGCAGAGGCACAGATGTGAGTGTCAGGAGAGCAAAGACTGGCAGAGTCAGCATGGCACAGACACCTCTCAGTCCCGTGTAGTCCTGGTGAACGGAATGAACTGAAAGCCTCTTCCGGGGGACCTGCTTCCCATGGCTCCTAGTGGCACATGGGGCTGTGCAGAGTGGCCTGGCAGGAGGGGCAGTGACATGGCATGTCCTGGCTGTTGGTAGTGTAGCATGGCAGCTGCTCAACCTGTTGCATACCCCTGAACCCAGACTGAAATATTACAAGGTGTTCAGTACTCCGGCGAAACCCCAGGCAAAGGGGAAGAAATTTCATTAAATTTCCTCAAGTTCTTTATAGAATTTACAGTCATTCAGTTTAATAGTTTTCACAGAGGTTTATTTAAAGATCTTACAGCTACTTAAATTTGATTTGGCTATCTGCATGGCTGCTTCCCATCAATTGTCATGCTGAAGACATTTCTTCCATCCTGCTTTCATAGTGGCCTTTTTCAAATCACAAATGAAGTACTACCAACATTTTATTTCTTTTGCTGCACACCTTGCCAAAAATAAAAGTTCATTCTCGTCGTGTGAGACAGAAGCTGCTGCATCATCCACAAAGGGTAACAAAGCAGCAAAACAAGTCTGCGGCAGAGCCCCAGGACAGAAGCAAGAGTCTCAATTTAGATGGCCAGGTTGCTGCTTTCTTGTAAGCAAAGGCAGGCATTAAAAAGGAAGTCTGAAGCTTTCACCAGATACAAAGGCTTCCTCTTGTACAAACCCAGGCTGAGCAAGCCCAGTTATATTCCAGACACAACAGAGTGCAGCAGCTGCAGGGCAGAGCTGCTCCAGGCCTGTGAAGCTGACACCCCACCCCGCTCAGGGGACATGCATTTTGCTGGTCTATGACAAAGGTAAAATGTCCATGGGCTGTTTT
Source organism: Certhia americana (assembly GCA_018697195.1). Classification (NCBI taxonomy): domain Eukaryota; kingdom Metazoa; phylum Chordata; class Aves; order Passeriformes; family Certhiidae; genus Certhia; species Certhia americana. The sequence goes on from CM031870.1 coordinate 15,611,370, forward strand.
TTAAACGGAGTATTTCTTCCCCTTCTCTCAAATCCTTCTGATCCTCCTTTGACAGTGTTTGAAGTTTTAAATATTGGATGAATCACTTTCCTTTAAGGTATTTTTGCAGTCTTTCAGAAGCTTCTCTCATCTTTGCTGGGAAATGTCAAAGAAGCCTCAGACCTTTAGGTGTTAAAGGCATGTTTCTCCACATTTCACAAGTGGAAGGAACAAACCTTTTACCCCTGTATTTCCCAGTCCCCCAAATCGAGGCCTGCAAGGCTCTGTCAGCTCTTGTCAGTGGGCCACAGCCATAGAATGGTACCTGGTGTCTGCCGCAAAGGGGACACAGTTGTAGAAGAACGTGAGGGTGAGGACCAGGAGCCAGTAGGGAAAGGGAAGGTGCTGGATATCCTGGATCTGCTGCAAAGACAAGTTGTGCCCTCACGCCCCTGGAAAATAGCCCAGCTTCACACCAGTGTCACTTTCTGCAAGAAGGGCACAAGAGATCTAAGAAGTAATGGCAGGTAAAAGGGAAATGAAAGGCAGCTCATGCACCTCTATGTGAAATTTGAGATCTTCTGGCTCTAACACATTCCTTCTTTAACATTATCCAGTAAAGAAAACAAAAAAAGCTTTCTTATTTTTATAAAGCTGGCTACAAGAGACTTTCAAGCAGGCTCTGTTTAGAGTCCACTGAACATCCTTAAGTGAAGCACAGTGGAAGGGTACAGTATAATCAGGAGTCACAACATAACTACAGAAACCGGTTGAGAGCACTGTCATGAGAAGGAAGCCATCTAATAGATCAAAGTGACATAAAAATTGCAGACCAAAGTTGCTTGTAATGCTTGCTCGTAGACAGAATGCAGTACTGCCCAGATTAGCTATTTCCTATCCTGGATCCTGTGAACCAGAAAGCAGTTCAGAGGGAGGCTACCAGCTAGTTTTGTGCACGAAATGCTCCTCTGAGCCACTCAATTAGAAAGCTACTGCCATTCTGAGTGCTACCTGAGCTCGCTGGAAGGCTCTCTGCAACTCCTGGCTGGTGGCTCACAGATGTGATCTCAGCACTGCTCTGCAGGGTTGAACCGAGGGCTGCGAATGCCCTCTCCTGGACAGGACTGGCTTTTGCTGCAGCCTTCCCTGCGCTCCAGTGGCAGTGCTCACCCACCTGGGATTTCCAGGATAGAGCTAGAAAAGCACCACGTACCACTTTTTTGGATTCTTGCTGGATAGCACCATCCAAGCCCAGCTGTCCAGTTTATCAAGTACACTGACTGTGAGGGCTGAAACAAACCCAAGCACACAGAGCAGGCTCCCTGGGAAAAACAAGAGGTGCTAGAAATTCCTCGGAGCGGAGCGAACTGAATGACAAAGCCCATTGCACGTAAAATGCTGAATTGCTGAGTTCTCCATGAATCCTAAGACTGGATTCTCTTAAAACATAGTTGGACCATTCACCTTGCACCACCCTGACACAATCCCTGAGCTCTGCCCACTGAGCTGCCATGGCTGCAGCACTGCCTGAGGCCAGTTAGGCTAAAGCCACCTGAGTCTCTCAGGCAGAGCTCAGCTGGCCTAGAATGCTCCTGACCTGCAGCAGAACTGCAATAAACCCAAGGTAAAAGCAAGGCAGACATTGGGAAACTTGCCTGGTCCCCAGAGTAGGACTGTGCAGGAGGATGTACCTCTTCACCGGTATGACCTGCTGCAGTTACCACAGCAGTCTGGCCTGTGAGCACAGGCAGCTCCAGAGCAGTGAGTCTGGTCATGCTGCCTATGACAAAGCAAGTTTGGCAGTGGTCACCTGCTGCAGACATCCTTCTCAGGAGTTCTGTACCCGTTTTGTTTTCCAAAGAGCCAAAACAGAGTTGAGATCAATGCACACTTTGTCTGATGTGGTGACCTCTTCATTGGATTCAGAAGTCACTGTGCTGTGCTTGCAAATGCTGCCTGAGCGCAAAATTAAATGTCAGACAGGATGTGACACCCCATGCCCGCCACAGCTTGCTTTCTGAGAGCTGGAATCAGAGGACACCAATCGGTTTCAAATTCTGCAAGAGATTTACTGTTTTCTGTGGGTGATAGCCCATACTGCCTTGTTTTGTAAATAACACTTTTCTATAATCACTGAATCTTCATAGACAAAGAAGGTCCTGAAGCAAATGTCCCTAACATCACCATTGCAGCAGAGTACTGGCGTGCCGTCTTTTAGCCCTTTCCTTCCACTTGAGACAGATCTCGTCTCACTGCACCAAAAGAAGCTCAAATCTTCTAAAGATACAAGCCCCAGAACAGATTCACACTAAGAAACATGCAATTCAGGTTCTGCTTCTCACAGTAATTTAAACACGTGGTTTCAGTCAGCCATGTGCAAGGCATCTTCTGCTGGGATCAGTACAGACACTGCTGCAGAATCAGCAGCCTCTGATGGCCAAAGTACAGAGTAACAAACACATTTCATTCCTGTCTCTTTCACTCTGAAGTTTCTATTCCATGGCAGTACTCCTATATTAAGTACTGACTATCTGTGACTGCAGATGTTAAAATATATTAAGAAAACAAAACTGTCAGGCTGACATTAGAGAGTTAGAGCGGGTTTTCTGGCATCAGTGCAGAGAACACCACTCATTGCACACAAAGCAACAGGAAAAACTGGAAATTATGTGCCACTTCCTGCTTAACCTCAGTACCTCTTTCGTGTTCTTTTAATCATTGGACAAAACAGGCTGGCCTGGGTCTAGAAAACACCAAATAAATTCACCTCTGCAGAGTGTCCTCATGCAAGGGGCACGTGTACACACACTCCTCCCACATGTCTCTGACTGCATAATAATGTAGAAAACTACCCAGACTCAGAGGAGAACAGAACAAACAGAAATAGCAGTCTGTGGTCTCTGAGTACCTAACAAGGATGATGTCTGATTTGAGATAGCCGCTGAGTGCTGAGTGCCTGATTCGCTCCAGCGCTGAGCTGCAGCCACCTCGGGGGCTGACTCCATGTATTCGCTTTTCTCGACGCCGGGTACGTGGGGATCGCTCCCCGTAACACGCACACCCAGCGTTTTTGCGCAGAACAATAGATGGTCAAATGTCATGCATACTCATTCATTACATTCCCTGGAGAGGAGTGGCTATGCAAATTACGTCTCAGAAGTCATTAATACAATTAGCATGCGTGACGCGCAACCGCAGTTACGCGGCTGCCCCCCGAGGGTTGCTCCGCCGAAGGCCGGCAGTCTAACTCACTTTGCGCTTTTCACCTTTCTGTCCGAAGCATGCACAGTCCTTCACTGGATGGTTCAACGTTTTCTGCGCCGGTTTCAACAGGTTTTGTTCCTTTTATCTTGACAAGGTCCATTCTGTTTCGCTTAACAAGGCTAAGGCACATCCTGCTTCTTAGGCTTGTGATTAATATTTGCTGACTCTTACTAGCTTATTCATGGTAACATGAGTTAACTATTGATCAACTCCTTTCAACCCGTGGCTGTAAACTAAAAAAACCCCAAAACTTTAAAGGTGGAAGTACTGGTAAGGGTTTCCACAATATCTGGCAGGTTGTCTATTTAAAAATGAAGGGCACCAATCTCTATAACACACATTCCTTTGCCAAAGCACCAGTCACCGCCATCAGTTCAGAAACTACTTGATGAATGAGGTTTTGTAAAACAACCACAATTGGTTTTCCTGACCTTAAAGATATGGAAGAAGCTTCTGCAGCAGGAGATGAACTTCATTAAACTACTTTGAAAGGAACGAGGGACTTGTCTTTACAAACAAATTGTGGGTCTGCTGGTAAATAAAGCTAGATACTGACAGATGAAAGAAACAATGGGAAGGATTCCACTGATTGATAATGGAATGAGAGATTTGTCTTTACAAACAACCTGTAGGTCTGCTGATAAATAAAATTGAATACTGAGACATGAAAGAAAGAATGAGAAGAACCATAAATTCCATGAAGAATTCCACCGAGTAATACAAGGAAAAGACAAAGGAGGGAGTTATACATTAAAAGTGTGCCTTAAGTATCAGGCATTTCAGGGAGTCTGTACTCTCAAGTATGCCAGCCAGTGGGGAAAGAGAGAGGGACATGTGGCCGGGAAATTAGGATAAAAAGGAAGCTGCATCCTCCAAAATTTTGAGACCCCATGGGGAAATGCCCCATGGTCTCTCCCTTTATTCGAATAAAGTTACAGGACTCCTCTGTTTCCTTTTCGGACATAAACCTCTGGTGTTTGTGGATTAATTTTCCTGACAATTTGAAGCCAAATCACACATTCCTTTTAAACTTTTAAATAGAAATGCCACTAACCAGTTCTTATTCTAGACAGAGATAAACCTTTTAAAAAGGTTTTACCCTGAGGTTAAAGCTTGTCACTCACCCGTCCAGATACTGCATTATTGAAAGAAAGCACAAGTAGTTCCTGCTGTCCATTTTTAAACAAGAATAATCACTTGTAAAGAAAACCTGGTTTACATAAATTCTTCCTCTACCACAACTGTCCTATGGTACCATGGTCCATCTTTTTCCACCTTGAATTTCAGCTCAATACTAATTGAAGGTGAATTCTAGGTACTAAACATCATATTTTCCTTGGTTGTGTGCCATCAAAGCAGAAACCTGCTGTTGGGATTTTTGGTGTGTGTCCCCCCCCCCTCCTCCCCCCCCCCCCCCCGGGAATTTTCTCCCATCTGTTGCCTAAGAGATAATAACGACCAGTATTTAAGAGAAACAAAATGAGTGCCCAAGGTGGGGGGAAGGAGTGCAGCTGGCTGCAGACTCTTAGCCGGGATCTTTTCCCTTGGGAAGGGCAGATACCTGGAGACTTT
>CM031870.1:15616194-15681576 GCA_018697195.1 Certhia americana
GATCTTTTCCCTTGGGAAGGGCAGATACCTGGAGACTTTTGGCTGGGGCTCAGGAGGCTGGGCTCGGCTCTTGTCTCTCGCTCTCGGGATCAGAGAACAGCCGAGCTGCTGCTACCGCGGGGGAATTTGCTGCCACTGTGGAGTCCAGCCTGGCACTGCTTTCTTCCTTACCGTGGGTGAGCCTCTGTGTGGCTGAGCAGCCATGGAACTGGGGCCTTATTAACTCCCAATCGGACTGGAAAGGACCCTCACCATCTACTCGGGTGCCTCTAGGGAAAACCCGGGACCCCGAACCCTTTCCTCTTCCCGGAGGGCGCTTCTCCCGGGTGCGTGAGGCGGCTGCTACAGAGGAGCCGAGCTGCCACCGCCCAGCCCCGGTCCCGGCCCTCTCTCTGTTCACCTGTACATTTTTATTTATAATATTTTAAATGTGATCATGCATTCAATAAAGCATGCTTTCGTGTTTGTTGCCATCCTGTGCTTGTCAGTGACAGTACAACTGTCTATAAAGTTTCCCATGCAAGACAGAGGGAATCAAGGCCCAATGTGGGTGACTTGTTGGACTTCAAATTTTTGAGCAGGAGTTTATTCACATTTCTTTCTTTTATGTATGCACTCAGTGCCTCTGATGGCTTGGCTGGGCCTGCCCTGTGTGGAAACATTTAAAATCTGGCTGTTACATTCTGATGCCTCATGATCTATTGGTGATCCATCCCATAACTAATTACACCTCAGCCTCAATTACTGTAGGACCTTTCCAAGGGAATTACACCTATTTCATTCTATTCTATTCCATTCCATTCCTTCCCTTTCAATTCTCCTTTTTTTAGAGACAAATAGGTTTTTGCTATAAAAGCAGCTAAAAGCTGTTATGCTCTGAATCTACAGTCTATCAGCATGTAGTCAGCTATAATGATGTAACATAGAACAAAAGTCATAAAACCTGAAATTCTTAATTACCAGTGAGATGTGATATTCCCATTGCAATTAGGCTTTCTGTATAGGGTTAAAATTCTTTCCATTTGTGCAATATGAAGCTTTTAGGGTCATTGCTGGTCACAACTTTGGAATTACAATCTTCTTCAGAGCTCTAAGTCAAATGAAGATGTGGGGAACCTTTTCCCAAATCAACATCTTATTTCTCTCTCCTGCCAGGCTGCTCTCAGTACAGAAAATGATGCCTGCTGTCTTCCTCCAACTCTACAGCCCAAATTCAGCTGACCCCAGGATATGACAAACTGACTTCTGTGATACCTGCTGAGGGTGTTGGAGCTGCTGTTGCTTTGGGAAATCTACTGATGAAATTCAGTGGTTGCCCTGGATTTTCTTCTAGGGCTTAAGATGGCAAATTTGGCCTTCTGGCTGTCAGTTCATCCCTGACTGAACAGGTCCTTGTCTGCTCTCTCTGTAGTAACTGCGGCTGCCTGATCTTGGAAATACAACTACGGTGGCTGTGCCGGGTCCCTACCGGGCTCCCGGAGCCAGCGCGGCCGCCCCGGGCATGCGCCGGCTCCCGCTCGGGGTCCGTGCGCCTGACGCCGCAGCGCGGGGCCCCGGTGCGCGGCGCTTTGTCTGCCGCGGGTTCGGGAACAACGGCCGCAGGGCTCGGGAACGGCGCGGCGTGCCGCGCGGGCGGCTCACCGTCACCGCACGTGTCTCCGGTGCAGGAAGCACTGCGGCGCCAGGCCTGCTCTCAGCCCGCGCCCCTTATCCAGCAGCTCTGGGCGGTGCCGCCGCGCTCCGCCCCGGCCGGTGCCAGCGGACCGTGACGCGGCGTGCGGGGCGGGCGGGGCAGCGCCCGGTGGCGGCGGCGGCGGCGGCGGGGCGCGGAGCGGGGCCGAGCGGAGTGAGGCCGAGGGTTGTCGGCCGTCAGGATGCTGGAGATCCAGCTGGACGATGGCGGCGTGGGGGGGTACCCGGGCGATGATTACTGCTCGGGGTCGGTGATGTCGGAGCGGGTCTCGGGCCTCGCCAACAGCATCTACCGCGAGTTCGAGCGGCTGATCCACTGCTACGACGAGGAGGTGGTGAAGGAGCTGATGCCGCTGGTGGTGACGGTGCTGGAGAACCTGGACTCGGTGCTCACCGACAACCAGGAGCACGAGGTGGAGCTGGAGCTGCTGCGGGAGGACAACGAGCAGCTGCTCACGCAGTACGAGCGGGAGAAGGCGCTGCGCAAGCAGGCCGAGGAGGTGAGTGCCGCCGCCCCGCGACCATCTTGGCCACGGCCGGGCGGGGACCCCAGTGCAGGGGAGCGGCAGGGCCCAGGGGGTGGCGGGGGCGGCTCAGGGCTGCGGCCGGGCCCGCCTGTCACAGGCCTTCGCTCCGTCGCCCCGATCGCCACCGCTGGCGGGTCCCCGGTGCCCGCGCCCCCGCGCTGGGCCCGGTTCGAGGGGAGGCGGGGGCCCCGGGGCAGCGGCCGCCGGTACCTTCTAGAAGCGGAGTGCGAGGGCGGGCCCGGGCCCGGCGAGGTGCATGCCTTCCTTCCCGCGGGGGTGCGGGGCTCCCGCCCCCCAGACTCCTCCGGCCCGGCAGGCCCGGCCCGGCCCGGCTCCTCCGCCGCACCGCGGGGCCGGGGCCACTGCGGCTGAGCTGCCCCGTGACGGCGGGACGGAAAAAACCCGAACTAAAATAGCTGCAATCCTGTGGAATTCCTGAGGAATTAGGAATTCACTTTGCAATGCCAACAGCATCCGGAGGGGCCAGCATAATTTGTGGTGTAAAAATTAGTTTTTAGAACGGGTAATTTGTGCAGCCATCCAGCATTCTCAATGTCAGCTGTAAGGTGTTTCGTTGGAGCAAGGAATTGCCTTTAGAGTGTAACATCTTATTTTTAAAAGTTATTTTTATCAAAACTATGCCTTGAGTTTGAATAAAATCGTTGCCAAGCCAGCACCTGCCATTTCCTGGAGTGTGGATGTGCTCGCGGGAGAGCCGGGGCAGGGTTGTGCTGCTGGTAGGGTTGTTTGGAAGTGGCTCGTGAGAAATCCAAGCCCTCTGATGGAGAGGAAGGAGAATCCTCGGGTTACAGGGACTCGGATGTAGACAAGACAGAGGGGAGGTGATCTGCACTCTGTCATCTTGCTGCATCTGCGCCTGTCCCTGCTGAAATACAGAGCATCCTTTCAGCCTTGAAGGCTGGGAGCCATAGGGATTGCTGTTCAGCCTCTTGGAATGAGTCTGTGAGCTGGGATAGAGCTTTGGTGCTGAAAAAACTCCATCCTCACCACATCATCTTTAGACTTCTTAAAAAGTGGGGTTATTCTGTCTTTTAGACTAAGGAAGAGCAGAAGATTTAAGATTCAGTTGCTTTCCTAGGAGTCAAGTTCTGATTTGGTATATGGGGTAATTAATAAAATAAAAGAAGTGGTAATTAATGAAAGCATTGTTGAACTGGAGAATGGTATAAAGCACATGCAAGATTTTCACAGACATGTTCTTGTTGCTTAATACACATGTGAGAAGTTTGGTAACTCAGTAGGGAGGACACTTGTGGCCCATGATTGATACTGAAAGCAAGAGTCAGTTAAAAGTTTTAGTCCCAAGTTCTAATTATGTATAGATAGACTAATAAATGATCCTAAAATTCTTTTGAATTCTTGTAGGGGTAGAAAAATTATTCTGAGTACATGAGGCTTATCTGTGTTGTGTAGAGACAGCATTTTGCAGCTTCTGAGAAATAATTTTTGAAGTACGCTGTTTATTTAAAAAAATGGGACTGCAAAAGGGGGTTGGAGCAGTCCAGTTGGAATCTTGCGTCTTTGGACGAGGGTGGACTTCTGTTCTGGGCTTACTAGATACAGGATGTGTTTTCTGGAAGCAAATGTACTGATAGCAGTTACAGTCCCTGCAAGGAAACTTGGGAACCATGGCAGAATACCATTTGGTATCTTTAAAAAGTGAGATTTAAAAAGTGCCAGTGATGATGATTATGATGAAGATAATCTGTCATCCTTACAACACAGCTCAGTGTAAGTGGGAGAAGTGTCTGCAAGGAGACTTGTTATCAAAAAGGAATAGATAATATGTTTCTTAGGAGAATAAATGAGCATTCTGCATCTACAACCCCCCTATTGCAAGGTCATACATGGAATACACAGCTGGTGTTTCCCTCGGTATATAGCGAAGTACATTATTGTCTGCACCTGTTTCCCATGCACTGCTTAGTCTGCAGTAAATTACATGGTGTGGGGGTGAAAATCTATGTATGACAAGGAATTCTGCTATCTGCCAGGTAATTATACGCAATCAAAACCCAGAAAACTGTTTTCTTCCCAGAATGTGCATTGCTGCTCTGAAACAGTGCCACAGTGACCAGGGACTGTGCATCCCACCTCTCCAGCAGCATGAGTTGCCTGGGCTGTGCCTCAAGTCTTGGGTGGGATCTTCACTTTTTACTGGGAAGATCCTCCTCTGGAAACAGGATTTGACCTTAGTCTTGATTCCTCGCTGTGTATGAGTGCCAATTGCAACAATTAAATTGACACTGAGAGGTTGGAGATGAAAAACGGATCTGTTCTCTTGCAATATCCTGTCACAGGACCCTGAGTTATACTTACTTTATATTAATTTATTAGATTCAAAGTAACTGGACCACAGGTGGGCATTGTTCTGGCATTAAAGTGCACATTCTATTGTTTGGTTACCACCGTGCAGAGCCATCCCACCTTGTCATTCATCTTTATGCAGCAGTTGTGCACAGACAGAATGTGCAGGTGTGGATTGTTAAATTAGGGTTAATCGTAGATCCATAGAGACATGGAATTTGAGTCGGAAGGAACCTTAAAGATGATCTAGTTCCAACACTGCCATGGGCAGAGAAACAACTTCCTTTTCTCTAAAGGACATAAAAGAAGATTTTTCTTCTCAAAGACCAGTCATTGAAATTGTACAGTTCTGAGGCCAGAATTGTGGATTTGATTCCTGTGAATATTCCCTGCCTTTAGAAAGGCTTTCTGGTTAGCAAGTGTGAGTTAGCATGCACAGAACTTTGGAATTTCATCGTTGGGCATCAAATGTCTGTGAAGCGTTTAGGGAGGGTTGGCTGGGCACAGACTGAGCTAAAAACCATGAAAAGTGGGAGAGTAAATCATAAGGATTCTTTTTCTATTTTAGCTGGGTTTGATGCTTTTTGTAAATACTACAGCTAGAAAATGTTCTGATGGCAAGGAGACTTACAAGTTAGTGTTCCCTCTGCCTGGTTATTTGTAGGGGGTTTAAAGGGTTTGGGTGATATACTGGTTCCTCTTCCAGTCGCTGAGAAATTCCCACAGCTTCAACAGGGACAGGATTGTATAGTCCCTCTGAAAGAAACAGAGAAGGTGAAATGCTGATGGATATTTGTTTACTGAATTGCATTCACTCAATAACGTGCTTACAGTACGACTGCCTCTGAGAGCCTGGTTAATCAAAAAAAGTTTAAAAAAAAGTTAAAACACTTTATGCAGTTTGTGTTCTCCGGTTCTCCTGCCCTGTCGCAAATTTCCAGCCCCATGAGAAGGCAGAGTTTGGTGTAGAGAGCACTGTATGACTGGGGATTTCCTGTATGCTGGAGACATACTTGGTTGATGGAGTTTGGGCAGGAGAGATGCTGGAGCCAGTCTGGCTGCTCATCTGGGCCACCTACAGCCACCTGCCTTCGCTCGTGAGCCACAGCATGAGGCCTGTGGCCTTGCATGGTGCTCAAGTGCTGCCTCTGCTCTCTGTCTCTGGAGGCTCTTGCTCATTTGAACATCAGGTGCCTGTTTTCTCCAAACTTCTGGCACAGCTTAGTTGTATCTGTGGGTGTGCTCCCATCTCTGACTGAAGTTAGTTAAATCTCTGCTGCTTCCAGTGGCTAGTGAGACGTTCTCCTGGATGCTCTGTGGAATGTCTGTTGTGGCTTACCGGGAAAAAATAAAACCTGCCTGGATCCCTTTGTGAGAGCTCACTAGTGCCATGAAGGATGAGCAGCAGTGACATCTGGACATTAGGAACATCTTCCTTGGCAAAGCGCTGGCAGGAATCCTCTCCTTGTTTTGTTTTGTTGGCTGCTCACTTCACTCTGGATTTGTGACTCTTTGTGCTGTCAGAGCTTGTGATGAGCATGGAAAAACTTGGGTGAAATGAGTTCTGGTATCAGAGCAGGTACAAGGTGCTGCAGAGCCAGGAACTGGGTCAAGCCCTTGGGCCTCTGCACACAAATGCCATCGTTTGATCTCCTCAGCACCAGAATGGGCCATCCTGCAGTGCTTTTATCCAAAATGCTTTTTCTGCCTTATATCACTTAGGGGAGTATTAATTTTTAATATCTTTGTCTCCATGTCTCTTTCTTTTTCAGGTGCTTAATTGATTTCTAGTTTTATGTTTCTTTGATTTCTTTTGGGTTGGAAAATAGACAGGTATGAGGAAAAAGACTGAGCTTTATTTGTAGAAGAGTTAATCTTTTAATAGTTTCCTCTGAGCTAAACCAAAACAGCACCTATTAAAGGTGACCTGTGTTACTGGAATAAAATTGGTCTTGTACCTTCTTTTCCTTTTTAATTTACTGCTGAGAAAAATGTGAATTATTTCCTTAACATGCACTCATTTTTCTTGCTTCTAAATCCCTCATTCCTGCCAGGGAGGGGGGATTGCATCTTCTTGGAAAAATGGGAGCAGGAAAGTGGTGAAAGCTGAGCCACTGCAATGTGATGGGGATTTAGCCCTTGGCTGTAATTACAAGGGTTCAGCAATAAAGCTTTAGCACAGAGTGCTTCCAGCAAAATCCTATGAGGAGCTGGAGATTATACCAGGGAAAGACTCTGTTGGAATAGTTTCCATCAGCCTCCAGATGGAGATAGTGAAACGGCTGCTTCTCACCTCTGTTGCTCATTGTCAGTGTCTGTAGGACTTCTTTTTCACTCATTCTGAAATTACATTGTTGTTCTGAAAAAGGTCTCAAAAACATACCCACAAATTTACAAAGCAGGTTGTTTTATAAAAAGTTCACAGAATCCATAGAACAGGTTGCTGGGTGGGTGACTGAGGGATTTCAATGTTTAATTGGCATCTCTGGAAAAAACACAAAAATCTAAACACTAGAACAATCTTAAAATAATATTAAAAAGTAAATGTTTAGCCTCTGAGATGACTTCTTTATAGCAGAAGAGAAGTGTTGGCATTGCTGCTATTTCTAGAAAATTTCATGCAAAACAACCGTAAGTGGAAAAAGCCCAAAACCCTTATTACAGTAAATTTGGGCAGGAAGAGGAATGAAGTTAAAAGCCCAGTTAGAGGTTAAAGAGACTGCAGAGCACTGAGTGCAGGGAAGCAAGAAATGGCTAAAGTATGTTTGATTGTTTCTATAAATGTAGTTTGTAGGAATACAAACTGAGTTACTGCTCCCAGGAATTTACTGAGCAGTTTTAAACGTTTGCAGGAATCATAAATAACATGGCTTTCAGTCATCTGCAGAGGGGATCCAATTTATAATGATGGCTCCAGTGTCACTGCTAATAATTCCAGTAAAAGCAATAGGGAATGTGCATGGGGTTTACCCTGAGAGTGCAGCAGAATGGATTGGTTCATGGGCAGAATTTAACAAAATAATCTTACTGAGCATTTAAATGTGTTTGTTTCCCTCTGAGTCTTTGCCAAAAAAGATTCTTACCAGTGTCTATCTCTTTTGGAGTAAAACAAAGCTTTAATTTGTTAAATTGAAATTCTCATGCCCCTGAACAGTGATGTTTGTGGAGAGAACACCCTGTGCAGAGGGAGAAGGATTTTCCTCCGTATTAGCCATGCTTTTTGGCAGAGGAGGTTTCTCCAGCCAGTGAGCATGTGCTCCTGAATCTGATGGGCCTGGACCTAAAAAGGGTTTGGCAAACAGATGGAGAGAGAGGGGCTGGAGCCTTGTGAGCTCTTCACAGACCCCTGTTACTTCCTGTGGGCTCCTCTTGGCCCATAAACATTTTTAAGGGTGGATTAAAGCCTGCTTAGCTTAATTTCCTTCTTGCTGTCATCTTCAGCTCCAGGGCTGCTTCCAAGCCTAGCTGTGCTCATACAGCTCGGCTGTTGGGTTGGTGTTTCTAGTTGCTGGACTGGTTGGTGCAAATAATGCTGCACTTCTGGCTTTTTTGGATGGAACTGTTCAGGAGTAATGTAACGAGACTTGAATTTTTGGGTTTGTAAGCCAAGCCAGGAGGTGTGCTGCAGCTGGTGGGATAGCTTTGCAGTACTGTGCCCTTGTGAGCCTTGGTAACGTTCAGGCTTAGTTTGCTAGGGAGAGCCTTAGGGACTTTCCCACCAGTTTGTGTCAGGGGTTGTACTAGAAGCAGCTGTTTCTAAATCTCGAGGGGTGGGCTGTAGGTCATTATTGCATTAGCGTAGAAAACCTCTGATGACCATGGTATCACATGAGAACCAGGCTGGTCCAGCTATTTTTAGGGTTGTGGAGATGCATTCACTTCCCAGGGATCCTGCTTAGTTTAAATATTCCATGATACTTCATTATATAATATGATCTAATGGTATTACATGATACTATATGATATTTCATTATATGGAGCCCCAGTAGCTTCCGTTCCTACCATGAGTTGTGTAATCTCTCACAGTGGAGCTGAACAGAATGTTCCACATGTTTTACTCTGCTCTTGGGTGCTAGTGTCCATGGCAGGGAGTGACTAAAGCTCACGGGTGAGCAGTGACAGTTTAGAGAAAGAACACCCTGAAATCAGGTGTTTTTCTGTTGTGTTTTCATTGTGAAATGAGTATATCAGTAAAACCTTTCCTTGGTTCACTGTCCTGTGCAGGAGTCACACAGCTGCTGCCTCTGTGTTGATGATAATGGGAGTGAGCAGCACCAGAGTTGGGGCTTAGTTTTCCAAAAGACTTGCACATTTCTGCAGGACTTGTCCTCTCACAGGAATTTTGGGTGGAGCTGTCTACTTCTGCATCATTAGAAGAGTTTGAAGGTTTCTGGCATAGCTGTTTTTAAAGACATGATTGTGGAAATAGAATTTTCCTTCTGTGACGTTGAATTAACTGTAGGCACAGTTTGTGTTTCTTGGGAATGGGGCTGTGACCGAGCCTCATCCCTTACAGGCAACAACTGTGTCAGACAAGGTGAACAGTGTTGAAGGTGAAGAGACCTGGGATGTTAAGGGGTATGAACCAGTCACAGGAGGGTGAAGGAGTCACAGGGGTGTAATGCATGTAGGATGAATGGTATTAAAGGTTGTTCAGAGGAACAACAAGTCAGTGGTGCTTGGAACCATTCATGAGGTCAGTTGTATGTTCTTCATTAACAGGAATCAAAATTCAGCCTGGCACAAAGAAGGCCAGTATTGCTGCTGATGATAAAGGTCTGCTGGTTTACAGAGCTCATGTTGGACCATAGTTCATATATTTATTACGCGTTAAAGATAATAATATGTTTCTAATATAAACCAGACTCTTTGGATTGATTAAATGCTGTTGTGCTACTTACGGTACTTAAAAATTCTTATTTCTGATTTTGTTGTTTATATTCCCTCAGTTTATATTCTATCACATTTCCATTTTTGTGAGGAGAGGAAGGGTCGTGGTAGGGCAAACCCACTTTACATATAATCTTCATCTGTTCCTCCTTTTCCACTTCTTCCCTATACAGAAGTTCATAGAGTTTGAAGATGCACTGGAACAGGAGAAGAAAGAACTACAAATCCAAGTGGAACACCTTGAATTTCAGACTCGACAGCTGGAGCTGAAGACCAAAAACTATGCAGACCAGAGTAAGCAAAGCTGTTCACCAGACACCATTATATACATGCCTTCCACACACATACAGTGCAGATTTAAAAATAGTCTTCGTACTTTTTTTTTTTTGTTTCAATGTAATTTTTGCAAAGCCCAAAATATCTGGCTGTCCCTTACTTTGATGTAAAATTCTGAGCTTTCCAAAGGAGTGGGGTGTACCCACACTAATTCAGTAAAGGCTACATTTCTTCTCTTTTCTGGTCAGTCTCTTCAGATGCAAGGTGTAAGATTTGGGCCTTTGGAACCTGGTTTCCAGTTTGTCTTTGTAGAATCTTCCATTCATATAAAAATTGTCACATACATTAATTAGTTAGTTAGTTAGTTACTTAGTTTGTGTATTTGTTTTCACAAATATTCCCTTGATACATGCAGCCATTGAAGTTCCCCTCAGAATTTTTTGGTGTTTTGTCCAGTACTCCTCCTCTAGGAGCCAGAAGAGCCAGTCCCAGAGGACAATAAATTGTTGCCAAACTTTCATCAGGCTACTGCTGAAAAACTTCTGTGGTTTTATTGCATTTGTGGTGCGAAATCACTGGTATTTGGAACGTGCAGGTACCTATGAAGTATGTTTGTAACAAATCAAATCCCACAATTCTGTTTGTTTTATCCAGTAGGTGTAAATTAATTTTTAAAAAATAGGCTTTGTTTCTCAAATAGCTTATTTGGAGAGCCAGGTGTATGTTAGCTGACAGTCGGGATCTTTTCTTGGCAGTTTCTCGACTGGAAGAACGGGAATCAGAAATGAAGAAGGAGTATAATGCTCTGCATCAGCGTCACACAGAGGTAGGATATCATCTCTCTAAATAAACTCACTTTGTCTATATCTACATGACTATAACATGTCAAAGAACTCAGCTTTATGATCCTAGTGATGACTGCAGCTTCTGAACTTGGGGAACATCAGAAATGCCTGACTGGAGAGGGTGAAGAGGATGGAGCCAGGCTGTGTTCACTGGTGCCCAGTGGAGACAGCTGGCACAAACTAGGACACAGAAAGCTCACTCTGAACCAATTAGTAAAAGCTACTTTACTGTGAGGGCACAGGCTGTTCAGAGGCATTTTGGAGTCTCCTTCCTTGGAGACATTCATCAGCCACCTGGATGCAGTCCTGTGGCAGCCTGCTCTCTGTGGCCCTATTTCAGCAGGAGGTGGACTGATGGACCTTAGGAAATTCCTTCCAATCTCAGCTGTTCTGTGATGTTGTACAGTGCCCTGCTACCTCATCTCCCATTGCCAACAAGTCTCCACACTTATGTTATTTTGGGATATGGTCTTCCAAGGCTCTTTGGTTATGAGATTCAGCTGAAGTAATTTCTGACACTATTTGCTGACAAATTTTCTGTCAGATTAGATGATTCACTTACATCATCAGCTTAGAAGGCAACAGTAAAGACAAGGAAATGTGCAAAAAACCTCAGGGAATTGGAAATGGAGCCCATAGAAAATTAAAAGCAGAAAATGAGCCTTTCATTCTCATCTGTTTGCCTCATGGATTTTTCTCTCCTCACAGATGATCCAGACCTATGTGGAACACATTGAGCGATCTAAGTTGCAGCAAGTTGGGGGAAATAACCAAACTGAGGGCAGTGTACCTGGGAGAAGGTAGGGCCATGACCTCTCCATGTAGCAGGTGTCACCTGGGAACTTACACACTGAGTGTGCATGTTTGAGAGAGAAAACAGAGCAGGACCTTTCCCTGGGGACACGGATTGTAGCTGAAGCTCTCTTTTAATGGGTTCTGGGTGAGTTGTGGGTACTTGGTGGTGAGGAGCTTTGGTTGTTGTTTTACAAAGGTGAGGCTCTATCATGCTGCTATTGATGGGGCCTCTGGAAAACACGTTTCTGTTCTTAGGTAGTGTGTAAAAGTGTATCTGTAGAATGGATGAGGGTTTCAGATGAAGTGTTTGTGTGTGTACGTGTCTTTCTACGTGAGATAGACATCAAAACCATAGCAGTTAAATGCATTAGCCATTACAGGATTTTTTTCACCTGCTGTCCTTTCAGAGGAAGCTTTCTATCAGTCACCAAAAATCCTACTGATGTTTGGGAAATGGATTTTCCTCCCTTCCTGCAGTGTTTGGGTTCTGAGTAGAAATAGATTGTCTAAGATATAGGAATCAATTTAGAAAAACAAAAAAAAAAAGCTAGAAGTCAGTTTCCTAGGCAGAAGAGACAGGCATGAGTGGTATAGAAAGCTTGAGAGAAGATGGTGTAAAAAGAACCAGTAGTTTGTAAGTGCTCATCTGTTCATAAAATCTCCCTTATCAGACTGTTTTTCTTCCTTCTCTTCTGTCCTTCACAGTCTGGAAATCCAGAGTGAGCTCACAGAACATGATCTGATCCTAGTGTTAGAGGTGGAATGGGCTAAGTGTGCTAGGCTTGTTTCTCTCCCAGCTTACACTTCTGGAAGTAAGACTACATCTGTGGAAGTGCTGACACAGTAAAATCTAAAAGTACCACAGGCAAAAGCAAACTTAGGGGCATCTCTCTTAAAGGGTGAGTCCTGTGTGCACCTGTCAGCTTCCAGTCATAGAATCATAGAATATCCTGAGCTGAAAGGAAGCCACAAAGTTCATTGAAGTCCAACTCATGAGTTGGACTGCATAATAGAAATGGTGTTTCATTTTATCCTTTCTTAAAAGCTTAAAAGCTTTTCCTTCCCTGACTTTAAAATAATCTGATATTAATTGTGGCTTTATGTTAACATTCCATGAAAGACCTGCCCAGTGAAAAGTACTTCTGGTTATATCTACAAGACTGCCAGTCTCAGTGCTGAAAGGCAAAATTTTCATCAAGAATTATTACCTTTTCATGTCAGAGAAGTTAGTCCTTTACCCCTTTAAGTGTGGCATGTTGCTAGTGTCCTTGGAGAGAAACACTGTATGTCTGTGAAAAGCCCATGATGGATGGTGATCCAAGTCTGTAGGAGCTACCAGTGTGAAACGGGAATTTTTCCTTAATTTCCAGCTTTGCACTGTTTGTGTGTGTAGCTCTGTTTGTTGTGCTTGTGCACAAACACCTGGGACAAGTGTGTTTTGATGTCATTGCACAGCTGGAGGGGGGAACACCAGTGTTTGTGGATCTTAGTGCACTGGGTGGGGGAACAGGCATAATTTCCCATGACCTGTGAAACAAATGTGAGCGTGTTAATTTAAAATAAACAGGACTAGGGAGAAGTTTGTGCCGCAGCTTTTGTGGGGGTGGTGTGTACCAATGGCCATCCAAGAGGTGTAATGAGTTTGTACCCACCCCCACATGGCGTGGGTTGCAGTGCATGTGTACCTTGTGTCCGTGGTAGGTTGCATGTTTGCATGTTTTGCTCTCTAATGGTTGTTCTTTTTGTCTCGCTTTTTGTGGGATTGCTGCTGTTTGGCTGTTATGTTTGTCACTGCAGTCATCGCCAGTCCTGGAGGAAAAGGTAAATCCTATTGCTGCATCTGAACTTCATTAATCCAAGTGTTGGAGGTTGCTGTGGAGTGGTGGCAGTGTGATGCTGGGGATGTATTGTACTGGCATATTTGCTCTCTGTGCCTACTGGCATCTGTGCTGGACTTGCTGGCTCAGGGGTACAGACAGAGGAGCCATGGAGCTGGGATAGCACAGCAGGGAAAAGCTTGTGCATGCAAATGCAGAAAACACAAGTTTGGTCCCAAAACAGGATCAGATGTTGGGGGCAGGATGTTTACTCTTCACATCCCCTAATGTTTTAAAAAGTCATAGAATCATAGAATATCCTGAGTTGGAGGGGCCTCATAAGGATCATGAAACCCAATTCCAGTCCCTGCACAGACACCCAGACAATCCCATCCCGTGCCTGAGAGTGTTGTCCAAATGCTCCTGGAGCTCTGGCAGCCTTGGGGCTGTGACCATTCCCTGAGGAGCCTGGGCAGTGCCCAGCACCCTCTGGGGGAAAAACCTTTTCCTAAAATCCAGCCTAAAACTCTCCTGAAACAGCTTCATCCAATTCCCTCAGGTTCCAAGAAATTTCTTCTCTTCAATTTTGCTCTAGAGAGCAAGCCTGATTTCTGAGTGGAGCAGAAACACGTGTCAGTGTCAGTAGGTTTCCAAAGGCACTTTTGGTCGATAGTTTGGTTGAGGGCAGGGAGTGCTGTGCCCAGAGCCTTCAAAGAGACTAGTTTTCCTCTTCAAATGCTGGCAAACAAGCTGTGGTTTTGTTATGTTTTGTAAACTTCAGGATGTTGCTTGTAGAACATCCTACTCCCACGTTTTGGCTACTGCAAACCTTTATTGGAGAGTGTGGTGTTCACCTTGTAATTCAAGGTGGAAATAACTCACCCTGGCTGAGTCCTGGAAGGATTTGGGTATACGAGGGCAGCTACTGTGCTCAAAATTTAGACCAGCTCTGAGGATACTTTAAATTTATTGACATTTAAATTTGGTAGCAAACTCCAGGACTGCAAAATTGGAGTTAGCTCTTCTGGAGTGTTTCCTCCTTCCCCTTTCCTGGGAGGTTTTGAAGAGGCTTCGAGGTGTATCCAAAGAAACTCAGCAAGGAAATTTTCTAACAGTCTGTGCTAAAATTCTTTCCTGAAGATTCTACAGCTTCTGATGCTGCAGAGACCCTGTATCTCTGTCTCTTCAACAGGGACTCTGAAATTCACACATTTCCTCTCCATTCAGTGGCTCCTGTATTTCCTTGTGTGTTAAGTGTGTATGTGTTTGCATATCAACAAAAAAGAAAAAGGGAAAGTATAATTTAATGTAAGTCAGCATACTTTCGGGGCAGCTTTTATGTCTCAGTGTTGTCAGTGAGTTACGTCAAGTCATTCCAGCATAGTCACTGAAATACTCTGTCTGTGCCACTGGCTTGACAAGGGCTGCTCTGCAGTTACAGGAAACTTTCTCCTGCTCCATACACCTGTGAAAACAAGACTCTCCTAAAACTATCATTCGGTCCTGAAGAAAAGGAAAGATACAAAACTAATGATTAAAGCATGGCCCCATTTTGTTTTCTCCATAAAAAGATTTCTTTTGAAGTAGACTCTTAGGGACCTTTGGGTTATTTCTTCAACTGTAAAACTAGGAATTTTCTGATTTTGTGGCATAAAGTAGCTCTGATTTCTAGTTTTGAATCCCTTCATAATCTCTTACACATAATTAACTCTACTTTCTGTGGTGCTTGTATCAGTGCCAGGTTGAAGATTTCTTAGGAGGGGAAACATTTGCCTGGTATATTATTTAGAAACTTTTGTAGAAACTTGAAACCCAGCTGTCAGAAACTTTCAGGGTCTTGGAATGATAGCAGTGAGATAAAGAGAGGGACCTACAGAAGACAGGCAGAGGTAATTGTCCTTTGGCATCATGACCTAGTAGGAGCAGGTGTAAGTGGCAGGTTACAGTCATAAACTGGGATTTAGACAAATAGCACTGGAATATTTTCACTAAACCTTCAGTTATTATTTAAGTCACAAGCAGCAAGATGCCTTTGGTGGTGGAAGGGAAAAGCTACAAGGAAACAGAGTTCCTATCGCATAGGAGTCTGGGTTTGAATCTGTGGAGAATGATAGAATCATTAAGATTGGAAAAGACCTCCAAGATCCTCAAGTTCTACCTCCAACTGGATACCCTCATGCCCACTAAATCATATCACAAAGTGCCACATCCTCACACCTTTTGAATGCTTCCAAGGATTGTGACTCCACCATTTCCCTGAGCAACAGGTTTCCATGCTTACCCACTCTTTCAGTAAAGAAATTTTCTGCAATAGCCAACCTGAACCTACTCTAGTGCAACTTGAGGACATTTCCTCATGTCCTATTGCTTGTTACCTGTGAGATGGTTTACGATGTTTTGTCAGTGATCTGTGTTCCTCCAAAATCCAGTTCCTTGCCTCCTTTCTAAGAGGGTTTGTGTGTGATACTTCAGTGTACAAGCCCAGTATCTTCAGGAGAGTATTTTAATGCAAATTTCTAGGAAAAGTGCATCCCAAGCAGGCCACGCTGGAAACACCTTTCCGCCCCATCTTGCCTATCCAGGACACCCACTGGAGGCCTTTTTGCCTATTTGAGTGCAGGATGCTCTGGTGGCTGGGCTGCAATGTTTGAAGGTTGGGCATGGTGGTTTTTCTCAGCAAACATTGTCTCCTCTACTGGGCACTCCGTCTGTCCTTCCTGAAAGAGCTGGCTGGTGTCCCATCCCCTGTATTGGTGTGTTTGCTCTGTCCCAGGGGCTCTGTAGCAGTTGTTTGCCATGGTCACAGGTGAGGTGGCTGTGCTTGTTTCCCAGCCTGGGCATGACACCCAGTGCTGATGATGGTTTCAGAAAGGCACATGGAGGTCTGCTGTTACCAACAGTGTGCTGCAGAAGGGCAGGTTTCATCACACCCCCACGATTAACCAGAAACCCTGTGCAGGAGCAGGGAAGTGCAGTTGAGCTCAAGTGTGGGTGCACAACACACAGAGAATCAATTTGGTTCAGCTCTGCAGGGACTGGAGTCAATCAGAGATACCCTGAACCATTTGCTGTGTTCGGCAAGCTGCTATCACAGCCTTGCTAGCTCCACTGCTTGCTCTACATTTTCTCCCACTGAAGCTTGGTCTCAAAATCTGTGCCAGCTTTTGTGTTCAGAATCAAACCTGCAGCTGGCGAGTCACCAGCAGTTGCCAGAAAGGAGAGGATGATCAGAACACACTTAGAGACACCTAGCAATGTACATTCATTTATACCTTTGTTTAGTTTCTGAATTGTGAGTGCATTGTAATATGGGTATGGAGGGAGATCAGAGAGTACAAATACCCTCCTTCTTGCTTAAAATTGGAAGTGATCCAACCCCTCTGGTTCCTGTTGTAGAAGCTCACCAGATTTGGGGTGGAATGTCATAAGTTTCATGATAACACTTAAAGCCTTATTCCTCACCCTGTGATGATATCTCTAGTAGCTAGGAGCTTTTATTTTTTTGCTGTGAGAGTTGTTTACTGTGGCTTATTTTCCTCCAGTACCTGTGTTCCTCAGAAGCAGCACTGACTTAAATTGGCTGATGGTTCCTTGCACTTTTGTGTTACTCCAAATTTCTCACAGTGATTGAGCAGTTGGTTGTACCTGTTATGGCCATTGACCCCCTCCTAAAGTTTCCCCAGGCCAGACAGGTCATCTCTGGAGCAGACACCTCTGTGGTATCCCAGTCAGGGGAAGGTTGGGGCTGCAGTGCTGTGATTTCAGAGACAGGGCAGTCCTGTGTTAGGCAGCTCGGTCATGTAAGAGACAGTAGCAGTAGCACCATGGGACTGAGCAGCCAGCACCAAGGAAGTGTGGGAGTTGGGGGTTCAGACAGCTGCCTTGTGAGGGTAACAGCTGCAGTCCAATTTCTAGTAACTAGTATTTCCCATACACTAGTATGCTGTTTGTTTTCTGTCAGAACCTTGTATACATGGCTAACATGCTTTCCTCTCTCTCCCTGTGTGTCTTTTTAGCAGGAAGGAGCGTCCCAACTCCCTGAATGTCTTCCCCCTCGCTGATGGCATGGTACGTGGGCAGATAGGGGCCAAGATCGTCCCAACACTGGACCACTGGCACCTGAGTGACCTCGGCCAGCTGCAGTCCAACTCCAGCTACAAGGTTTTCTAGACCATCACAGAGCAAGGGTTTCCCACTCTCTCGCTGTTGATAACATCCCACATTTTCATTGAGCTAGAGACAATCCGTGTCCGTAACCCTTTGCAGCCTCCCCCTGTGTGTTTGCTCCCATAGTAGATGTGCTGGAGGTGGGAGGATATTATTCTGCAGATCTGGCATATGGTGCAGGAAGAATTTGACACAGCTCCTCATGCTGATTTGTCTCAGGAATAATCTCCTTTACTTGGCTGGCCCCAAGTTGAGAAGGATGTGTATGGAGGCAGTTAGGGATTGAGTGAGTAGAAATCCTTCACTTGTTAGTAGTTTATTTGGGAGAGGACATGGTGGAACCTGTCCCTTCTCTCCACTTTGATAAGAGCAATGGTTCTGCAACTCAGGTGAGGCCAGGCATTGGGTTGCACTTGCCCTTAAGTATTTGTCATTTTTGAATGATCTCCTGGCCTTGCTATCTTCACTAAAAAGGGCTCCTTCTTATCCTGTCTGGCTGCTCAAGTCTTGCACTGTGCCTAAAGGTCTCACGTTACTCCTATGCCTAGTCACTGCTCTAGACTTGCACTGTCTACCTTCAGTACATCTGTCACCTTTACTGCTCTGCCTTCTGCACCAGGTCTTCTAAAATCCTCACAGCATTGCAGCTGCACTGGAGCAGCTCATGGTGCTGCCTGATGCATCTTGTGCTTTGCTCTGCCATTCAGGGATCTGCACTCTGCTGTTGGGAGGTTGGTCTGAGCCCCAAGGCCTGAGTGGTGTGCTCTGAGCTGACGGCTCACTGCAGCTGTTTACAGATTAGCCTGTGCATGGTGACCTGCATTTCACATGAGCTGTATGTGTAGAGTTTGCAAAGTTTTTGTGCTCAGGATCCCACCAAATTCTTCTCTTTAAGTGATTTTCCACAAATACCTGGTAACAGGTCTGAGAGACACTGGTTTCTCTGCTGAGCACAGCTCAGTGTGTCCAGTGGTGTCTCACAGAGCTTCTGCTCTACTTCAGAAGTGTCTGATTAAATTTACCTTCACTCTCTTAGAATTTGTAGAACATCAGCTGTTCTATGTGTCACATGTAAGGACTGGTCTCCTTTTCAAAAGTTATGAAACACTGATCTTGTAAGCTATATTGAGGCAGTAAAGGCAAAGAGGAGATAAAAAAGAAATCCCCAGGTTGTTGTACCCTTCTTCATGTCTCCAGATTCCATGAATGGACTTTCGCATGAGGGACTCTACAGCAGTGGCCTTCTTGATGCATAGATAAATTCACAATTTACTCAGAAAACAAAGCAGCAAGTTAATTTTTTTTTTTACTGCATCTGTAAAACAGACAGGCCTAGCACAGCCCAAATGTCAGCACTTCGTCAGCTCTCTGCCATTGTGGAATTTGGAAATCCAAAATATCTTTGCCTAGGATGGAGGGTTGGAAAAAAGTCCTTATTGTAGTGTTAGAGGCACAGAATGTTGGGAAATGTTGCAACTTGCAGAATGCCATTCAGATCCTACAGTCATTTCTGGAAAGTTCTGCCTGGAATTAGGGAATTGCAGTGCCACAGTACAATAACACAATAATGGATAGTGGAAATGAGGACAGAGTGCGAATATGTTTCTTCATACTAGTGCTGTGCCAGCACAACCAAAATGTACAGAGCCCAGCCCACCTCTGGAATCAGTTATTCCTCAGGCTCTCCAGGCAGTGCTGCACACCTTGGTGTGAACAGCCTGTGATCAGGGTGGGCAGTAGGGGTTAGTTTTGAGAGAGGAGCTGTGTGGACACTATGGTTAGATCCTTCCACAGCCTTGCTAAGGTCTAATTCTTTAAGTGGTCCACTGAGAACTTGTTAAAGAAGTAACCCAGTGTCTGCATTGTAGGGAAATGCAGCAGCAACCCATATAAATGGGAAGCTTTGGTGTCCAAGTGCAAGGTAATAGAGGTTGTTCTGCTTTGGGCAGGGAAGGCACCCTGCACAGAGGTTGGAACTAGGTGATGCTTAGCATCCTTTCCAACCCCAACCATTCTGTGGTTACTGACTGGATCTCTAAGTTATTTGGTGATGGTGGTGGTATCAGGCTAAAAATATCTGGTTCCAAGAAAGCTTTGTGCAGAACTAGCAGTGTGCTGCTCCAAATGTATCATGCTGGGATTCATGTTAGTGCTCATTAGGGAGACTCAGAGTGAAGTGCTGGGATAAAGGAGGCCAGATGGTACAGTGGACCGAAGGTGCTTGTGCTGTGGAAGATTTGGATGGGTAGTCTGGTATGGAAAATTTCCTGAGTGTGGAGAAAATTAATGAGGATGTGATTGACTGACTTGCTAGTTTGGAATGGAGATTTTCCTCCCACAAGCTTCTTGCACACTCTGTGACTGAAATGCTATCTCTTGCATCCTCTGCATGACTGACTTCTCAGAGGCGTGGCTCATGCCTCCCTTGCCTCTTCTTCAGAGCTCTGATAATTTTGCTGACATCACTCACATTCGACTTACCTTCCCAGTGTGTACCTAACTGTTCTCATTAGTTTTCCTTCTTCATGGGGCCATGCTGTACTTACATTTTAAGTGTCCTTGTTTACTTTTTATTACTGTTTTCTATTTTAGTTGCTGTCATTATTTTATTTTTGCATTCACTTGTACATTTATTTTATACAGTGTTTTGGAGATGAAAGTCCTTAACGTTTTTGTTTTTATGTACTATGCTTTCAGTGTTATAACCATACAATTGTGGCTTCTCATGGTGACATATGACTGCTATGAATGTTGGGCTATGCATTTTGGAGGTCACTACTACACAGTTGATGTGTAGGAGGTTGACAGGTATGGCTGTAGGTAAGTGGTGGCTGTGGAGATTATTCTTTGGGTGAACTGTGGGTTTTGGAGAATGCCTTCTGTGCTGGAGAGAAGAGCTGTACTCTTAGTGCAATACTTAGCATTAACAGAGCACTCACACAATAGAAGGAAGATACCAGGGCTGTGAGGAAGAGCACGTTGGTAGTATATACATTGGGGAGGAATTTCTCCAGTGCAGGCTGGAAGGTTGATAAAGTATGTTTCCTAGGTAAATACAAAACTCGTATCTATAACCAAAGAGTAGTAAAAGACTGGGGTAATTACTTACTCATTCAGGGTAGGGGGCAGGTTACATCAATGAACAAGGAAGTTACAGGATATTTGCTGTTACAAATATCACCCTGTAGTCACTGGTAATCCAGGGCTTTTGAATGACATCTGGTTCATAAGAACAAGGAATGACAAGTGGAGTGGACCCACCTGGGTGTCTTACACGGCTAAGATGTTCTTGAACTTTGGTTATTCTCGTAGAATAACCAAAGAGAGTTTGAGTGGGTCCAAGAATATCCCTGAAGTCTTTCATCCAATTGCAGTTTTGTTTGAGGAAAGAGGTTTTGTGGTTGCACTTCACACTTGATAATCTTTGTCGCTTTGTACATCTGAAAGAACAGAAGACAAACTGCAGTGGAGGTAGTCCAAAGCTTACTGGAGCATATTTATTATCAAAAATCCCATTTGATTATTTTTTTTTTCTTTACATACTAGGGAAGTAGCTCCTAAACCAGGAATATGAAGTAGAGGTGGGAAGTGTGGTTTTCAGATGTTGCAGCCTAAGTGCAAAGTTCTCATCTCAGTCTTGATGCTAAAACCAGCATATATGTAGGGAGATGGTTTGGATATTCATGTGGGAATGTGGGTCCTATTTGGACTGACAATGCAGAAAATATACAAAATATGGATTGCATTTAATGGTAGTGGCATTTTAAAAAACCCTGAATTTCCAATATAAATGCACAGATGCAGTGTAAACCCTTTGACTTCCACGGTACAGTGTGCAGCAGGGCATTCTAAGATTAGCATACAGAGGCCAGTCTAATTAAAGGAAGATCTTAATAGAATTCCAGATTTAACAAAAATAAGGCTGCAAAGGGTTAAGTCACCATTTTTCTTCAGTCTTCTCACTCATCCCATATTGGATTTTTTTGTCATGTTGTGAGGCTGTTATTAGAACAAGAGAACAAGACATCCAGATGAGCAGAGTGAAATCATGTCACACTTCCAAGGTTCAGGGGCTCAGAGCAGCCTCTGAGCAGAACCAGGATCTCTCTAGTACTTGCACAGGAGGTGAGAGGCCAGTGGTGAAGGTGAAAGCTGGATCTGGATGTGCAGATGCTGAATGCCGCTGCACCGAATTGCAATTCATTGTTGCATATAACTCTCAGCATTAATTATGTCACCTCCCTGCAGGCAGTAATTAGAGTGGGCTATGCTGAAGATTGGGGAGATCTCATTTGGGTCTGAGAGGTCACAGCACTGGTCAGGGCATTCCTTGTCTGACTGAAGCAATGCTGTAATTAACAATGCAATAATTAACAAACAGGTGACAGTGTAAAACCCTGACAAACCCGTGAAGCCTCCCTGTTCCTCAAGAGGTGATGGTAAGAGGTGGGGCTGTAAATGTCTGTTAGAACCAAGAGCCATTTTGCGCATTCCATACTGAGAATCCATCTCCTGTGTTCATTTCTCACCTTTCTGAATCCTTGAGTATTGTCATCCTGCCATTTGAAAGTGGGAGACCTCACCTGTTTCTGCTGTGTTCTCAAGCTGGACCCATGCCTGCCTAGCGCTGCATCAGGTGGTTTTTGGGGGCATAGGTCTCCTGTGTCAGTCAAGCCAGAGCATCCCAGATCAGTGTCCACTCTGCTTCTGCAGTTCAGTGGCAAAACCAGTTCAGTTTGCTGTTTTCTCATCCAGGTGCGTTGGTGGCTTACAGTAATGACGTCGGCCAAGACTTCTAAGAGGGCGTATCAGATCCTTCCCAAGTGATATCCGTGTTGCCTTCCAGGCTTGGGAAACACTGGCCTAGTTTGCTGCAAGTGCTAAAGCCCTTCAGCTTTCCCTGTAGTCAGTGTGAACTACAGGTGCTTTTCATCTGTGATCAGGCCACCTTTCTTGAGATCACATACCAGTGTGATTTGTGAAGACCAGTATTCAGTTATGAGGGAGGAAGGTTATCAGCCCTTTCCACAGCTGGGATTTGCTTGTTGAGTTCAGCACGAGAACTTGCTGCTTCACTGTGCTGGTAGTGCCTGGTGTCACCAGCAAACACTGAGACATGTAACTGGTACAGTGAGCAAGAGCCATGCTCATAATGCTTTAAGGCAGCCATACACCAGCAAATGTGACTTACTGAAATGTATAATTGTGCTTTTCCCTTTCTGTTCTGCTGCCCTGGTATTGCTACAGTGCCCCCAAGATGAAATGTCTGAATCTGGGCAGTCCTCAGCAGCTGCCACGCCGAGCACCACAGGAACCAAGTCCAACACTCCCACATCATCTGTACCCTCTGCCGCTGTCACCCCTCTGAATGAGAGCATCCAGCCCATCAGCGAGTACACCAATGGCACCACCAAGAGCAATAAGAGGGCACGAGAAAAGCGGAACAGCCGGAACATGGAAGTCCAGGTCACACAGGAGATGAGGAATGTCAGCATAGGTATGGCAGCTGGAGCTCAGGTACTTGGTCACTAACATAATCGACTTCCCAGTGCTTGTGTCTCTGTTACAGGGAGAGTCTGGGAGATTGCACTGTAAGTATAGAATTTGAGGATGCCTGATTTGGAAGGGTACGTGAGTGAGACAGGGTTATTTGGATGTTAGCAGTTTTCTGCATAGCAAATTTTTGAAAACATCAGTTATATGAGTAATTTCACAAATTCACAGGATGGGAACAGGTTACTGAGTTCAGTTCCCTGCAGTGACATGCATTCATGTCATGGAACCTCTTTAATGAGCACTCAAGTCATGTCTTAGGCTGAGCTTTTGGGAAGCTGTTTCCGGACCTCATCAATATGACAGTTAAAAGCTTATATTTAGTTTTCTCTCTGGGTTTATTCGTAAGTATTTTATATCCAGTTGTTCAAATGCCAAATTTGTCAGTGAGATTAAATAATTATTTTCCCTCTGTGCTCTTATCCCACACTGATTTGCTTTAAAAAATTGTATTCAGCTGTTTTTCTCAACTAAATGAGCTGATTTCTTTTAGCCTCTTTCTCATACAAGAATACTCCCAAATCTGTGGGAGTCACAGTTGTTTTCTCTGTTTTCCGGAGTGCTTTAGTAATTTGCATTCATGATTTCTTGTCAGGAAAACTGTCATCTAAGCTTTAGCACCAGGCTGTTAAAGAAATAAATGTTGTAATAGCATGATAAAAGGCCCTTCATCTGTGCTCATGTAGTGTCTGAGCAGATCTACCCTGGATTGTGAGACTTGCAGTGGCCATCAGAAATGAGAAGTAATCTGTTTTTCAGGTCACAAACTTAAAATACAAAAGGACTGTAAGATTTATTAAAGGTCATTGGGATTATCTGCAGGAGCTCAGGGGTAAACGTAGGTCTCTGAGGTTGGCATCTGAACCAGCTGACGATCTTTTTACCCAAGTTATTCCTTGGGAAGCAGAAATTGTAACTAAGTTATTACTGAAGCAGAAATTCCTCTGCTAACATTCACAAGCTGGATCCTAGCAAAGTAAACCAACATGTAGCATCTTCTGCTGTAGCACTGAGCTGCCATGACTGAGTCCCAGTCTGTATTTTCCTGAGGGAAATACAGACAGGGACACAGATGTCCATCTGTCAGAGACTAGGATAATTGTCCATGGAAGCATATGGGTTCTGCACAGCCTGCTGTTAGATCGTGGTCTGCCTGTGATCCTGGCCAAGGCAAGACCATGAAACACTTGTATCGGGAAAGCTAAGCATGGATGTCACTAGTTTGAATGCCCTATAAATACCCTGATTTTTACAGTTGGTGCTTTACGAGCTCATTTTCTATCAACAGTTTTCTTGAGTCATCTCTTTATTGTATGTGTGCAATTGTGAAGTGGAAGTTTTTTGGGTTTTGGGGGATTTTTTTTGGGGGGGGGGGGGGTGTTTTTTTTTTTTTTTTTTTGCACTTTCTTGGTGTAAATGTGTGATATTGTAGAATTTATTCAAAAGCAGGTAGTAATGGCTTCCTTAGGTGCTCTGCATATTCAGCCTTTCAGCTATTTCTCACCCCTAATGTGAAATCAATGCTCCATGCTTAGAAGTAATGCACATACTTGAATTTTAATCATGTATTTTGTGCATCTGTAATTAAAATGTCTGTCAGTGATGCACGTACCTTAGAGCTGAGCTAACAGAAATGATACTCAGAGGTATTTACAGAAAAGCTTCCCAGCTTAGTGAAATAAAGCTGAGGAAGGCTGTGTTTGTGTTAAACCCACTGGTTGTGGATTCCTGCTTTGGCAACAGATCCACATCACACTTTGTCTTCCAGCCTGCATTTGCTGCCAGCTGCTGCACAATGCCAGCCTGAAAGGAATTTACACTTCAGTTGTCATGGACATTGTTTATTTTACCACTGAGATAATCTGGAAAGGTCAAAAATGTCACATATAAGTTCATTGAGGGATTAATGTAATTCACAAATTAGGTTGCTAATCCTTCAGGAATTCATTGTGTGAACAGACACCGTTGCTTGTTCAGAAGAGGTGCAAGTCTGGGCTTTTGAAGAGTTTGGTATCCAATAAACAGGACTTGACAAGAGGAAAAAATTTCTTATTCTTTAAATACTGGCTTCAGGGTGTAGGTTACACACAAACCAGATTTAATTTATCGGTTTTGAAGTCAAGTTTCATTGTAATAGGTATCTAAACCAGTGTAGACTTGAGACAACCTGTTTCTGTTAAAACTGAGTAGTGCCAGTTCCTAACAATAGTAATTTATATGAAGCTATACAGAAGATCACTGTGTTTCCTTCAATCTCATCTAATGCTGTGTGGGGATGGAGTTTTTTATTGGCAGATAGAAAGGGAGTTTTGAAATACATTTCAATGGATAGAATATTTCTGCTTATCCCATTTTAGTGAGTATTCAGGGCAGTGACTATAGTGATGCTCTGGATTGGGGGTGGGAAGGACGGTGCTTATGGTGTTCCTGCTCTGGAATTGAGAGACCACCTTCAACCACTTTTTGTTCTGATTTTAAGACTTTGAACGTGACACCATGACATTTTCAAGCCTCAATATCCAAAGCTGTAAAAGTCCCTTCAAGAAATGCATTCTCTGAAAGTCCTGGTCCTGTAGGTGATGGATGTGTGCTGTCTTACCTAGGGATGGGCAGCAGCGATGAGTGGTCCGATGTCCAGGACATCATTGATTCCACCCCAGAGCTGGATATGTGCCAGGACCCCCGCCTGGAACGCACGGGGAGCAGGTACTGATGGTGACTTTTCTTCCCTGGGTGCTCTGTCACTTGGCTTCATGAGGAGTGAGGAATGGATGCTCTGGCTCATAGTGAGCTCACAATGCAGCTATTTGAGACAGACCATGTATTCTGCCTGATATCAGAGGTCCTGACCTGCTGCGGGTTCTCCAAGACTATCAGAGGTCTTTCCCTTGGACAGGACAAGGGAATGGCTTCTCATTGCCAGAGGGCAGGGTTAAATGAGAGATACTGGGAAAAAATTCTTGGCTATGAGGGTGGGGAGGCCCTGGCACAGGGTGCCCAGAGAAGCTGTGGCTGCCCCATCCCTGGAAGTGTCCAAGGCCAGTTCGACAGGGCTTGGAATAAACTGGGATAGTGGGAAGTGTCCCTGCCCATGGCAGGGGGTCGAAACAAGGTGGTCTTTAAGGTCCCTTCCAACCCAAATCATTCCATGATTCTATGATATGGGGAACAATACTTGCTATTTTCTTTATTCAGTGTGTTCCCTGATTCAGGCAATGGTGAACAGATGGAATGTGCTCTCAGAGTTTTGATTGCAACAGTCTAAGATGCTCAGTATTTCAAAGATAAATTTTAGAGCTTAAATGTTGCCAAGTAACAAGATTCCCTCTTTTTTTTTTTTTTTTTTTTTTTTTTTCTTTTTTTTTTTTTTCTTTTTTTTTTTTTTTTTACTTTCAACTACAGCCCAACACAGGGGATTGTGAACAAAGCATTTGGCATCAACACAGACTCTCTGTACCATGAACTTTCCACAGCGGGGTCTGAGGTCATTGGAGATGTTGATGAAGGAGCTGATCTGCTAGGTAAAACTTTGTTAAAACCATTCTGTTTTCTCTGGTACAATGACACTATATGAAGCTTCTAGAAATGTTTAAATTCTCTTTTTCTTTCAGAACTTGGATGTTTAGTTTTTTTAAGAACGCATGGAAATTGCGATACATGTGATAGAAGCATGTACCTGCAGTACAGTAATGATTATTTAGAAAATAACCTCGGCTGTTAGGTAACTTTTATTTGGGTTGTCTTTAGTGCATGACTTATTTTTCAACAGGATTCTTCCAAATTTGAAGACAAAATTTTCTCCTTCTGCTTCTGGCTGAAAATTCCTCCCCCAGTAAATTTATACTCAGAGTAAAATTTGTTTGGAATTTGTAAGAAAGTAACTACTTTGGTTACATTTTTGATATTTAAGTTATGTGGAAATATGCTCTGTAATGCAGTACTTCATGTTTTACACTCAGCCTAAGAGATGTAATAATTCACTTTTTAAGCTGGTTTTGAAAGTATTTGTAATACCTGTAGCCAGGCTGTGTTCTGTGTTCCTGGCTGGGCCTCTGCAGCAGTCAGAGAAGCAGCTTTGCCTCAGGGAGCACTCTGAACCCTCTCCATAATATTTCTATTGGATTCCTGAGTATCTTGAGTGAGTTTTTTGACAGAACTTAAGCACGTTCTTAATTCCTGCTGTTTTCCTGCATCAGGAAACGTTACAAGTGGTCTTTGAATACTCAGTTGACATGGGCAGCTGATAGTGTTTAACAGTGTAGCTCATTTTCCATGTTACTGCCTGCTTTAAGGAGCCTTAGGACACATGAGGACTCCAGAAAGTTATGTGCACTTAGTGGCAAGAGAGCTGATCTGAAAGCAAACATTTCCTTTATGGTGATTACTGATATAAATCTGATTATTAATAAGCTTTGAGTTTGGTTCTGTGTACGTGTCCAGAACAGAATGAGCTGAAGTGTGTCACACAGACTTGCAACAGCTCAGCTTTGCCCAAATTAGGAAGGTACTTGTGTCAGGTTTGATATGTCTTGTATCAGGACCCTTAAAAAGCATATGTTGCTGCAGGGGGATAGATTTTGCCCTATTAAACAAAAAACTTAACCTTGAAGATGTGGACTGAAAGCTGGAAAGGAGTTAATACAATACTTCTTTTTTGATGGAAGCCAAATACCTGTGCAATTGTACTATTGCAGCCTGTAGTGTGACTGGAATTATGAGCCAGACCATCACAAGAATGCTGGCAATAGCTTTTTGTTATGGGTAGGTTGGAGTTGGTTTGTTTTTAAGTCATGCTAGCCCTGCAGCATGCATGAGACCCCTCATGTCATTGCCTAAAGTGTAAAATCATTTATTGTTTCACCTTCAACTCAAGATTGCCAGAAGAAAAAAAGTCTGCAGAAGACTCAGGATGAGCACATAAGCTTTCTCTGCCCGCAGTGGGAGCCAAACTGTACAAATAGTTACAAAATTAAGATTTTTGAAGGAAAAGCAAGATTTCCAGGTTTGAGAATTCCTTGGGTGCTGGTAAGCATTTGCAGAAGGGCTGGGGCTCCTGCTTAAAGGGAAGCTTTATAGTAGGAACTAATGTGATGGTTAAAGCTGTGGAATTAATTTTGTTTAGCTGGGTCTGTACATTATCAGGAGTGCTCTTCCTAGCAGAATCAAAACACTAAACCCATGGATAATCTTGCCATGGACTATCTGTTTTATCTTGGTCCTCATGTCCACTCCTTCCTTAGCAAGGAGTGTTGGGTTGATTCTGCGGCTCTGTCTGCTAATCACTGTTCCAGCTGCTGCTTTCCTTCTGCCCCCAAAATGCTTGGGTTATCAGGTGTTACTGGCTTGGAAGAGTTATTGTTCTGGGCATTATTTGCTTGGTGTATGAATGACTTTGGACAGTGTGCTTCCCACTTTGGAAGCCTGCCTTCTGGAAATCCACTTCCCCTTGGGGTTACCCTGTAGCCTGACCCAGTGATCAGCAAGAACTGCAGACTGTTGTTTTCCAAGGGCCAAAGCTTTTTGTTGCCCAAATCTGGCATGGTTGTTCACTACAGTCCCAGATTGAGGGGACTTCACCTCCTCCTGCTGTAAGGCTGTCCAAAGACTTCAGTGTGGTGAGATGTCTGTTTGGGAGTCACCACTTGCAATAAAAATGTGGAGACTTTGCTGAACAGTGCCTGTGTAAATGCAGGCTCTGAAGATGAGTGTAGTTTCTGAAGACTGCAGCATGGCTTATGAGGAGGATGTTTCTGTGCTGGGACATTTTCTGGCCTGAGCAGAGCAGCAGAACCCTTTCAGGTGATCCCATGCTGGGCCAGCAAAATAGGAAGGTTGATTCCCTTTCAAACCTGGGAGATGGACTGTGATGAAATCAGGTAGTTATGTACTTTTTTTGTGATAAACATTGATCTAACTAATAATTTTGCTGAGTTCTGGCCACTGACTGGCACGTAGGAGTGCTTTTAAAATGAACGCACACATTGCTGGTTGTACAAAGGGAGGAAGCACAAAGAAGTCTCAAGGGGTCGTGTCTCCCAACAAGAAATGAGACTGGTATTTTTTTTTTGGCTTTGCACAGGAGAAAGCACAAAAGAAAGTCTGGTAAAGATAGAAGCAAAGGTCTAGATCTTAGGGCAGACAAAAATCTGTCAACATAATCCAAAATTTTGCCTTTTTTGTTAGCTAGAATGTTCTCTCTTTGTGCTGTACCTTTGAGTCTGAAGAGACACAGAGGAAATAGTGCTTTATGAACAAGATGTAAGAAACAAGATTCACAAGCTGAGAGAGTTCTCTGTAGGTGATATTTGGATGCTCATTTCTTTCTGTAAATCAGATTAATGAATGACTCTAAGCTCACTTAAGTGAAGACTTATTATTTCCTCCAGTCTCTCAAAACTTGACAGTTAATCTGTAAAGAATATTCTATTTTTTTTGGTCTCAGTCTCTTAAAGAAAGAGAAATCTCATTAAAGAGGACCTTAGAAACAGGACTTTGAGAAATATCCCTTGAGCAGTGGCTGGCAGACAAGTCTGATTCTGGAATGGAAAATCCTGTTTATTCCTGGTACATAATTGGTGCTCTTCATGTTTTTTTATTTTGAATAAAACCAACAAAACATGTAAGTTTTCTCCTGTCTCTAATACTGCTTTACGTACATGGGTTTGTATAGGAAGTATTCTGGAGAAAAATGTGGAGTGAGAACAATTATTTGCTAATGGGAATTGAGGACCACATTCCCTTATTTATCCTACAGACTTAGGAACACTAGCTGGCTGTTTTCCTGCATATTCACTTGTTAATCATAAGTGATCCTGGGTGGGCTCCTGTGCTCCCATCTCCCCTTTTCTCAGCTCCTCTTTCTGCCAGGTCCCTCTCCCTGCTCTTCCCTCTTCCAAGTGTTTTCAGACTCAGAGGATCACAGCAGTTTGGTTGTGCTCAGGGGACAGGTCCTTTACTGAGGGTGGGGAGCCAATTGCCCAGAGCAGCTGTGTCTGCCCCATCCCTGGCAGTGTCCAAGGCCAGGTTAGAGGGGGCTTGGGACCACCTGGGATAGTGGAAAGTGGCAGGGGGTGTAACTGGATGATCATTCTGACCCAAACAGTTCTGTGATTCAGGTTTAGGATAACCAACCCTGTTTGCTTTGGAAATTAAAGATTAGGGGGTCTGTGATAAAGACAGAAATGCAGCCTTCTTAGTGGTAAATTTATATACAGTGTTGTGTACAGAAGTTGAAATGAGATTACCAAACTAGGTCCCAATGCTACACTGTATGAAAAAAAGGTTTTAAATGCAAGCGGTTGTCGAATGCAAGCTGAAGTGTCAGTGCAGAGTGCAGTTATTGTCAGAGGAGCCAGCTGTTAAAATCACAAGGGAGGGTAAGTGAGAGATAGTGGGAAGCAGCTGTTCTGCATTTAGTGGTAGATGACTAAATAAAGACAAAATAAAGGTTTACCATGTCCAGGAAGATCTGATTTTCTCACATCCACGTCTGGAAATGTAGGGATAGCTGAGGTGTGTGATTACAATTGTACCATGGGTTACCTCTCCTTGGGTTTTTTTTCTGTCCTATATGTAGAGTCATGCCATCAACAGCTATGGCAGGTCCTATTTCATGCCTTTTGACATTGAAATGGCTGAATCATTGTTAATTTTTTTTGAACAAAATTTTGATTTTGTTGGTTTCAGTCACTGATGGATCCTTTTTCACTTCCTTTTTCCCTTGTCTCTCTGTGCTTCGCTGGACATGGCGCATAGGGGAGTTCTCAGGTGTGTATCTCCTGCTCAGTTCTTCTTGTTTCTTTTTTTCTGGTTGAGGTCGGATGATGTGGTATACACGTGTGATACTCCCCTGCTCTTGTCCAAACACGGTTGGCTTTGCAGACTTCTCCCACCTTGCCTTGCTTGGTTGCCTCACACTGGTGGGTCCCTGCAGCAGGAGGTCCCTGCTCTGCTCACTTCCCTGCTGCCTTTCAACCCGCTTTCTCTTGCGTGGCTGTGGGCACGTTGGCTCCACAGTGTCACACTAGCCTGCCACTCGAGGTCTTGAGGATCAAAGGGCTTTTTTTCTGCCAGGAAGGGTACTTGTAGCAGAAGTCAGGTGGGCACAGACTGAGTGAAGGCCCCACTGTCCTCTCCTTGGCCTGTGCTGTGAAGAGTCCCTCTGTGTGCCAGTGGCTGTAGGGGGTTACCTGGTGTAAACCAACCCCCTTCAGGTATTGTGGTAGTTACATTAAAGACACTTCTGTGATGGGTTAGAGTGGCAAAGCCTCTGTCTTTGGTGGAAACTTTGCCTTTCTGTCTCAGGAGTTGAGTGATGGCTCTGTCCCCCTTGTTGGGGATGCTTGCTGCCCTAGGGCCATGCTCTGCCATCAGGTTTGCACCTGCTTGAGATACACTTGGGCCCTGATACAATTCCAGTTGAAGTCAAGGGGCTCTCTCCTGATGACAGTGCAAGCAGGGTAAAATTTGCCCTACAGTAAAGGTGGTCAGCTGGCAGCTGCAATAGTGTCCTGCACCAACCAGCTCTGTCACATCCCTGTGCCCAGCACTTCTCACTGTGGGCTCTGTGATGATACCAAGAAAGGGATGGCATCATCCCTTCTTTCATTCAAACTGGTGTTACTGTAAGCAGCACTTTTTGTGAACATTCCTCAGAAAACCTCTCATGGAAGTTGGGTTGGAGTTTGCTGCAGTGTGGAAGTGGATTTGGGCCTTTTTAGGCCAGATGAAAGCTTTGATACTCAGCCCCGCTTTTAGTTTTTCCCCCCTGCTACTGTCCTTCCTTCACCCTGTTCATGATGTCTATTGACCTGCCTTTGTTGTGGTAATGGGAAACTCAAGGATGTATCATACAGGGAAAATGATGAAGATGAAGGAAGCAGATAAGCAGATGAGGTCATCTCAAGCTTATTCTGCAATTGTGATAGGAAAAGGGGTGATGGTTTTAAAACAAAAGAGAGGTGATCTAGATTAGATACAATTTTTTTTTTTTTTTTTTGCTATTAAGGTGGTCAGGCCCTGGCACACGTTGCCCAGAGAAGCTGTGGCGGCTTTGTCTCTGGGAGTGTTCAAGGCTAAGTTGGGAGTGTTCAAGGCTAAGTTGGAAGTGGCTTAGTGAAATATGGTCTAGTGGGAGGTGTCACTGCCCATGGCAGGGGGCTGGAAAAGGATGAGTTTTAAAGGTCTCTTTCAATCCAAATCATTCTATGACACTCTTAAGATAAAGTCCCTGTTAGTTCAGCCACAGCAGAACAAGATAACGTTCTACCGAGCATCACATGTGCTGATGAGCTGCTCTGTTTGCTGTTTACAGACTGATACTTAATGGCTGCTGTTTTTCTCTTCCTTTCTTCCCCTTTGTCCCCATCTCTTTCTGTTCCCTTTCTCGTATGGGATGGCTCTCATAGTACGGGATGATTTCTTTGGTAAGGCGAAGGCCTTTTTCCTTTTTTTTTTCCTTTTCCATTTTTTTTTAATGGGCTTTTTTTTCTGCATTCCTTTCATCCACTCATCATCTGTCCATATGTCTTGCATCACCTTGGTTTGGTTTTTTGTGGTGGTGGCAGCACCTCTCCAAGAAGCAGGATGCAGCTGCTCTGTAGAGGTGGTTTGGGGATTCTCATCTGTTTCATTTTAGTTGATTATACGCTTTGATGCTTCACACTGTTTGCCTGGCTGTGGGAGGAAGGTGGTGGAGGTGCTCTGCTGGACAGGGCTCTGCCCAGACCTCGTTTCCCTTTGCTCCATGCCCCAACGGGTTGAAGAGGTCTCCTTATAGTCTCTCCACACTGAAAGTTTTCTTCCCAGAAAGAGCAGTCCCATTACAGCTTGTGCAAGATGATTTCATAGTGCCCTTCCATGGCTCTGGGAGGTTTCCTCCTCTTCTTTATTGCCAGAGGAGTCTTTCTGACCTCCAGGTGGTTAAGGCATTGGGCTGTCACTGCATCACACACAAGTAGAATCTGTGGGGAAGGGAAGGACACTCACAGAATGCTGTGTGGCCTTTAGTTCTGGCATGATAGCTCACCCTCTTCCAGAATTTCTTTCTCTCCCAAAAACAGCTGCAGAGAGGGATGTATGACTCAAGAATATGAAGAAAAGAGATTTAATCCAAAAAAGATGGGAATGTTCTTCAGCACCTTTAATGTTCTTGTGCCAATTTAATGCCTAACAGGCTAAATATTTAATTGATTATTTGTAGAATCACTAAAAATGAGCAAGAAGAGAATTTGGTAAACAGAAGACTTCTGGGTCTTCTGACCTACATATGGCATGTCACAAAAAAGAAGGGCTTTAGATCTTTCACCTTACCAGCCCAAAATACACTGTAGTTTGCATTGCAATTAGTGTTTCCCACTTTTGTGGTGTTGGAATATTCTCTGACACACATTGCCTGAAACATCAAAGTGATTAATTATCTGTCATTAATTTTTCAAAAAGGTTCTTTGAAAATGCTGCTTCATACTCATTCATGCTGGGAATTTGATTTTGTCATAAATTCATCCCATTTAACTGTGGGAAGAGGACCTGTGTGTTGGAGTGTTGTGGTGTGTTCTTACTTCTCATGCTCTGCCATGTTCCTCTAACTTCCATTTAATTCAAGTTTGTGTTGTTTTTATTTTCTGCAAATACTAATTAATCAGCAAATAAGGTATCATGAAGACTGTTGATGTCTTTGCTGTGAAGGAAGAGAGAGTTCAGAGGGCAGGACAGATACTGATTGTGGGGAGAGACTTCATGCTCTGAGACCTGTGGTGAGATACGAGCTGCACCCCATAGCACATTCCTCCAACAGGGAGAGGCTTCCCTGCCTTCAGCTCTCAGGTGGCCTCTGTTCCTCAGTATAAGACAGAGGCTGACCCTGGGACTCAGCAAGTCCCTGGCAGCAGGAAACAATCCAGATGTGCTTTTGGTCTCTAAATTTCATTTGTTTTATGAAATACTGAATTCGACCTTTACTCTTAGCCCCAGATGTGATTAAAAGGTCAATGTTTCTGTAAACCAGTCTGCAGATTGCAGCTGTACATGCGTGCCCAAGTGCAAGTGCAGAGTGTCTACTGTAGGTGTTGGGTGTGGGTCTGAACATTTTAAATATCTGTGAGAAAGCTGTTAGAGCTAGATATAGCAAAGGACAATCTGCAGTCCTGTTAAAATTGCTCTAGTAGGAGGTCGATAATGGGGAAGCCTTTCATGTGCCAGAAACTCGTCACAACCATGATCCCAAATCATGTAAACAGAAAATTTGAACTTATACTAAGAAAGGAAGAAAATCACTAATGTGCAGACCAGGACAGCAACATGGACAGTGTTCTGCTATTCTCTGTGAAAAACCCATAAACTCTACCTTCATTCTGTGTGAGGAATGATAAAAAATGTTTGCAATAGCTCAGGGAGTAGCAGTAACTGGGAGTTACTGCATTGACTTCCCTGATTGGTATTAGTGAAGCTCTCCCCTCTGTCCCTCTCAAAGAGGTCTGTGAAGGTTGGGGTGAGAAGCTAGGTCTGAATTTGGATTCTCTACAGGACACATGGGTGTCTTTGCTGGTGCTGTTTGGTCATTCAGCTGGGGACACTCCACTCTCCACACAGGACACAGGAATATAGAGAAGCCTAACAAAAGTGATTTCTTTTCCTCAAGCTAAGTTAGGCAGTGCCACAAAAGCTGCATGTTTCTAGGAGAGCAGGTGAAAACTGCCTGGCCTTTCTTTTCAGGAATGGGCAAAGAAGTGGGCAATCTGCTGTTGGAGAACTCTCAGCTGCTGGAGACCAAGTAAGGAACTGTCGCATGCTCTGACCTACCTGCCTGGTTAGAAATGAGATGTCACCTTGACCAGAACTCCTGCCTCACTTATTTATCTAACTGGTTTCCTGAATACTTGTTCCTTCAGTTGTAGAAGAAGAATTGCTCTCCTGAGCTGTTTCCTAACTTGTTTCCTTCCTGCAGGCACTTGGATAAAGCCTCTAGGCATGTGCTGATAGGGCCTGATGCCATCTGAGATCAGTTGCAAGCTTTAAATTAACTTCAGTGGGAATCTGTGTGTTGGTCTGAGCCTCTGTGAGGATGTTGCTGATAATAAGGTTTTATTTGCAAGGTTTTTTATTAGGAAAAAAGTACTGTAACTGCTGAGTTCTCAAATATTTCATATTTGATGGAGGAGAAGCAGACGATGTAATGGAGTTGGTTTTTGAGAAAAGCTGGCAAACCAGCTATTAAAGCTGAGGAGCTGGGAAGAGGAAGGCAGAGTACTCCCAGGGGAGAGCTGGAGAACCTACTGTGATGGGAACATACTGATTTTATAAATTTAAGATGTTTTGGAGCTGATTTGAAATGCGTATTTGTATTGCCATTGTCTGCAGTTATCCTCAGTTGCAGATGATAGCAGTTCAGAAAGGTGTATTTCAGACTTCCATTCTGTCAAAAATTGATAGGTTTGCTCTACACATGCCTTCTGCAGTTTTCTGCCATCTTCCAGAGGAGAGGTTGGTTTGTTAGTCAGGATACAGGAATGGACAAATCTCATCCTGAACTCTTATGGTGACTTCTGTGTTTTTCTGCAGCTCCATCTTCCCAAAGTTTAATTTCCCTTGAGTCATAGCTGGACTTGAATTGTTAAACACTGGTTTCAACTCTCCTTGTAGTATCTATGACTTTAGTTAAAGGTCTCTTTTATGGACAACTGCTGGTTTTGGGCAGTTTTGCTTATTGTCCCTTTCACACCTTTAAGAAATGCTTTGAACGTTGTGAAGAATGATTTGATTGCCAAGGTGGACCAGCTGTCTGGGGAGCAGGAGGTGCTGAAGGGAGAACTGGAAGCAACAAAGCAGGCCAAAGCCAAAATAGAAACCAGAGTCAAGGAGCTGGAGGAGGAGCTAAAGAGGTGAGTGATTACCCCCTGCCCCAAGGAGCTGGGAGTGAAGAGTGGTTAACCCACCTCCTCTGTTCTACTGTTTCACTCAGGAGATTAGCGTTGGCATTCAAAGGTACCTTAGAGAGCACAAGAAAGCAGGATTAGGATTCTGAAGCAGCAGCTCCAAACCCAGGCTCCCTGGAGTGATGCAGTAAGGGTTTAAATTTGCAAGTAAAAGTCAACCAACCAACCAACCAATAGCAACAACCAAAACCACCCGAAAAAAGGGAATTTCAAAACTAATAATTTTGAAGGAACTGCCAAGAGCTTGGTCCTCCTAGCAGCCAGGATACCTCTGAGAGAAGTGAATGCCCATTCATTTACTGAAAGAGATACATACAGACTCATACAGAGTTGCACAAGAAATATTTAAATGCCTATATTGGTAATTGTTTCATTGCTCGTGTTAAGAGTGAGAAGAGACAGAAGAGATTCTAAAGTCTGATACAGGAAGATGCCACTTTTTATTTTCCTTTCAAACTAGAGAAACTAAAGCCCAACTGCCCAGCAAAGCCTGGGATGGTTTCGCATCCATACACACAAAGCTGCCTCCTGGAGCTCAGAGCAGAACAGTTCCATTGTGGCTGGCTGTGCATGACTGCAGGTGCTCAGGGCAGAGGACGCGGTTTGTTTTCCAGCTGCAATCTAGAAGGTTCCATAATCAGAGCTCAGAATCACCAAGAATAACACAGACTCGTCTCTGTGTTGTTCAGATGGTCTGAAATGAAAGTAGCCTTGCAAGCTACTTGCAAAACACTTCCAGTATTTTTTATCAGGGTTTGGTGTTCTTTACCATTTTGGCTAACTGTTCTTCACGTTAGGGGCTTTTTTCACCATATTGAATCACAAAGAATCAGAGAATCTACTGAAAGCAGAAGCAGTCAAGCAGAAGCATTTAAGCCAGCATTTTCCATTTTGAAAATAGCTCAGTTCTCATCAAATATTTGAATATCAATTATTTGAATATAGATGCTGGTTCAGAAATAGAAACTATCTGGATTCTTCCAGTAGTCAGTATTTTGATGCTCACAATAAATGTTTGAAAAAATTGGGGTGAGTTCAGTGAAGCTGTTCAGAGTAATCTGCTGAAAGAGGGAGGGAAAATGCCAGAGAAGTATTTCAGAATTTGTACACTTGGTACACATGTTGATGGATGCAACAGGACTTCCCATAGCTGGTTCTCTTACCAAAGCCAGCCATGGTGTCACTTGCTGTTTTCATCCCTTTCTTCCTGTTTCCTAGAGTGAAATCTGAAGCAATTGTTGCCCGCCGAGAGCCCAAAGAGGAGGTGGAGGATGTAAGCAGCTATCTCTGTACAGAATTGGTATATGACATTACTAAAATGCCTGTGGGGAAAGGGGGTTGATTTACTTACTTATATTGCTTCTTGTGAATGAGTCCTGAGATGCAGATTGATGTGCCTTTGTTAGCAATGAGTGCAAGGGCGGTGAATGGGTTGTGGCTGATGAGCATGAAATCCCTTCATACAACTTTCAAACCAGAATGTGGCACAGAGGAGCAGCTGACCCAGTGGCAGTACCACTGTGCAGGATGAAGTTTCCTGCAGCCAGGTGCTAGAGCACTGCCCTGCTCAATACCATCTTAATTTAGAATTAAAATCTAGTGTGTAGTGAGTATTCTCTTGGGGTGTTGTGACTGTCAGGCTTCTCCAGAGGAGCCTGTCACTATGCTGGCAGTGAAGATGTAGCTGTGAGGACATCTTGCAGTGAAATCCAGCTTACACAGCCAGCTTTGCAGCAGTGACCACCACCATGTCATAGTGCTGCATTTTGCTTGTTAATTCTTCTACATAAGCCAGTACTGCCTGTTACAGGGTACAGGCAGAGAAGGCTCGTGGGCTGTTCTTCTAGGACACCTCTTCAGACTATTTTGGCTAGGATAGAGGCTTTTCAACCAAGACCAACTGTAGCTGAAAAAAAAGGCAAATCAACCAGTAACAAGATTTACCTTGTAAGTGTCCCTGCTATAACAGGGAATTCAATATATTGCTTATCAGTGTTACTGTTTTCTTTCTTACATGAGATATCAGAGCAGGTTCAGTTTTAGCCTAAATCTCTTGACTTAATTGGAGTAAACTTGGTCTGTTGAGAATTTAGGTAGATGGGCACATTTTCAAGTCGTGCTCATGAGCTGCTGAAGAGAGTTGGATTTGTTCTCAGCTGAATGGACAGGAGGTCTGGTTCTTTTTTTAATGTAGAAAATAATTGATAAATCTTCTTTGTTTATACAGCTTTTGTTTTGACTGTTCATGCAGATTTGATTCAGAGTCCAGGGAGGCTAGAGAAGGGACTTGGTTAATTTGTGGTGTTCCAGCTCTCAGCAGCACTTAGCAGCCAGGCTGAGCTTGGGAATTGCCACAGTCTAGCACAACCCTGTGCCACCTCCTAGTAATGAGTTCCCAAAACCCTTGCAGTCCTTATTTTGTGCAGATATTTTCTGTGACTTAGTCACGTTCTCATTCTCCACTCTTCAAGAGACAAACACACTTTCACTTGTGCTGTTCCCAACCCAAAGCTGCCTGTGCCCTCATTGGAAGGTCAAGTTGTGTCACCAAAGAGGAAAAGACGTTTCCTGTATCCTATCTTTATCCATCTGTACTAACAGAATACCTCCTTCCACTCCTCCTGAGGGGGCAGATGGCATTATGTGGTTTTACTGGCTTTGCTGTGGAATTAAAACTTTGGTTTCCAAATTTCTGGACTGACAGACCACTGTCATTTCTTACATTCCTTGCAGACTATCAAAGCTTGCTGGCAGTAGTCCCACACTGGGGTGTGTGTATTTGGGGGCTATGTGTTCAAGTTGGTGGTGATCCTCATTCTAATTTCCATGGATTTGCTGAACACCCAGAGGTCCATGGCCGTAGTTTGGAGCTCACTGTCTGAACTGGCTCCTCATATGGGGAAATGGGGGCGAAATCAAGCAGGACAGGAGAAGAACTAACAAATATGTGTCTGTCCCCTGACTTGCCCAGTACTAACCTCAATCCCATTCCATCTTTTGTTG
Organism: Certhia americana; assembly: GCA_018697195.1. Taxonomy (NCBI): domain Eukaryota; kingdom Metazoa; phylum Chordata; class Aves; order Passeriformes; family Certhiidae; genus Certhia; species Certhia americana. The sequence continues at coordinate 15,655,020 of CM031870.1, forward strand.
GCTGAAGCAGTGCTCCTCCCCTCTGCAGGACAACATTCCCATTGCCCAGCGCCGGCGCTTCACCCGTGTGGAGATGGCCCGGGTCCTGATGGAGCGCAACCAGTACAAGGAGAGGCTGATGGAGCTCCAGGAGGCTGTCAGGTGGACAGAGATGATCAGGTGAGGCTGGGTGTTGGGTAACATCCCTGTTTAGGACAGAACCTGTTCATGTTCTACTTTGTAGTCAATGTGACCCCTACCGACATAGGGTTGAGAAGTACTGGGAGTTTTCCAGACTGTAGATGCTTCTCTCCTAATACCAATTCTTTCTCTCTTGTTCCTGAACCTGGGCTGAAAATTTCATGTTGCCACCTTTATTTGGAGACACTGGACAGTTGTTTGTCTTGCTTCTTTCTTGTGTGCTTATTGATCTGGGAGAAGCTCTAGGGAGGAGTATTGACTCTGACTGATGAGTTCTAAAGGCTGCAGCTTGAAGTGATTCTGATGCTGGGTTCTGTAATATCCACACTGTCTGTGGCAGACAGCATCACAGAGAGCTGATAAAACTTCATGCTAAGCGCACTTACTTGCCTTTCATGTCAGTGTTGATACTTGAAGTGGTTGGGTGTGCTTGCATTGAAGGACCAGTGCATGTCCCTTTCTCTGGTGTCTTTTGAAACATGTTAGAATGAATTCTGACTTTTGACATGGCTTCCTTGATGGAAATGACCTGATGCTTGGCAGAGATGCAGAAATTAATTTGGGATTCTGCTGTGTTTGTAGAGCTTCCCGTGAGCACCCATCCGTCCAGGAGAAGAAGAAATCCACCATTTGGCAGTTGTAAGTTCTTTGGTGGTTTGTGCAAGATTAAGAGAAGGGGGTGTATTGCTGTGTCTACTTAACCCTTTTGCCTTCAAGGGCTTCCTTTGTCCTTAATGAAATTAAAACAGATCTGACCACGCACATTGATTTTGTTTCACAAGCTGAAAAAGTTCATGAGTATCCTGAAATGAAACTTTCATGCAGTCTAGTCCTGGTTTAGGAGGACATACTCAACAGTCAGTTATAATAAAGGGCTGTTTTCAGAAGATACCTATTTCTGGAATCTTAAAACACCTTATGCCAATGAAACCAAGGATGTAGGTCTGAGTTTAAGCAGAGCAGTTTTTGTGACAGGCTTACAGCCTTTGATCCCAACCTCTTGCTTCCCCTTTTATGTATCTGTGGTCTCCTCAGGTACCTTTTCTCTTACTTGTTGGACTTTTTCTGTCCCTAGCTTCAGCCGTCTGTTCAGCTCTTCCTCCAGTCCTCCTCCAGCAAAGAGGACCTACCCCTCTGTGAATATCCACTACAAGTCTCCCACCACGGCAGGGTTCAGCCAGCGACGCAGCCACACCATGTGCCAGATCTCCTCCGGTAGCCGCACCCTCGAGTTCTTCCCCGACGAGTGAGTTGCAGCCCTGTGTGCAAGCCAGGCTCCCCTTGCAGCTCTCCCAAAGAGCAGCTGTGTTTGGAATAAGCTATTTTCCACTTCGGAAACAGTCTGTGTGATGTTAGTATGTCTCTGTTCTCTGTGGTTTACCTCCCTGAGCTTTCAGTCATCAGTTACTGTATGGATGGGTTCAGCAAACCTTGTCCTCCCTAACATACAGTACCCGTGGCTTTCCAGACCATGATGGATCATCTCAGCAGGGATCACTGGGGCTCAAGCTGGCCCCGCTCTAGTTCTGCATTTGTATTTGCAGACTGGGATGGAATGAAGGAGGGTTTTTGTGGTGGAGTGTGATGGCAGCATGAGGACAAAGGGATGGAATGTGGAATGTCTACAAGACCCTTTTAACAAGGGGTTTAAGTGAAGATAAAAGTTCTCTCCACAGCACATTTAAGTTCCAGTACTTGGTCTTAATCTTAACCATGCTAAAAATGAGCCTCTGGGTATCGCTACTACAGTCTTACTCAAATTCTTTGTGTCACTGACATGAAGGGAGAAAACTCTTCAGTGCTTTACATGATTTCACAATGTGTTCTGCCGTTGCAAAGGTTGTGTGGTTTCACTTGGGATGTGTTTTTCTGGAAGGACTTTGGAAAACGTGGTGGTAAAGTAGGATAACTTCTGCAATAAAAAGGATTTATTGAAAAGATACCGGGTAAATTTAAACTTTTTAGATACCCACTGCCCTTAATCTGTCTTTTTCTCTGATTGCATCTCACAGTCATCCTCTGGTGTCTTGAGTACTTCCCAGCAGTGCATTACATAATGGGGCTGCGCACAGGATTTAATTTTTCTGCTGATGTCATTTGTACCTCAGAATGATACTTCAAAAACCTTTTGAGTGCTGACAAACAGCATTTGTTTATATTGAAACATGTCTAAAAGCTCACAGATCAATTTTTGGTTTAACCTTTGCTAGCACAAAGCTGCAGTTGTATTGTTGGAACCAGCAGTTAATGCACATTTTCCTTGACACAGAGAATGCTTAAAAATGGACAGAAAAATCTATGGTTGACTATAATGAGGAGGGAAAGAACTGAAAATGCCTTCCTGGTGGAGACATGAGATAAGTAAATTGTAACAGCTCAGCAAAAATTGGTGTGATCTCCTAGATAGGTTTTAGAGAAGGATTAGTCCCTGTTTCCGGAGAGCTCTTGGAACATCATAATAGGTGGTGACAATGACGTGGCTTGCCACATCGCTCAGGTGACAGTTCAGAACTGCCTGTGTTTTTGTGTCTCTGATTTCCCAGCTGGATATAGTTTGCTGTGTGTGCCCTCCCCCCTCAGCTGCTCTCTCTAGCCATCAGCTGGGTCAGGCTGTGCTTCTCTGTCTCCTCAGTGACTGCACATCCTCGGCGCGCCGGGAGCAGAAGCGGGAGCAGTACCGGCAGGTCCGGGAGCACGTGCGCAACGACGACGGGCGGCTGCAGGCCTGTGGCTGGAGCCTCCCTGCCAAGTACAAACAGGTAGGGCCTGTGCTCTGGACAGGCTGGGTGGGAGGTGACTTTAATCATCAGCTAAGGACCATAGTCGTTAGCTATTTAATTTAGAGGTACCATGTTCATGTTTTGTTTGTATGATAACTGTAGGCACAGACCAAGTTAATGTTCTGTATATCTCCACTGAAGTCAGTGGAGGGACATTGCTCTGCATGGAAGTACTGAAACTGAAAAGTACCCTAATCCCAAAGTACCCTAAACCAGAGTCCAGTTCTTTTTTAAAAACAATTCCTTTGTTATAATTGGGCTGGAACGTTAGTTATTTCATTTATGCTCTGAGTACTTTAACAGTCATTTAGTATGAAAAACAAATGCAGTTTATGCCCACTTCATCCCATCAGTAACACAAAATCAAATGACATCGGCCTCATTTGTTGGCTTATGACACCTTTAAGTGTTCAGAGAAGCCTGGCAGCATGGCTTGGAGTTTGGAAAAGACCTTTGAGATCATCGAGTCCAACTATCATGATGGAAGGGAATGCTAGTTTCCTGACTCTTTGCAGGGTGCATCCTTACTCTATCAGCAGGGTAATGTGTAGCCTTTGCTGGCCATCACTGGGGCACTGATGATTGTGAGATGGTCTCTTGGGTGCACTCCTCTCCCCTTAAGGACTCTTTTTCACACAAGATGTGACAGGAAGCCTCAGCAGCAGCCACCTCTGGTTGGTTCTGCCACATCCCAGTGTTTGCAGCTTTATACTGTCTTTTATGTCTTCTCTTCCCCTAGCTGAGTCCCAATGGTGGCCAGGAGGACACTCGCATGAAGAATGTCCCTGTGCCTGTGTACTGTCGCCCACTAGTAGAGAAGGACCCAACTATGAAGGTACGTTGTTTCTGCAGTCCAGAAAGGGGACAGGAAATAAGCAAAGAGTTGGGGTCACTAAACCTGCAGTTTTTACAACAGTTTGTATTCTTTTGACATATATTCCAACTTCTATCTTCTACTTCCTTTTTTTCAATGGTAGTTTGAAGTGCATGTAGGAAAAAGTATTGTAGGAAAAAATGGTAGAAAAAAAGTATTTTAGGAAGAAATTCTCAGTTGCTTCTGGTTGCTAGGTCCCCTGCTGCTCTCTGACATATTTTGCTTTTTTTGAGTCAATTCATCAACAACAGTAACATTTTATGCTTCTGATGCTTTCACTAAGACTCCTCAGGGCATAATGGAAACTGATATAAAAATTCATGAAAATGTCCAGGTGAGCATTTCATCACTCCTTAGATTCTGCTGTGGACCAGGATTCATTGGTAACTGGCCAGGGTTATCTGGAGTAGATTTTTGTGTAGCCATGTCTATTAACGCTAGAATGTTTTGAGTAGAATTGCAGTGGGGCGTAAGTGGTCATCTGTGCAGGTGACAGACTCACCTGCTGTTAATGGGTTGTTTTGAAATAGACAGTTTGTCATTACTTCATTCAGAGATGATTTTTAGAAGTCATCCTGATGGTTAAATTTTAAGAAAATTCTTATACTGTTGTTTCTAGAAGGTTTGAGGTGTGGTCTTTAGATAATGTTCTGTGCATCATTTTTTCCTTAAGGTTTTGGATAAGTCTAGTATTTGTTTCTGTAGTCCTGTTCCAAGCATTCTCTTAAAGCTCCCTGGAAATAATTCTTAGAAGGTTAGCTGGATTTGATTTCAGAAAACTGCTTATGTGGCAGCCAAACCAGCAGACTGTTTTTCCACACTTCCAGAGATGGGGCAGCCACAGACTTCTCTGGGCAACCTGTGCAAGGGCATCACCAGTCTCACACCCTCACATGAAAGAATCTCTTTCTAATGTCTCATTTAACCTGCCTTGTTTTGCTGCAGTGACTAAAAAGCAGTCATGTTGCTGGGTACAGAGATCCTCTCTTACGTACATCGAATCAGATGTCTTCTAGTAAAAATCATCAAGATCTGATGTTTCCAACTAAATGTTTTAGATGCTTGGCATTTGGCAGTTCTCCACAAAGGTGCCTAAATTCAAAGACACCATGGAGCCTGCAGAAGTCTTAGTTCAGATTCCCGCTTCTGTTTCTTAGCTGTGGTGTGCAGCTGGAGTCAACCTCTCTGGATGGAGACCTTTGGAACAGGAGCCTGGGAATGGGCAGAAACTAGATCCTGGGCACGATCCACTCACCTGTGACAGGGAAGTGGAAGCCGAGAACAACAAAAGTAACCATACATCTCCTGAGAAAAAAAAGGTCAGAAAATAAAACGGATTTTTTTCCTGACGATGCTTTTTCTCATTTCATCCGTACCATACCCCCTCTCTCAGTTCCTTTGTACAATGCCATAAAATGTTCTTGTACTTGTGAGGCAGTGCTGTGCTGTGCTGGCTCTTCCCTAACCTTTGGTATGATTTGGGACAAACCATCCAGTAGAAAGTTTTCCAACTTCTGCTTTTGAAACATTTGGAATTTTGAATAAAATCCTTAAAATAAGGACAGTTAAATGCTTTATAAGGTTGCTAGGAAGATTATATAGCCCTCATCATTGTAAAATAAAAATAAAATAAATTAAAAAAAAAAAAAAAAAAAAAAATTAAAAATAATATATATATATATATATACACTCAGGCAAAGCTTTGTTAACACAATGGAGTCTGTGAGTCCATTTGGGCCTCCTGAGATTTAATCCAGCTCTGGTTTTTGGTTGTCTTAAGTGATTCTTTGATTTTTTCCTGTTTAAAGAACCAAGCTGTAATTCACAGATAATAATGCGATATTTTTTGCTGTCTGGTTTGTAGGGCTTTTCTCCACATCTTTCTTACACTGCTGCCTTATACTCTGCTGAGACCAGCTTGCTTAAGCTGATCAGCTGGGTGCATCCCAGACTCATGGCATTGTGGATGACTGAATATTCAGTGATACGTTTGTCAGACACCTTCACAGAAAAATTAGTGGCCAAATTGCTCTTGCCCTAAGGAGTCAGGCTCTTTGGCCAGTGCTCTGGATACTAGTGCAGCAATGGAATGTAATCAAATTAATAAAAAAAAAAAAAAATAACTGATTAGACAGCTATATAAAAGAGAAAAATTTCTTCTATAGTTCTACTGTAGAATAGAATATATAAGCTAAAATAAATTACACCATGTGTAAATGTTGCCAAGCACTGTTAGGCTCAGGCTGATCCAAGAGGAGTGCTGATCTTATTCCTGTGTGTGTCTGCTCTCCCAAAGGCAAAGGAGCTCTATGAGATGGATGCCACATCCAGCCGTGTCTGGATCCTCACTAGCACACTGTCAACCAGTAAAGTCGTGATCATTGATGCCAACCAGCCTGGCACAGTGGTGGACCAGTTCACTGTCTGCAACGCTCACGTGCTCTGCATCTCCAGCATCCCCGGTGAGTGTGGCCCAGGCTGGTGCTGCACAGGATCACTTGACCCACTGAGGAGTAACAGACATCCTCACTTGAGAACTATCCCCTGGTCTTTGTCGTGTTCTGTAATTGTTCCCCAAAATCATAACCCAGATCTTGCCTTCCTGTAGGACCTCTCTGTGGAGATCCCTCCCTGTTCAGTTTTCAGTGAGTCATTCCTTTGGTACACAAAGGATATTTTTTGGAAGCAGGAGTGAGCCTTGTTTGGCATGGAAGGGCTCTGTACCTGCCTTGGATACTGATACTAGGGATGGGGAGATCTGCTGTACATCAGGCTGCTGATGGATGCTGTGGTGCATCCCCAGGGTGTTGAACCCCAAGGATCAGAATCTCCCATCATTAGGGTGACCTCAGGAGTACAGCTACATTAAATTAGCAGGGGCTGCTTGATTTACATTGAGAACCTGTTCTTTGCCCTTCAGCGGCCAGTGAGAGTGACTATCCCCCAGGAGAGATCTTCCTGGAGGGGGATGTGAATCCCGAGGAGTCAGCTGGAGCAGATGGTGTCTTGGCAGGGATCACGTTGGTGGGCTGTGCAACCCGCTGCAATGTGCCACGAAGCAACTGTTCCTCACGTGGGGACACACCTGTGCTGGACAAGGGACAGAGTAAGTTTTGGGATGTAAAATGTAGTGACATTTCAATTACAGCTAGTCCTGTACAAGCCCATGATGTTACAGCCACATCTGCCCGTCCCCAAGCACTTCAGAGGTCTCTAGAATTTTGTTATTATGATACAGGAGTACCAAAGACACTTTTGGTACATTTCTTCTTAAGCCCTCCTTTTTTCTCTGATTCACGTGCTGCAGCCTGGTTGTGGGAGTCAATACAGCAGAGTATTTTCGGCATGTGAGATGTTTGCCCTGCTGCAGGTGCTACTGTTCTGAATGCTTTGTTCCCTGAGCCTTGGGAAGCTCACATGCAAATCATACTGCTGCCCTTGCTGACTCCATAATGTAGTGACAGCCTTGGAGCCCTTCTGATGCTGTGCTATGCTGGTCATAGATTAGGCCTCACTTTAAAATAGTGTCTGTTTCCCATCCAGACAAAAGATACTGGATGAGCTGCTGTGTCTGTGGCACAGGCTCAGGGCTTGATTGAGTTTGGCACAGAAAGATAAATTAAAGAATTGACAGCCTGATATCTGTATAGTTAACTCACCAACTCATTCTTCAGCATGTCTCTCACTGTTTATTGTCTTCCAGGTGAGGTGGCTCCTGTCTGTAATGGGAAGATCAACCAGTCTCAGTCTACTGAGGAGGCAACAGAGGCTACAGAGGTACCAGAGAGCAGTGCCAGCGAGGCAGAGCCACCGCAGGCCCGACCTGGGCCCCTCACTGAGCACGTGTTCACAGACCCTGTCCCAGCCCAGGCACCCAGCCAGAACGGGTAGGTGGGCTGGGGTCAGAATGATACTTCTCTTCTGTTATTGATCACTTCAGTTTTCGTAAACTCTGTGATAAGAGAAGCAGCCTGGTTTTCTGATAAAGTGTCAGACTTCTCTCAGTTTTGTGCTGAAGCAATATTACAGATGGGATAACAGGGAAGGAAAAAAGTGAAATGAAAACAGACATACATGGCTCAGCCTGCAACTGACTGGGTCAGCTGTTAAAATGCAAATATTTGACCTCTCACTATGAACTTAGACCTGTGGTTAAGGAACATCTCCCAAAGTACATGTACACTTTATGTTCTTACTGAAGGAGCTTACTGATATGTGTGTAGAAATGATGATTGATTTATTCTAGTAGTACCTCTGATGTGCTGTATAAGTAACCAAGAAAGCGTATTCATCACTCAAAAGTTCTTAAGATGAACAAAGCTGATGTGATGGCCTGAAGAACAGGGTGGAAGTCTTGGATACAGATTGTTCCTGAATGCCCATGTTGTTCTAAGTTGTTTTTGTTGAAGCTGGAAACGAATAGAGAAAACATTGTTTGGTTAATAGTCTTGCTAAACTCAAGGTCTGTAGATTTGAAGTACTTATTGTTTGTAAGGGGAGGAGAAAGGAAATACTGTAAACTGCAGATTTGCATTTGAAAACTACCAAAGAGAAGGAGTGATTCGAGTCTTCAAGAGCTCATAACTGTCTGTGAGTGCCAGGCTGTGGGCCTAGGTGGGCATTCTGTGCACTGCTGCTGCTAAATCTATAACGCTGTTCTTTTGCCTCCTCAGGGAGAATGGACAGCTGAAGATGGAGCCCAGCACAACACTGCCAGATCAGGAGTCAACCAGGGATGCTGGGACCTGTACCAGTGCTGCCCCCACCATGTGGCTGGGAGCTCAGAACGGCTGGTGTGTTCCCCTTGGGCTGGCAGATCTTTGTGTCACCTCCCTGTGATGGGCTCTGTTTTTCATGTCCACACACCTTTTGTTCACTGCTTGTTTGGAGGATGTTTTCGTTCCTCATTCCATTGCTCAGCTCACCATAGTCTCAGGGATTTAACAGCACTCTCTTACCTCAGCTCCACCTTTCCTACCAGAAGGAAATAGTTAAACCTGGGCAGGCTGAAGGTGTGGGGCCCTGTTGCTAACCCACCCCAATTTTTCCTCTCTCACAGGCTTTATGTGCACTCAGCTGTGTCCAACTGGAAGAAGTGTCTGCACTCAATAAAGCTGAAGGACTCTGTGCTGAGCCTGGTGTAAGTGTGTGTTCCAACGGACTTGGAGGAGAAGGTTCAGGGCCTGAGCGATGCTTTAGAGGGGGTTACCAGCGCTTTGTCATAGACAGAATCACAGAATGGTTTGGGTTGGAATGGACCTTAAAGATCCTCTTGTTTCAACTCCTTGCCATGAGCAAGGATACCTTCCACTGTACCATGTTGCTCCAAGCCCCACCCACATTCCCAGCCTTGAACAGTTCCAAGGATGTAGCAGCCACAACTTCTTCTTTGCCTTCCTAAGTGCACGGTTTAGTGAGAGAAGTTTCCCAAGGTTTTTGTTATGGGAAAGCCTCATTCCAACCCATTTTCCTGCTCAATTGCAGTCCTGACCTGATTCAGTGAGTACATGACTAGCAATATCAGGAGGAAGTAAGTGGGGAGAAGAAAGGCAAAATTTCACTGAGGAGTAAATTAGGGGGGATTTGTTGAAATTGATGGCATTTGTTTTGTGAAGGAAAAGAATTTCCTCAACAGAAAATTTACAGATGTGATGACCTTACTGCAGTGAAGGTAAGAGGTGTGACCTCTTGCAGGACGTTCCTGCAATGCTAAACTGACTGGGAATTCTGGAGACTATGTCAAGATGGTGTGCATATAGATTTCAGGAAGAGTTTGAGTCCCTCACTTCTATGGTGTTTTTTATGTATTTACTATTCTGTTATTTCAGGCATGTGAAAGGGAGGGTCCTGGTTGCTCTGGCAGATGGAACGCTAGCCATATTCCATCGGGGAGAAGGTAAGAATCAATGTAATAGAGAAAGTGTAGAGAAAAGTGGCTGAAAGTGTAGCAGTGGGTTAAAAGCTCTTTTGAGGTGAGAAAGTCACTGACTGCTGGGGTACAAATGCAGAGTTAAAACACATAGCTGTTATACACGTAATCACTGTCCTAAACCATCTCAGGTGTACTCTAATACCACTTCCTGAGCTTTTCTGAAAAAAAAGGTGTGTATGTGCTGCATAGTACATGTGGCATGAATGTGACACTACTAGGAATACATATGCTTTGCAGTTGTTTGAGGTACACTTAGGAAAATCAGTTTCTGGTCTTCTTCACTGCTGTGGGTTTTGTTTCCCTGTGGCTAGAGCAGTTTCTTAGCTGTGTTCACATCTGACAGCACATGAGGATTTGGTAACTATGATTAATGTTGGCATATAAATAACGTAGTTATTCATTTAGTAGCAGTTCATTCAGCAAGCAGAAATACAGAGATTTCTGGGCTTTTGCAGTCCAAATTTTGATTCAGCCTTTGTCATGAGCTCAAGCCTGACCATTGACACATCAAAATTGTTCCCATCAGAAATAAGATAAAGCTTCATGACATAGAGGCTTCTTGTCTGTGAAGGACACAGTATCTGCCTGGTTAGTTAAAAATAAGAGTGAGAGAAGGGAGATCTGATTCCTTCTCCTGGATCTGACACTTTGGGGGAATTATGTTGTAGGTCTGTGATGTGAGGAAGCCTCACCACAAGGACTGTATGGCCCATTTCCTTTCAAGTTTCTGCACAGTCTTGTTCAGCTGTCTTCCCTCTTCTCCCACTGGTTTTGTTGTACTTGTTGAAGAAGACTATTCGCTTTGTTGCAATAAAGGATGTTTAAATTGGCCTGATTTGAGAGCTGTCGGACACTAAACTAAATTTTATTGTTTCATGTTTCATAAGTGTAAGGCTGTGCCCAAAGCAGGAGTCATGAGAAGGTCACAGACATAAGTAAACTGAGCATCTGAGTGTCAGCTAAGCTTGTATACCCAGATATATAGAGAAAGGTAGAGGATTTTGTTGTATGCTCATGTCACGGAGGAGATGCATCTTTCCGCGCTTGTTTTTCACCTCAGATGGTCAGTGGGATCTCAGTAATTACCACCTGATGGATCTTGGCCACACTCACCACTCCATCCGTTGCATGGCTGTGGTCTATGATAGAGTCTGGTGTGGCTACAAGAACAAAATCCATGTTATCCAGCCGAAGACAATGCAGATTGAGGTAAGAGAGCACATGCGTGTGTCTGTGCATGCACACACTTGTGTAGTATTTATTCTTTACAGCTGTTCTCTGCTGCAGTGTGTGAAATTGCTGACTGCAAGACCAAGACTGTCAGTCTGGGTCATGTTATGATATAATCTGCCAGGGGATATTTGTTCCTTTGTCCCTTTGCAGAGCATAATTGTATCAGTACATCTGAACTGACAATTCTCTTTGCCTTTACCAGGGGGTCTGTGAGGCCATGTACTGTCCAAACACAGGTGCTTGTTTTACAGTGACTCTTCACATATAATCTGAGGCTTCTCCATCTGCAGGCGTTATGGCACAAAGGAACAGTATAGTTAGCAGGCCCCGGGACCCCACTAAAGAAAAAACATTTAGAGCCTTTTGGGTGAAAATCAGTACAGTGGTGTTGGTACAAATCTAAGAGTGCTTGAAATAATTCTAATTGAGGGGAGAAGTGCTGGATCTGAACTTCACATTAGTGAGCCAAAGCAGTTTGGAATTTAACCTGGAGTTGTGTGTTTTCCTTTTCTATCAAAGTGCATTCGAAGCTCTTGGTGTCTTAAATGTTCTTGCTCCTGAACTGGTCTGAAAAGACCATCAACTGTGCAAAGCTGCCAGACGGCTGCTCAAGCAAAGGATTTTTTATGTACAGTAGTGAACTGCTGGGATCAGCTGGCATTAACACAGCTTCTCCAAGATCTTTGAAACCCAAACAAGTGATCTCAGTTGAAAATGGAGTATATGTATATGTGGAGTATAGATAATGGCAAAGCTTCTGTGAACTGATGTCAATTCACCTGTTTCAGAAATCCTTTGATGCCCATCCTCGTCGGGAGAGCCAAGTGCGACAGCTGGCATGGATTGGAGATGGGGTGTGGGTTTCCATCCGCTTGGACTCCACGCTGAGACTTTACCATGCCCACAGCCATCAACATCTGCAGGATGTTGACATTGAGCCTTACGTCAGCAAGATGCTAGGTGAGGGTTTGTTGCTTACCGAGCTCAAGGCAGGATTTGTCCAAAGCAGTCCTTGCCCAAAGCCTCAACTGACTCCCCAACTCTCCTTCATACTTCCTAGGCACTGGAAAGCTGGGCTTCTCCTTCGTGCGGATCACAGCCCTGCTCATCGCCGGCAATCGCCTTTGGGTGGGCACTGGAAACGGTGTTGTCATCTCCATTCCCCTGACTGAGAGTAAGTGACATTGATTGAAAGTACTCCTGCATCCCCCCTAAAATAAAGAAGCTTTTAGGTGTCACTTGTGCAGTAGGTGGTTCAGGCACGCTGATGCTTTTCTGACATTTGACACCCTTTAATCATATCCATGTTCAGGGAGAAGAGCCCAGAGTATGAGCAGCCCTGGACCTTGACAGAGCAGAGGGATATGAACTGATTCTGTAGCTACTGTGAAACAGGAGAAACAAAGCTTTGGGAATTGTGGAAGGCCTCCAAAAGGAGGCCATGGGATGAGAAGTCACCAGGAAGATCTCCCTGGAAATTCCGTTTTGCACTAGTTATCTGAATGTCTCCATAGCAGTATTTTTCAGAATCTGAGCTTAGGAAAGCTTCATTTACTCAGATTTTTAGTGCTCAGCTTTATGAGTCAAGTGGAAATAGTTATCCTACACCAAATCCAGCCTGATGAGGGGACCCAGCAGTAAGAGTAAATAGGTGAATTTCTGGAGCTGGAAGTTTAGTTGAAGCTCTTACTAGTCCTGTTCTGTACTTGCCTGTCAGCATGTACTTTTGAAGGTCTTACCCAGATCACCGCGGGGAAGTGGGATTTGAAGCTGATTGCAATTGCTTTCAACAGAAAGCAGCCAAATGTATGTTTTCTCACCAGTTCTCACAGGAAAGCTGAGAAACAAATACCTCTTGCATAAAAAGAGCAAACCTCTTGTAATCCTCCTGGAAGTCAGGCTAGGGATGGTCTCCTCTGAGAGCAGTGGAGCTGGATGTGCCTGGGGTTGACACCAGGAGGGCAGTGACATAGTCCTTGTTCATGCATTGCAGTTTTGGTCTTGTTTATGAGTTCCTTTTTGAAGCCCATTCTGTCTTAAGGCTGCTGTCCCTGCTCTGAGTTAAACTTTTTCCCTGCTGTAAACCAACTGCTTTATCTTTGTGTGTTCTTGTAAAAAATGCGGTAAGCAAGAAAATCTCACTAAAAATGTAGCACTGGATCCCTGTGACATGACCTCTCTCCCACCTCAGATATCATGTCTGTCCCTGGATGGTAAGAGCAAAGTGAGCAAGAACAGTGTTAGTATGAACTAAAAAGAGCTTCTGTGGTGGTTTCTCTAGATTTTATACTATTTTTGTTGCCCCCAGATTATCTCCCAGTAATTACCTTTTTCTTCTCTCCCGTCCTGCCCGTCACTTCCTGTGCCCCTCTGTGTTCCCACTCCCTGCCTGTGCTTAGCTGTAGTCCTCCACCGTGGCCAGCTCCTCGGGCTCCGGGGTAAGTCCACTGCCTCCCCTCCACAGCTCTCATTCCTTTTGCACCCGTCTCCCTCTGGAGTCATTCTCCCACCCTTCCATTCTGCCATTTAACTCCTCTCCATCCGTTTTTCCTCATCACTCTTTTAAGTTGCATTAGAGAAAAGGAACCAGAGACAGACCTCATTTCCTACGGCTGTAAACGATTTTTTCCATCTCGTTGTTGATCCTTCTGTTTTTTTTGTGTTAACAATAATTATTCTTCAACAGTGGTACCCTTACTGTGGTAGACCAGTTTGAGATAGGTATTGGAAAGGTTAATTCAGCCAGAAGAAGGAAGCAGGAGTGTTCTTCCCAGGTCTCCCTTGGTCATCCTTTGTTTTCCAAAGATGATTCTTTCATCAGTTTCAGGCCAATGGCAGGGGGTGCTATGGCATCTGCCAGCTGTAAGTCATCAAATAAGACATTGAACCCAAGGGGACTAGATAAGCATGAAGAATTGTTTAGGTTTGTGCCAGGTAAGGCAGGATCTGAGTTCAAATTCATGCCTTTTCCAGAGTCAGAAATTAGAGGGGCTTTTTTCTCACTCAGAGACATTCATGTGGCTGTCCAACATACATTGTCAACACGTGTCTCCTCCTTTTAAGGCACCTGATATTAGTAAATAGTGGCAGTAAAAAGCCAGATACTGTCTCTCATTCTTCCATCAGAGTATTTGTACTTGTCCCACGATCCTGGCTTGAGCCTGATAGGGAAAAGTCTCTTTTGTCCAAGTCATGTAACTGAAATTCACCCCAGTTTAAAACACAGAACTACAGATAATTAATAAAGCAGTTGACCTCTCTCACAGAAAAGTGAAAGCTACCTAGTTTAATATTGTTCCTGTTTGTACTGATTGGGTGCATGCAGAAGGAAAGCATCTCCCACCCTGAGCTCAGTGCACTGGTCTCTGTTGCTTGGTAAGTGGAAACTGTCACATTCTCGGAGTGTAGTCATGAAGGATACAGGCCCCTGAGCCCTCCTTGGAAACTGTGGATGGTGAGCATCTGAAAGATGTTCGTTGCTGGAGTAGCTGACAATCTGGTGTCATGGTTAAATCAAGAAATGAGGAAGGATCTCACTCCACTTCTGTGATGGCTCTGAGTGGGCTGAGAGGCTTCACCAGACACAGAGACTGCTTTCAGCAGCATATGTGCTGATGACTGCTGGGCATGAACAAAGGACTTGACTTGGAATTGAGCAACGTCACTTAATCCTGAACAGTAATTGTCCTCCAGATGCCTTCTGGGGACAGTGGACACTTTGGGTACCCTGCCAGCTACAAAAGACTGAGGTTGATCCTAGGATAGCAAGTTATTTCTGGAGGCTGGACAGGATCAATTCTGGTGACACCAGTCTAGCTTGCCCCAGTCTAAAAGAGAGGGACTGTGTAAAACTTGTGGTTTCCTCCATCACATCATTCATAAATGACCTTTAAAGAGACCTGCATCTTTAGAGGTTTTCCTTCACAGCTTATTAGTTTTCTCTTTGATTGAGTCCTTTCTGTAAAGGGGACTCAGAGCTATCACTGATGGTTTCCTGCTCCCTGTCTCCAGCCAACAAGACTTCACCAACCTCTGGAGAGGGCAGTCGCTCTGGTGGGGTCATCCACGTGTATGGTGATGACAGCAGTGACAAATCGGCCAGCAGCTTCATTCCCTACTGCTCCATGGCTCAGGCACAGCTCTGCTTCCATGGCCACCGTGATGCTGTCAAATTCTTTGTCTCTGTGCCTGGTAAGCACAGCTCTCTCTCAGCAGGGGCTTGTTCCTCCATCCCTTTTGTATCAGGGGCTGGAGCTGGTCTGCAGGAGACTAAGGTCTGGGTCATGGCTGGCCCTTCCTGTGGTTCACACATCTGTGTCTAAACTGGAGTGACTGCCAGATTTGACTAGCAGAAGGAACTGGTCTGTGCAATGTGTTTGTGTGCATGTGAACTGTGTGGGGGCTGAGCAGAGGCACCGACAGCACATCTGTCCTCTTCTAGGCAATGTCCTTGCAACCCTGAATGGGAGTGTGTTGGACAGCCCTTCAGAGAACCCCAGCACAGCAGCAACTGAGACTGAGGGTCAGAAGCTGAAGAACGTCCTGGTGCTGAGTGGAGGAGAAGGTTACATTGATTTCCGGATTGGTAAGTGCCAGTGAGAGGCATCTGGAAAGGTTGTGGGTGCACAGCTGTGGTCATGGAGTGAGGCATCACTGTTGTGGGGAGCCAAAGTAGAAAATCCCTGCGCTGTTTCTCCTGCATCTGGTTGTGAGGGCAAATAAGGATTTTTCTTGAACAGCCCAAGGCTGTCAACCTGTGCCCTGTGGCCGCAGTGATGCCTACAAAATGGAGAACAACAGAACACACTTCCGAGAAGATATTAATATAGGAAGTAATATAAAAGCAGGTCTTTAACTGGAGGCCTCCAGGTGCAATATACTCACATGGTACAGGACTTCTTCACTTTCGTAAGTTAAAAAAACTAGCATATTTAACAAATATCGTCCAATTAGAAGAGCAGTTGGTTAGGTAATTTTCCCCAGGTTCTGCCCCACTGGAGTGGGTCCCAGAGCTTTGCCCCACATTTATTACATCTATGATACATGGTAAAAAACATCCTTGGTTGACCAAAGAGGCAAGACTATTTCAGGAATGTGTTAGAAGGTTAGCTTACTGTTCTAAAATGTAGGGGAAAAGGGTGGGAAGAGTACTGGGAGCTACAGCGAAGCATTAGCAATTTACAAAGCTACAAATATATGAAAACTATCATAAAATAGTATCAGTATGAATGGCTTTGGAAAGAAAAAATGCATCTGTGCCACTGGCTTCAAACATTGCTGCCCCACTACGATCATCCAAGCTGCTGAGGGTGATCTGTGTGTAACAATCGGCTTCCCTGAAAGGAAGGGTGGTTTTTGCTGCTGCTGGAGCTAGTTTATCCCATCCATGCAGTCCAGCTTCAGAAAAGAATGGATTTGCTGTAAATGTTCTCCAGGTACAGAGACAGATCTTAGCTCACAGTGTCTGTTACCAGACTGCTGCGAGTCTGAAAGGGATATTGGCCTCTTTGGAGTGAGTATTTCAGAGCAGTGCACTTAAGGCATTTTCATTCCTGCCATTTTTATTCTCTGTGTTCTCTCTTCAGGGGATGGGGAAGATGATGAGACGGAAGAGAATGCAGGAGATGCCACCCAGGTGAAACCAGTACTTTCCAAGGCTGAACGGAGCCACATTATTGTGTGGCAGGTATCATACATCCCTGAGTGAGAATTCCTCTTTTCCCACAATGTAAGTGTCCCTCCTCCCGCCTGAATGCCACGATGTACATACAGAACGCCTGCATTATAACTCCTGCTGGAAACTGACCCTGGACAACTTGCAACGGTTCCTGCCTTGGACTGTGACCCCCCTGAACCTCTGAACTTGCAGCTTTCATCTCGGGCCTGTATGCTTTTGGCGTGGTTAGGTTCTTGTTCTGCTCTGGAGCTGGCATCTAAAAGGCGAGAAATGGCAGTACACCATGAAGTGAGCTTGGAGCCAGGACTGTGGGAAGCCATTGCCCAGTGTCAGGAGGGGCAGCTGGAGGGGGGTGGCTCACGTTCTTGGACAGGTAGCCTCACTCCCACCTGCATGAGAAAGAAGTGTGTCCCCAGGCATTCCCTGCCAAAGCAGTGATGGTGAATCACTTGTGCAGCACCCCAGCAGAAATCCTTCTAGTTCACCAGTAGACCCTTCATCTTATCCTTATTCACCCTTAAGTACAGAATAACATCCTCTGAACTTAGAGCTACAAAGGGTCCAAGGAACCCTCCAAAGAGCATCATGGTTTCAGCAGTACTTTGGTTGTGGCGCTGGAGAAGGCAGCAGCACCCTTACTGTAGGGATCACATCCTCTATCTTTGTAGGGGGAAGGTCGCTTCCTCTGCTGCTGCTATTGCCTTAGCAGTCTTGTGCTGGGTGCCTTGCCTGTGTGTATCCCAAGAGAATTGTTTGGTGGGCTCAGATGGGAGATGGGTGTTTGATTGTCAAGGCCAAACAGTCATAGTAGGAAAAAAGTTGCTTTTTTAAGACTAGAAAAGGCAGCAGTTTTAACTCTCCCTTCCAAAAATGCTATACAGAAAAGAATATGAGTTCATTCTGAAAGCTTCATATGGTGGTTATCTCTGTGCTGCATCTGGTGGCTTTTAAAAGACAGGTGAGGGCAGATAGTGTTGATCTGCTGTGAGTTCTGCATGGAGATTGCCTCATCTCAAGGCTGTCTCTCCTTTTCAGGACCTCCTGGAAGGAGATATCTTTTCACAGAGACATGGCAGTTGGATAGGGAAGACTGGACAAGTGCAGTCAAGGCTATGTCTTACCTGATGTCACACAGGAAAAGGAATTGAGGCTAGATTCCTGACAACTTTTACCTAACATCACAAGCAGTGACTTTGCTAGTAAGTAGTTTGAAAAGCTGGAAATTTCTGACTCCTGGTAAAGATAGACAACTCCCAAGAAAAGTGGTGATAGCACTTTCTGACTGATAGAGTGATTGCAGATGTGCATCCTGCTTACAAAAGCAGCAAATAATGGGGCCAGGGAGAGTGATTTTGAGCTCAGGATGCAGAATGTGAAAGTTCCAGGTGTAGAGGCCATGGTGTGTTCTCCCTTTCTGACACTGTCCCACAAGGACAAATTCTGTGTCCCTTGAACATTCTTTTCTGGGTGTGCAGGACTAGGGCAGGTTGCATTTGTTAGTGATGAGTTTGGAAGCTCTTGGTGGTCATCTTGTTTCTTCCCTGACCTCTACAGCACTCCAGAGTTCCCGTAGATGTCCTTGTGATAGTGTGGGGACAGCTGGGCAGGCCTCAATCTCCTGGAAAGCTCCCCACTGTGTCCTGTGCTTGCTGCCATGGACCAGGCTTGCAGGTCCTGGTATGCTGTAGGGATGCCATATTCCCAAGGGATGCTCTAACATGTGGCATCTCTCCTGATACAGCAGCACCAAAACAGTTTTTGTATCCACAGTTCAGGAGAGGTTGAGGCATACGTTTTCCCTGCAAGAAGGCAAGAGACATCTCTGGTGAGTAGCAGCCTCAGCCAGCCACAGTGGTGCCCATGCTATGTGTAAGCAGTGCTGGTGATGTGCACCCACCACACCACTCCTCCCCAAGGCAGGAATCCAGCCAGAGGGCACCTTCCAGGCATCTGCATACTGGGCTCTGTGACTGGCACAAGGTAATGGGATACTTGGAGCCACCACCTGCATGTTGGGGGACCTTTCACCAGAGACATTTTGCTTGGGCACTGCTGACCGTGCCAAGCTCCTCACTCACTTTCACCATATGCTTTCTGCTAGGAAGACTTCTTTGGATCCCAACACAGTGCATTGAAGTTAACAATATAACATTTAGAGCACAGATTCCACTGTCATGTAATAGTTCCAGTTAGGACCAGACATTTCAAAATCTGGGCTAGTTGAAGGGGAAGAAAAAGCCCTGGTAGGGTTCAGTTCCTTAGCTCTGTCAACTCTTTTCATAGGAAAGTCAGATTTGCAACATTTGTACTGATGACTGTTCTGTATCTGGTTTGAGCAGTTGAAGGGACAGCACTTGGTCTCCTGTCACCCACTGGGCCCTAACAGCACAAGGGAATCTCCCATCAGGTTCCTTTCCAGCTCAATGCCATGTTTTCCTCCAAGAGAAGCACATGGCCCAGGGGGGCAGCTGCAGGGGGGAGACGCAGCCTCTGCTGATGGCTCCTGTGGCCTTGGGTCACTGCTGGGCATCAAGGTGAGAACTGGCTGGCTTCAGTACGCTTCTCTGTCATATCTCCACTGTGATGTATGTAAAGTATCTTGTATGTTACAAAAGGATTTTTAAAAGTGTCTTAAGGCCTGTAAACTCCGCTGTTTGGTCTGAAGATGGCATTCTGTAAAGAGCCTGCTGTACGAATATGTTCCCATGCTTTGTCCCCTATGCTATCAACAACAAACCGTATTTGTTCTGTATGTAATAAACATGTTAACATCAGCTTGGACAGTATGCTGTGTTCCTATGAAGGCACTGGGATAGCTGCTCAGTCTTCAAGAGAACACTAGCAAGGGTGGGAACGCAGCTCAAGTGTTCCGGGTTGAGCAGTTCAGTGTCAAGAAATGAAATATGGATGGCTCACAAGGTCAGAGCAGAAGGGGCTGGGCCAGCAAGCAACAGTGCAATCCGTAGCTTGTACCAGTGGCAGAAATAAAAGGTGGAAATACAAGGTGGCACAACTTCAGAAATAGAAGCTGGAGCAGAGAAGCATTCACCTGCTGGCTTGATGCAACTTTAGTCAGGGTGGCCCTTTCAGGTTAACTGCCAGGGTTCTCACATCAGGGCAGTTTTCAACACTGTACAAGGGTGGCACTTCACAGTCCCATGGGACAATCACAGTCCCATCAGCATCAGAGCCCCTCAGTCCCAGCAGTATTTGGACACCATAGTTATTTTGTAGAACTGCATTCATTCAAGGGCTAGACATGGCAATGTACAAGGGAATCACGTCCTTAAGGCTGGAGAGGAGCATCTTCTGCCCTGAGTAGGGCACCCTAAGGCGAGTTACCTCCATGACCAACACATGCACCGTGGTGTGGCACAGGCCAGGATGAGTACAACTGGCAGTGCTTCAGCAGTTAATGGAGGCACCTCAACAACGAGGTTTGGAAATGTGCTGTGATCCATCCTAAATCCCTGGACTGCACCCTTCAAAATGGCCAGGAGCAGTCTGAGCAGCGCCTTGGGTGAAGTACAGTCATGTCTGGTGGCTAAGGAAGCAGGTCACTGCCAATACCCTTCAAACAATCCCCCCATGCTGGTAAACCATCTGGGAGGTAACATACAAATTTGGGAGGCCCATCAGCTCACAGCATGTTCTGGGCCTGTTAATGGAATCCAATACATGGCAAACAGGCTGTGCAGCTTCCCAGAAGGGACTTTCACCATCAGTGTAAGGCACCCAGGCTGCCCAGGGCTCTGTGAGAAGACACATTCCCCCAGGTGTTAAAACCCTGAGTTCATCAGCAGGTCCTAACTGTCCTGGTAAGTGCCACCTAGACCCCCACCTGTACAGGGCCCTCTCCTCCTATGGCCCAGGAGCCTCATTGAAGCTGAGGTCTTCAACATGTAACTGTGTCTGTCTCCAGCTGCTCTTGGATAGACTCCTTGGACCCAGAGGGCTGGATTTTGACTACCTCATCATCAGAGATCCTGCACCACTCAAGCTGCTGGGTGAGTTTGTCGGAGTCTGGAATTATGAAAAGTATTTCTTTGCATGTTTAAGAGATTTTAAGATCTCTGACAAATAGTGTTTTTAACCTTTGTTCATAAAAAAAGGGATTTCAGGCTCTGTAATGAAGCAGTTTTCAAGAATGTGTATTAGGTAGTAGAATAGTGTGTAGTTTTATTACACGGTGAGAATTTTAGATATATGAGGTTTTTAGGATGGTAAGCAGGTGAAGACAAGATGGAGAAGTCCACATGGCTTCTGGGCTTCCTCATCTGCTCCATGTTCTGCAGTGAGGTGGCACGTTATGGTTGGTTTAGAGTAGAGTCTAACTTTCCAACATGGATAATAGTTACTGGATAAGTATTATAAATACTGATTACGTGGATTGTAGTATAAATGTGTGGGGGGATTAGGGGTTATGTTTCTTGAACTGACCTGCAATGAAGAGCTCTGCTGGTCAGGAACAGAATGTATTGGTAAGAAAGAATAAACAATGAATGAAACATCAGAAGAGACGACTCACGAACCTTTCCTTTTCAAGATCTCTGGCTGGGGAAAACAAAACTTTACATTCTCAGGGTCAGGAAAACAGCCGGCCAGCAGGGACACACAAAAATATTTTTTCATAAACCCGAGATGAGTCTATGCCTTATCAGCTCCAACTGCTTTTGCTGCTGGCTTGGCTCCTGCTATACTTTGGTCATGGGTCATTTCTTGCCTTTCTGGGGCTCTTGTGACCAGCACTTGGGTCTGCCCACTGTGGTCAAATTCTGTGTGCCCCCTCAGGGAGACACTTCCTCTTGTGTCTTCAAGAGGATCCCGGCTGTTCAGGACACACAGGACTAGACTGTTCTACTCATCCCACCTGACTCATAACTACACCTGCCTCCCATCTCCCTTGCTCCTGGTTTGTATTCAGTAGTACCTGAATCATGGTGAGCACAAGAAGACACCAACCCAGCTCAGTGCCCAGCTCTTCCAGTGGAGACTGGGAATCAGACAAACTACCTTCCAGCCACAAAAACTGCTGTAGGAAGGCTCACAGCCTCAACCTGTGCCTTTAACACTACTCCTGATTGTCCCTCTCCTGGATTCTCCCCTTTCTTCTGAAGCCGGAGGACTAGATCTGGCACATGCTCTGCAGTGCTCCTGCCACAAGAAGGCAAGCTCAGTTCTTCCCAGACTCTGCTCCTTGTCACAGGATCAGTTTTTAACTCACAGGAAAAGCCATCCTCATAGCATCTCAATCCTTCAGGAGTCTCTGCTGAGGAACGCCATGGAAATACAGGTAGCTGATGCCAATCCATGTGCTCCTGCCTGATGACAGACATTTCCTCCTGGCTGGGGCCACAGCCTCACCAGGCAACACACACTGGGTGGAGCAGAGTCCAGTTTGTGCTCTCCTTCACTAAATCCCTTCAATCCCTATTTGTGATTTCAGGATGCTGCAGTAAATGGAACACCACCTCCTGACTACCTGCAGACACAGGAACTAAACAGTTACTTCTGCAAGGAATTGATCTATAGAGCTGAACAGCTCTTGTGTTCCCTCCACCCACACCCAGATCAGACCCTCCAATAGCCTTTGACAAAGCAGCAGCATCCACAGTCACTACAAGAGAAGATGAAATACCAGGAACTGTGCTCAGGAGCTGCATGTTTTAATGTTCACAATATGCTGCCCTGGAATAGGGGTCATTTACAGTTGGCTTCCAATGGTAAAAGCCAATCCCACCTTCTTTGCATCACCAGAACTAAAATAATTTCTCCTATCTCGACAGCCATCTTTGGGAGTATGAGATGGATAGCTTTGGATTATCTTAGTACTGAAAGTCATGTTATTCACTTCTTGTTCACTGCCTTCACATGCAAGTAACTCAGATCATTCTGCAGTGTTCAGAGAACCAGATGCTGTGCCTGAGCTAATGGCTCTGCATTTGGCTGTCATTATGATGTCCAGTTATTGAAAAAAATTCATGAGTTTTCTTAGAATTGTGCTGCAGAATTAAGAAAACATTTATTTCCATTTGCAGATACATTTTTTCACAGCTCTGTGAAATACTGTGACATTCACAGTCATTCTTCTGTGATTCATGCAGGACCCAAGTTATGTAAAAAATGTTATGCTCCAAAGAACTGCAGCTGGCTGACTGGAGCTATGTATTTAGAGACTATGCAGGGAATCAAGAAAACTCCTCTGCTGACTGAAACCAAAGTTATGGAAGAAGAGTCTCAATATATCTGCATCTTCCCTTACAGATGAGGTGACTGTACAGGGCTCATGAAAAAGCTGGAAACATCCTACCTCAATGGGAACAGAGAGGCTCTGTAAGACCCCTTGTGCACCGAACTTCTAACAGGCAGTGAGAAGCACATGGGATGCTCAGGACACAGAACAAGTCTTTATACCAGTGTCCCTGCAGCTTTTTTCTTTGCCCGCTCTTGGGGAGAGGCCAGGACCTTCTCCAGATCAATAACTGGCTCTTCTGTGATTGGTTTTCCCTCCTTCTGCCATTGTGCAAGGATCATGGCTCGGAGCAGTGGTGGGTATGGCAGGAACCGAACAGTCTCCTCAGGCACTGGGGTGAATTTCTTGAAGGCCTCCTCCTCATGTTTGGGCACCATACGCCAGTCATGGTACATGACTTTGTCAATCTCCCTTACTTCCTCTTCAGTTTTGCCTGGAAAAAGATGATGAACACTAGTGGGTAATACCATCACAATAAACTGCCTCCAGACACAGCGAGTGTTGACTCTATGGCACCCAAAATGCTACAACAGGCAAGAATAAAGAGAGTTTTCAAAGGTCTGGACAAATTATTCCTTACAATACTACAGGATCTCACTTCAGTCCTTGAGAATCGAAATAGAAACAAGCTAGAAGGACTAGAGGCAAGATGTTCCAGGTGTGTGGCTGACTCCCTCTTTTAATTTGCTTTGTCTCTCTCAAGTTCCATTTCATGGCTAAGGAACAAGAGTAATTTTTCCCTACACTGATGAAAGCTTCCTGGAGAACTAAGTGTTAGAAGTGATGAACAACTTAAAAACCTTCGAATGAGTACGATTTCAGTAATTTCAGTAAGGGAAAATTGTATACTTAATATAAAGTAGTTCTAAAAAGGAAAATTCACTCATACAACTCCAATCATTAATTTAAAATTCCAGTAACACAACTTACTTGCCATTGCACTTTATTCTTTTTAGTAATAAATTTAACTGCAATACCCTCATACAGTGGATATGTGTGCAAGACTCATACCGTGTCTTGCTTTGAAACTCCGTCTCTCTTGTCTGTCAGTTCATCTAATACGCTTTTAGTGCTGCTGTTCCCCAAGGTCAAACTGCACTGGCTGTACGACAGCATTCATTGGAAAGACATTCTGAAGGGGCTAAATTCCCAGCTTTTGAAACGCGGGGAACTTCTTTTCCCATTAGGAGAGCTGAGAAAAACAAATTTCCCAGGCAGGGAGTGCGCGGTTTCCCTGCCACCCTCAAGCATCCGGTGCTCTCTAGCGCTGCCCCCATGTGTGGGAAAAGGAGCCGGTTTTACCTCTGAAGGTCAGGTAGCCCCAGGCTCTTCCATGGTCCATGTTCTGCAAAGAAAAGAGGAATCTGTTGAGGGTGGGTCGTGGCGGGGCGGCGGGGCGGCGGGCGGGACGGGGCAGGTACCTCGGCCGTGTAGTCCGCCTTCACCTTGGTGATGACCCAGTAGCAGGGCTCGTCATGAGCCCACAGCCAGGACTTGCGGGTGACGGTGCGGCCCACGCCAAAGCGCGGCAGGCGGCAGAGCAGTGCCAACAGCCGGTTCTCATTCCGCACGTCCTCCCAGGCCCGCACCGGCAGCCGTTTCTGCGTCAGCGGCCGCCGCATGGTCTCGTAGTCCACGGCGAAGCGCTGGGAGTCCCGCGGCCGATCCTTCAGCTGCCGGTACTCACGGATCTTCTTGGCCATGGCGGCGATGGGCCGGTGCAGCTTCTTACGAGCCATGGCGGCGGCCGAGGGCGCGGAGCCGAGCAGTACCGACCGCCGCACGCCAAGCCGCCGCTCCCGCCGCTCCCGGAAGCCGCCCCACCCGTTCCGCAGAGCCCCGCCGCCCGCAGGGGGCGCTTTCAGGCTGCGGCCCGCAGGCCCGATGGTTCTGAGGGCTGCGCGGCTCTCGGGGGAACCGGGCTTGGTTTTGACATGCGTCTGAGCACCGTCTGATTTAGAAAAATCTGAGCAGATTCAGCTATGTCAGAGAACGTTCAAAACCTGAGTAAACCGGGTTTTAGGAAGATTAAAGCAACCGGTCTGGACAAAGTCTTCAGTCAGAGGCTGGGCTATGGGTAGGTCATGGAACTCCGTACCGGATGAGAAAAATTCTTCTGAGCTACTCCAGCCGTGGAATGCCAGCGCAGGGAGGCCTCACTTTTAATGAGTAGACTTTAAGTAGAAACTGCATTGGACTGCCCCTGGATTTTGAATATAGACTGGTAAATAAAATCTGACAGAAGACTTTTTTTTTTTTTTAAATTGAAATCCATCTCTTAAATTGAAGGAAGTGCAGCAATTTCGGCATTGCTGCAGAGTCCTATATTGAAGGCATTCAGGATACTGACTGGGTTTTCCCAGCAGCTAAGATAAATCTGTGAGGAGAAAGGGGGTATGTTCATGTGTGCTATGTACAAAAAAAAGGTAAACCACACATTAAAAAGGCTGGCAATGCTCTTAAGACTAATATGGTACATCTCTTGAAAAGAAAACGGGCACAGGAGTAAGCAAGAGGTACCTAATTAAGCTGAATGTTGGGGAAGATGAAACAGGAAAGCCTTATAAATATGATTGCCTGGCAAAAGGTTTTGAGAACATGGAAACTACAAGTGAGATTGAAATGAAAGCAAGCTTTGACATACCAAGCCTTACTTACTGAACAACTGGAAAACAATGGTATGGTGGGCTGCAGGTAATCCTGCTTTGATTAGACACAATCCTCTGCTTGCAGACAGGTCAAGGGGCAGAGCAGACCCTACTAGCTTGGCAGAAGGGGTCCAAAGAGTAGTTTTTAGGGTTTAAAATGTAACACAGTATGGTAATGTAAGGATTCTTATAGGCTGTATGTAAATACTGTAAGATTTGTATCTTGTACTAGATTGGTCAGTGAGAATTAGAATATTCAGCACAGAAAATTTATTGCATTGTAACGAGAACTTCGCTCTCTTGCTTACTGATTCTTGCTCTTACTCTCACACTCACTCACTCACTCCCTCTCTTGGGAACTCGGAGACCCTCTCAGGTCTCTCTTCGGAGCCTGCTCCAAGCTGTGGCTGGCAGTTCCCGAGAACGAGCGCTTCCCGGTGCCACCCCGCGGGGCTGGCGGGTGATACACATGCAGTCCGAGAGCAGCGAGCACCGGCAGCAGCGGAGCCGCTCAGTTACTGCTTAAAGGCAATACTACCAAAGGAACCGCTGTTAATTCGGGAGTGCTGCAGTGCCCTTCGCTGTCCCGGTACAAACACGGGCCCCGCTGGCAAGGGGGCACCACCAGCGTGGCCCAGCAGAGTAACACCGCCCCACGGGCCGCCACCGCCCGCGAGGCGCTCGGCTCACGGCGCTCCTTCCACGGGCACTTCCGACAATGCGCTCCACACCGAGCCCCACCGCAACAGCCCCTTCGGCGCGGGAGCGTCCGACAGAGCGGCCGGAGAAGCCCCGGCCCCGCTCCGCGCCCCAATGGGCACCGCCGCCGACACGGCGAGGACGAACAGAGGGTCGGCCGCTGAGAGCCCACCCGCCTCTCACGTGACGGACCGCCTGTCCCCACGTGACGGACCGCCTGTCCCCACGTGACGGACCGCCTGTCCCCACGTGACGGACCGCCTGTCCCCACGTGACGGACC
>CM031870.1:15681586-15738632 GCA_018697195.1 Certhia americana
ACCGCCTGTCCCCACGTGACGGACCGCCTGTCCCCACGTGACGGACCCACCCAATGGGCGCGGCCATTGCCCCTCCTCCCCCTGCTCGCGCTCCCGGCAGTCCCCGCGCAGCGCGGCCGGTCTGTGTCGGTAAGATGGCGGCCGTGAGCCTGAGGCTCGGAGACCTGGTGTGGTGAGTGGCGGCGCGGGCTCGGCGGCGGCTGAGGAGCATGGCGGGCCGGGCTCCTTTGGCGGAATCAGGCTGCGGCTGCCGAAACGCAGGCGGGGCTGTACCCGGCCCTGGGAGCGACGCAGCGGGCGCCGAGTCGGGCTGGGCCGCGCTGGGCGCTGTCAGCCCTCTGTCGACCCTGGGCAGGGTGGGGCTTGGCAGGGCAGGGTAGTGGTGGGGCCGCTGCCGGACAGCGGGTATCGCCGCCGTCGTCTCTCGGGTGGTGTGGGACGAGCGGCGGGAGGCAGCCCGGAGCCGGGAAACCGGGCTGGCGGGAGGTGGGCTGGACTGTGAGCCGGGCCGGCACTGGAGGCTGGCGGGGGCGGCGCATGACGGAAGCTGTGTCAGATGGAGGGATGAAGGAAGCGGGACGGAAAGACGAGCGCTGCGGGGTTCCCTTGTAAGCACGGGCTCACGTCCCGAGGCATGCGAGAAGGGTTGGAGATAAGGTGTTTTAGGGAGCGTCATGGCACCGTTTCTTGGCAATGCTTTAATGAAGTAACACAACAATCCAGCGTTTCGTTGCAGGTTGGGGTGTCCCTGCGGAAACCCCTAGAAGCCGTTTCCCCTTGTCACTGCGGTCTTACCCTCAGATAGTCAGAAGTGTGATTTTGTGTTTCCTGGTCGGGAGAAGTGAGAGCATTCCACCGCGCCCTGTAAGCACCGATTAAGTGCATAGGTTCTGCTGTGCTGGATGGGCTAGGCTGTACTGCCAGAGCTCAAAGAAGTAGCTAATTCCCAACACAAAAATGAATTCATGCATTTATACTGATAACCCAGATAAAAAGAAGTATGTGCTTCAGGCTCTGGCGACTGCACCTCTCATCTGAAAAATTTACAGTGCTGGGAAGTTGTCTAATTTATATAGCAAAATAAGTAAAGATTAGTTACTTTTAGCATATGTCTTTCAGGTGAGAATTTGGGGAGTGTTCTGCTCTTAGTGTTGGAATGCAGATTCTCCTGCTTTAGTTTTGTACGTGACAGCCAAGTGCTGTCCCTAGAGCTGTCACAGGGAACTCTAAACAATTTCTGCAGCATCAGAAAGGGTTTGCTGATTTTTTTTCTCAGTTCAGGAATGGGAGCATTGACTATAAGACATGGTGATGGTCACAGCTCTTGGCAGTGTTCCTCCCTGCCCCTGGCTTCTGAATCCTGTGTGCAGCATTGCCATCTCAGGGGGCTGCAGTGCCACTTGCTGAGAACTTTTGTGTCAGGAGCTGTTGGGCCCCACAGGTTCTTTGCCCATCTCTTGCAAGACAGTTACTGACAGGCTTCTGTGAGTACTGCAGCAGAGGTCAGTGACAAGGGGGAAATAAGGATATAGCTCACTAGGAAAGCTGGTCTGCTGAGGGCTAAGACTAATGTCTCTTCCTCCTCTGTGACTATTCTAGTGTTGCCTAGTTTTCATAATGGAAACATTTGCAAGTGTAGAAAGCAAGCTTTTCTGCCTTTCTTTTATGGCTCTTCATCTCTTCAGTTAGTGTGGTGGTATGCACCTGAAGAAAGTGATAGTGGAACACCTGTTGAGGGGATCCTGCCATTAATGCTTTCCTGTGAGAATCAACCTCAGCTTTGTGAGCTGGGAGTTGGTGGCTGCTCTGCTCACCAACTGCCCTAGACAGGTGGATAGAAGTTCTCAACCTGAACTTTGGTCTGATTGCCTGCATCAGTGCCTTTTTTTCAGTTCCACGTGAAGAAATCTCCACACTTATGGTGCTGCAGTGCCTGTTTCTCTTGTATCTTGCAGGCAGTGTAGCTGCTACTCTTCTCTTCAGTTCTGACAGTCCAGCAAGGTCAAACAGACTGTCCAGAGACCTGAGTTAGGTGCAGATGCCAGCTGTGTGTCCTGCCTGGCACAGAAGGTTTTGACTGCAAATTTTAACTCTCATATTATGAAAAGTGTTACATAATGTGAAAAAGCAGACACTGGGATAGTTGTTTTTTTCTCTGGTTCTAGTGCCTAATACTTCCTTTTATCTCTAGGGGGAAGCTGGGCCGTTACCCTCCATGGCCGGGGAAGGTGAGGTTTGTTTGTATTTATTGTTGCTTTCTTAATTTTTCATGGTTTGTGGGGTTTTTTTTGTTTGGATGTGGGGTTTTTTGTGTTTTCCTTCTGTGTTGGGAAGGCTTTGCTTGAAAGCATTTCAGTTGTAGGTTAATCCTGGTTTTCTTGTTGGTTTGTTTTTTAAACACATATACCCCACAAATCTAAAGTGTGAACTAGTTTGGGGCTTTATTTGATCTATTATCTCAGTCTGTCAGTAACAGCTGGTAGTTCGTGTGGAATGAAAAGCCAACAGAGAGCCAGCTCTGGAACTGATTGTGTTTCCCAAGTTTAGTTGTTTAATCCCTGTCACTTTCTGTAAGACATGTTTCTTTTCTTCCATGGTAAGTTGCTTAACACTACCGTGTTAAATAATAGAGGCTTCTCAAGATACTGTTTTAGAGCTGTGGTTTCTGAGAATTATCTGGGGTAGTTTGATCCTGCTTCTGGCTTGGTTGGGGTTTGTTCAGATGCAAGATTTAAAAAAATTAATTTTATATGCCATTTCTATTATTGCTAGTTCTCTTAAAGACCTTTCTTTTATCTTTTATGTTGTGTGAGGGTAACAGCATAAGTTAGCTGAGATAACAACAGGAGTCAGGGAAAAGAATTGTCAATGTGGCTGACAACTGTAAACATTTGTTTATTGGATCAAGTTAACACCAGGCTCCTCTACAGGTGTCACCTGTGTAACTGAATAATAGCTTTTCTCCTTGCTAACATTTAAATTTGATAAACAGTCTGTTCTTGGAGTAAAGACAAAGTTTACATTTTAGATGTTACCTAAGTGGAACAAATTTTTATTAATGTCAGTTGTCTTCCTAATCAGATTTTTTAAAATCTACAATAGTTGAACTCTGGATGGTAAAATCACAAAATTTGTCACTATGTGCTTTTTAATTTTGATTTCTAATCACCTTTAGATTGTTAACCCACCTAAAGATCTGAAGAAACCTCGAGGAAAAAAGTGCTTCTTTGTGAAGTTTTTTGGAACAGAAGATCAGTATGTACCTGCTTGTTTTCAACTGGGAAAAATATTGTACCACATAATGTGGGTCTTTTGTGGAAGAAATATTTAGTAAATTTTTTTTGTGGACAGAATATTTACTAATATTACGGTACAATGTAGCATTGTAAAGGATTCCCTTTGAAATAAAAAGAATTAAATTAATAAAAGAAATTCAGCCATTATTGCATGCTATAGCTGCTCACTGGAGTATATGAAGACTGTAAAAACTTAGCTTAGGAGTTGAGTTGCTGCTGTGATGATAGCTTGCCACTTTTAGGTGTGACATAACTGTGTCAGATTTTAGTGTGTAACCATGAATGAGAAAGGTGCAGCTCAGAGTATTCTTTTATTTTGTTGACAGAGGAATAAAATTAACTATATAATTGCCATTTGTAAAAGAATATACGATCCTACCTGCTGACTGAAAGCATTCTTGCTGTGCTTTTGGAAGACTTCACAGTATAAGAGAGCCAAAGCTGTTTTAGACTTCTTTTTGCAAGGCAAAATTTAATGACTTCAAATGTGAATAAAATCACAGTTGTCTTAGATTTAAATGATTACAAACTAGGGAAGAAAACCCAACAAAAAAAGCCCCTGAGAACTTGGATATTTCATGAAACTGAAAATTATTTTGATAATTTTTCAGTCTTGCTCTTTATTTTCTGCTATTTTCTATGAAGTCATAGAATAAAGAAGAAAATTGCAAATATCTGTGGAAGACTAAAAAACCCTTTACTTTTTGGAAGAAAGGTGACAAGAGCTGAGACCATTTGATGAATGTCTTGTAAGGAAATTATTTTTCACTGCTAAATTATTTTTACTTAATACTTAAAAGTATTTTTTCATTAAGAAACTAGGTCTAAACTTGATGGAGTAGTAGTGAATTCTGCATACTAATGGGAGTGTTTGGATCTCTAGTAACTTGAGACAGGTGAAGGTTGATCTGAGGGCAGAGAACATTTTTTGGTGGTATTACTAGATATGGTTATTTGAGCTAATAAATTCTGAGTCGAAGTGGATTATTTCTGTCTTGATAATTTTTTCTCAATTCTTGTATTTCACGTTATTGAATCAAGTATAGATTTTTTTTAGTATTAAGGCAAGAAGTCAAATGTTTTGGCTACTGTAGCTGAGATTAATAACATGATTGCAAATGAAGAGTTCAGAGCTGCAAAATAATTGGGATTTATTACAAGACTCTGGAGCTCTGGCGGGGGTCAATTCAGTCATTTGGCACAGTAAGGTAGTGTGGTGGTTTTAGTGGAGCACCCTCTTCTGATCTCCAGCTTGTGAAATTTAATCATATGCTAGATAATCATGAATTAGAGATTTGCTCGCTTTGATTGGCATACCCTATCTGAAAATTGAATAGAAATTAATACTATCACCTTTCTTTCAAATAATGTTGATAGAGAGAAGCTTGTCTGCTTCTTCTGTCCTGACTTGGAACTTCAAAAGGCTGTGCTAGATAGAACTGCGCTGTTCTAACCAGTGTGTTGCTTGAGAAAGTTCTCATGTTTGAGCATAATTGGTGAGCCAAATCAGGAAATATGTAAGTCATTTCACTTAAAATGTGAAGACGAAGATAAAATTCCTGTACTTATTTCATACAAGTGAACTATTGGGTTTTACAAATACTTTTTTTCAGGCATGTGTATAAATGGGACTTGGAAATACATAAGAGAATGTCACTACCTTATGAACAGCCTGAGGAGTAGCAGAGTGCAGAGCTGTCAGTGCTCAAGGGGTGATGAGCTGCACACTTACCCATACTGATGGTCTAGTGCATGTAGCTTCTCTTTTTAGCACCTCACTTTTTCTGCTATGTTCACGCTGTATGATGGCATTTCTGTGCCATGGATCCATTGCTGCAGCTCTTGTATTACTGCCTTACCCTTTGAGGTTGAAGAGGAGACAATCTGGTCATTGGCTGTTCACCTCTTGTCCAGTGTGTGTAAGGCAAAGTTGATGCTGGTTGCTGGATACTGTCCCTCCCATGAACTTCTGAGGGTTGTTGCCAGCCAGTTTGTGGAGAGCTAGGCAGTCTAAGGCCCTGTTTTAGTCTTATTTCCTTCTGAGGATTCCTAGGTGCCTTCTGTGGCCAGAAATGCCCGTGTTCCAGGCTGGGTGCAAATTGTTCCCTCCTGACTCATGTGGCTTTGGTTTGTCGTACTAAAGGTAAAGGAGAAAAATATTTAGAAGTAAAAATGGATGTGCATGAGCAGAGCAGAGGGGTAAATAAAAACATACTGATGAGTTTGGTAGGCAGTGGTTTTGGTGTAGTGTAGAAGTTTTGTTTTCTTGTGAAATTCTGCCTACCTTAGCATACAACACAGAGGAAATGCATTTACCTTTTCCTGCCAGTTGAATATTAACCATGTTCTGGGCCTGTGCAATGCTGCAGTGACTAAGGGAATAGATGAACTGGAAAGCAGTTTTGTTGTTTTGAGTAGTTCTGGTCCAAGACACACAGATAAGAGCACGAGTGCATTCAGACTGCTCTCTAGGTCCTGGCTTTTGATAAATTTTCTACTGAGCTCTGTGCTCCATGTGTTAATTGTGTTGTTGATGTTAGTTTCTCCTGTTACTACCGAAGAAATGGGTTTTCGGGAAGATCAGGATTCTCTACCCATGGAAGCACATTTTGCTTATGTTAAAAGCTGAAGTACAAATATGCTTTACCACAGTGAAAGCCACCTTGATGTTCATAGATGTAATATCCATGTCTTATTCTATGTGAGTGTGTGCACTGCAATTAAGGCAATCATGTAATGTCTCTTTATTACCTTTTTTTCCAAATTGATGAGGTTTTTCTAGTCTTCCTAGGAGCTTTTTTTCTAAGTGTTTTTTCTTAGAGTAAGTCACATTAAAAGGATTCTTTATCTAAAACCAAGAACAGTTGATGTTTCCTGCCCACAGACCTGACAAGCATGTAACAACATCCATTTCAGCAATCTAAACAATTTTAATTTGGTTTAGAAGTGGAACTTAGACATCTTCTCTGTGTTTCTAACTGTGCTTTGCAAATAGTATTTAAAATCCCCTTTTATTATTATTTCCATGCTACAGTCTTGTTGTAGAAAATCTTTGTAGATGTTTCAGTAGTCAAGTAAGAGCTTTTATTTTGCTATGTATGAACATTTATTACTTTTAGTAGTTAAAACCAGTAGACTTGCTGGCCCACAAGTCTTTCTTGGCATGTGTCATACAGTTCAAAATATTTTTTGTATTTTTTTGGCCTGCTTAGGAATTCATTATGACATTTGTCAAAACTAAAAATATCATTGCTTTGATGGTATCTTTCTACTAAGATTCCATAGAAATACTAGTGAGAGTCCTGCAACCATCAGCAATGTGTTTACAAACACAGCTATTCACCTTCCTTCCCCCTTTGGTATTGCCTAACAGCCAAATGGACTTGTAAGACGTGTGAATCAGTCTTAACAAGAAGCTGGGACAGCCCATTCTTACTTACAACCTTTTGAAGCATCAGTGTGAAACTAAATATGGTGGGGTCAAGGGGCACTTCCTGACTTTATATATTATGGGAAAAATGGAGGAAGCTTGCAATCCAAGATAAGTGTAATAATGTGCAGCCTGTTTCCATTAGGTGCAGTGATTTTAACACAGTGCTCATTGCCTTTTCCCTTTTCTTCTGCCACTGTTTTCCCTGGTTTTCAAGGAGAGAGTAAATTCAGGATGTAGTCTTTCTGAAATGTTCTTTCCTGACATCAGAAAACACTTGTTCTAAATTTGCCAACTGTTGGCAATATGCCTTAGTAGTCTTAGGGGCTGGAGGGATAGGCTGAGCTGATGGAGGGGGTGAGCTTGTGTTTCTGGTACTTCTCAGTAAGGCGGATTATGCCATACGGAGCTCCTTGCTGCTGTAGCAAAACCAGCTGGAATGTTGTTCAACATCCCTGCAGGCACAGTACCACAGCTGAAAATTGCTAAAGACAAAACTCCTCCGTCTCGTACTGAGGAGGTATTTTATTACACAAATTTGAAAAACATAATACTTAATTTCTTTCAGTATTGCCCTTTTTCTGGGTTTCTTCTAGATATCACTTCCTTTATTCTAGTATGATGTGATCATTTTTGTATTTTTTTCCCTAGGAGTTTATGTATTAAGTTGCAGAGTTTAGTTGAGTTGTTTAATTGATGAGGGTTGGGATACTCCCTTTTAACAGAAGGAAATCCATCTTGATTTCTGTCATGTGCTCACACACAGTGGCCTTGTAAATAACTAAGCAATTTTCTTTTGACTTTTAGAACTGGTTGTGTTAGCATTTAGTGTGGGCGTCTAAAATACTACAGTCTAAAGTGATAGAACTTTCCCCAGACTGTGCTAAATAGAAATTTGGAACATACAATGCCACTTTTTTCCATCCCTAGCTATACGGTTTGCAAAAAGGGAGGATTGGTGGATATTCTTCCATCTCATTTCTGCAGTTTATCATTTAGGTCTTGATATCTGTAGACAGGAAGAGAGTGGCTGGAATGGTGAGGGTTTGAAGATCACCTTGCCTGTGCCATGCTTGTGCCAGGGATTTGAATCTGGTGTCTCTCCATCTCTCTGTGACACTATTTCCATGTGGCTGCAGGGCACTTTCATACTTGCCTCTGCTTATTCTAAGTTTTCCTTATTGTTCATGTTTATAATGTGGATTTGACATGAGCAATGATTTTTTAAGAGTGATATTTTGGAGAGCATGAGAAAGAGTGTGAGGAAGTGAAAAGAGAAAGCCATTGCTAATGGGTATTTTTATTACATCCTTTTACTTTCCACGTAGCCCATTCTTTACAGATGCCTGGTGACTGCAGCAGTATGAATGCAATTTCATCTTAAATATGACATCTTCAGTGTCACTGCTAATGTTTTCCTCATGCATTGATTCATTGCTGAATCAGACGAGAAACAGTAATTCCTTTTATATGTTGTATTTTCGAGACTGATCTGAATACTGGGCTTCATTGGCCTTAAGGGTATTGAGATCTTGTGTATAAACATGAATGATACTGTTTGGTGAAAAGTTCTTTTGTTTTCAAATGCTTACTTGAAACACTGCATGCAATTGGTTTGTGGACATTGGTATCAAAAGATGCTCATCTGTTACAGGAGGTTGTCCAGGTGATGCATAAACATCATTTCCTGGGAAGGAAAAGACCAATTTAACTTTTCTCCTGGTTTTGTTTTTTTTTTTTTTAAGTTTATTTTTAACTGGGCAGTATTTAAGATTGTTTTTCAGTTATTAGTTTGTCTCTGAGATCTCTAGCTCTTTGTCCTGGTGGATCACAAGTGCCAAGATGCACCTTTGAAGCCGGGAAGCAGACAGCTTTGTGCTTCAGGCTTTCTCCATGGCAAAGGAAAAGGAATGAGAAAGGAAGCTAATGAACATGTGCAGTGAGGAGGGATAGGATGTGCAGAAACCTAAGAGGATGCCTTGAGACAAGATAACTTATATTTATTTAAAAATTCAGTCATGCAACAACATTTAACATGCTCTTTTATATTGTGGTCCAAAACTTTGTTTCCTTTATACACATAATGAAAGGTTTCTCATGAGCTGGTGAAAGGCTTCTCATGAGCTGGTGCTCTATGGAACCCAAGGTTGTTTGTCACTGTTTTTCATACAGGCAGGCTTTACAGTGTAAGATAATTTTAAGTTGTGTTTCACAGTAATGTCTGGGCAGCTGGGAAAGATTCCCATAATAGCTGCTGGGCTCAGACTCTAGTCTGAATGCAATGATTTGACTTGTTATATTAAGTCAGTTCTTACAAAAATGATGTAAACTAAGCGAAAGGATTCAGCTTTGTGTGCAGGAGCACTGGGTCCTTTGGAAAGGATGCTGGCATTTTCCACAGTTGGTTCTAGCAGGAGGTCTTGTCTCTGCAAACAAGACCAAAAACGTTTCAGTCCACTTTCTCAAACTTGTCTCCTGAATACAAACACTTAATAAACAATTGCTGTTGCCAGTGAGGAGAAAGGTCTTAATGAAGTTATAGAGTTTATTTTTTTATTATTTTGAAGGCAATCAAGATTCAGCAAAACATTACTATTATTTTTTGTTGTTTTAATTGTCATGTTTAATTTAATTATATGACATGGTGGTTACAGTGTCTGAAATTGCAGCTATTAAGTCACTTCATCTGCGTGCAGGAGCCAGACTGCACTGGGGAATATTTAAAACTTGTAATTGTGGATAGTCTATGTAACATAGAGATACCTGGGGACAGGAGAAAATCTGATTGCCCCATTTTTGCTGTGTGCTAAGTACAATTGGCCGTACTAACTGAGGGAAGTGTTTTCAAAACTTACACAGTTCTGTTTTCAGTAGGGTGGAAGTGGGTTTGTAACAGTGTGGTTGATGTGGTTGATTCCTGGGTTTGAATTTGGGGAGGGAGAAAGGTAGTTTAATCTCCGAGAGCCACAAGGAATTTAGGCATCAAGGGAAGCAAAGGTATTCCCTTAAAACTCACTGAAGAAGTGATAGAAGGGCTTGTTTACGTAAAGCAAAGTGAAGTTGCCGCCCATACTTGATGACTTCACCATTTGGTAAATGTCAGGAAGTCTTATTTAGCAGGAGTGGAAACTGGGAAGTCATTTGATTTTCCTCAAAAGACTGCAGTTTGAATAGGACTTCAGGTTAATACTCTGCTACTGTACAAGTCAGGTTATCTTTAAATAGCAACAGTGAAGGAAATAGTTCTTTTTCTTCAAAAACAGAAATTGTTGTTTTCATGCAGAATATCCAGGTAAATCAGAAATAAGTGCAGCAATGAGCTGTGGCTTTTGTATTCACTCTGTGTGGTCATCTCTATAGTGAGATATGTAATTTTGGGGGTTTTTTTCCTCCAGTTTTTTTCAGACAACCCTGTGCTCAAAATATTTGATTGATAGCTGAGCATTGTTAGGTGAACTTTCCTTTCAACAATCTCTTGAGTAGATTTGTGGTGTTGGCTACTTTACCTGGTGGTGTGGGACTGTGGGTGTTCCTCGTGATGAAACAAGTGCAGACACTGCTCTGCCATTGTTTTAAATGCATCCTGTGATCACATCCAAAAGCTGTTCTGCTGATAGAGAATGATGCGTAGAGGGGGACAGTACTAGAATGAGAGGAGATAAAACTGAAGAAATAACAAAGTAAAAGTGCCAGAAGAAAATTCCCAGTGAATGCAGTAATGGCAGCCCTTCAGTTTCTAGATAGGAAGTGAGTTTGGGCTGCTGTCATCAATAGATCTGGGGGAGAAAACATAGCTGTGTGTTTCTCAAAGCAGGATGATTGAGAAAGCTGCAGTTTGGAAAATATAACTAGCTTCTTTTTTTGTTTCAAGTGCTTGGATCAAAGTGGAGCAACTGAAGCCTTATCACCCTCACAAAGAGGAAATGATCAAGATTAACAAGGGTAAGCGCTTCCAGCAAGCTGTGGATGCTGTAGAGGAGTTTCTTAGAAAAACCAAAGGCAAGGACCAGGTGAGTGGGTTCTTT
The DNA here is from genome assembly GCA_018697195.1 of Certhia americana. Taxonomy (NCBI): domain Eukaryota; kingdom Metazoa; phylum Chordata; class Aves; order Passeriformes; family Certhiidae; genus Certhia; species Certhia americana. The sequence goes on from CM031870.1 coordinate 15,692,338, forward strand.
TTCACTGTGTGCGTCAAAACAGGTCTTTGTGTGAATAATGATTAAATGCCTTGTTACGTGAAAGGAAAAGTTTGTTGCCTCTGGCATGTTGAGGATTTTGGTTTCCTTCGTTTGGTTTTGTTTTTGGGGTTTATTTCCTATCCTCTCCCCTGTTAAATCTTCTTTGGTGGGGAAAAGTGATTATCGGATTATTAAATGGTGAAGAAACTGAAGAGGCTAATTGATCTGCTTGTGATGATTTTATAAATCGGTCTTAAGAATTTGGTATCTAGTAATCTTGTCTTCAGTATGTTGGAAGTGCACACAGTCCTGGAAAGTCTTCAGGTGGCCTATTGTGTTAAGAGCTTGCTTAAACTGGTGTGTTTTTGCAGGAGAACTAATCAGGAGCTTCACTCACCAACTCCGAAGGGCTAACAGATACGTAGTTTTCAAGTTACTGTGCTGTTGTTTTGCTTGATAGTAATCAGCACAGGGTCCTTCACATCCTTGGTTTTGCATGAAAGTCATTCCATCTCTTCTCTTCTTTCCTTACCATCTTCTATTCTATAATCTCTCAGGCGTCTTCCCATAACTCCACTGAAGAGAAGAATCGGCGTAATTCCAGTGAAGAAAGAGGCAAGCAATCTGCTGGTGAAGAGAAACGCAAAGCCAGTTTGTCTGAAGGAAAGGTGAAGAAGGGCACAGGGGAAGGAAAAAAGAGGGTCTCTTCTGTCTCGTCAGAGAGAGGATCAAAGTCACCCTTGAAAAGAGCCCAGGATCAGAGCCCCCGAAAGCGGGGGCGTCCACCCAAGGATGAGAAGGTTTGTGTTGTGCATGTCCGCCAGTGCCCGTGGACTTGGCAGCTGGACTTGAGGGCTGACTGGCACCTTGACTAACAGGCCATCAGGAAGAATCAGTTCAGTATCCCTTTTTCAAAGCTTTTCCATGTTGCTACTTCTAGACCATTTGGCTGCCTGATAGCCTTGGCAAGCATATTGTTGATTCTTCCTGTGATTTTTACTAGTTACTGTGAGTGGCTCTGTTCGTATCTTTGAGAGGGCTTTGAAAGCTGTATCAGGAGACTCCATTCTTCCGTCTTGCCATCCCTCGAGTTCAGTTTATGTGGGAAGGATTAGCAAAGAGATATGGGTCTTCATCTGGCTCCTGACTTATCCCATCTCATCTACTTCATATGATCAGGTGATAAGTAGTTGCTCAACTTCAACCTCAGTACTCACAAAGAGTGAGATATCCTTAAGGGCTAGGGCTTAAAGAAGAAATTTGTAGCCTGGGGAATCCACCAGAAGAATTGTCTTCATTTCAGCTTCTGTGCTTTAGGATATATTTCCATCCTTCATTACAAAGGAGCCTTAATATTTTATTCCCACTACTTCCCTGATATTTTTTGATGTTGTGGCAGCACTTTGTCTACCCTCATTTAGAGTTCCAGCCTTTTTATTATGGAACTCACTGTTGTGGTCTAGATCTTCCTATTCCAAATGGACATTTATTTTGGTGGATTATTACAAGGCACATCCTCCATCGGAGACTACACCTGAAGACAACTGGGAGACCTCAACTGAAACACCGTACAGCAATGTACTTGCTCATCTGTGCTTCAAGGGGATCACGTTGTACTTCACAGTCTTTTCTTTAAGTCAGGATGCAAGTCAAGATGGTGATCTTTGCTCTCCAGAATTGTGAATGGATTGGCCTTCGCTGGTTGAACAGCTGACTCTCTCTTGATGTAGTAAAATGAAGCTGATCATCTCAGATAGTAGCTGTGAAGGCGTCATAGAATAGAGTCATAGAATATCCTGATTTGGAAGGGACGCACAAGGATCATCAATTCCAACTCCTAAGGGGTTAAAGGAAGTACTAGCTCTTATTTAGCATCAATGTCTGTGAAGTTAGGCTGTGCAACACATCCCATCAGTTTCTTCTTTTGAGGGAAGTTGGAGGAGGGGAGGAATGGATACATATTTTTGAATTATAACTAATAATTGCAGAACTCGACTGATGCAGGAAAATGCTTCATTGGCAACATAATTTTTACTTTTCTAAATGTCTTCCTATAAGCATGTTGTGTCTCCACATATTTCTGTTAAAATAAGCGACAAGACTTTTTTTTTCACTCGAAAAGTGATTTTGTGTCTTTGAGCTAGATTCATTCCAAAACTGATCAAAACTGAGAGAGAGTTCTGGTTGTGCTGACACACTGCACACATAGGTTGTACTGTGTTAACTACCTCAGGAAATTTGTGTGCTTTGAGTGAGCTAATTGTGGTAGTAGACATTATTTTACTGGGACATGACAGGCAGACTGGTTTTAAAGTTGCCATAAAGTGGTGGCCAGCTGTGTGATAACTGCCTGACCACAAACCAGGATATTAAGCAGGATAAGGGAGGAAAGTAAGCTTTGTAGCTTCCGGAAAGTGACAGATAAAATAATTGCTATGAAAATACAGCAATCCTGCCTTAATACTGTTTTTCAGCCTATGAAATAATTTTAAAATCTTCTTGCCTGGTACTCATAAATTCCTCAAATTCTTAGCCGTAGAGTAGAAAGCATTTATGTTGTTGTCCTGAATTAATGTGATGCTAGGATTTGGGATTCTTTTTCTGCATCCCAGTCCAAATTCTGGCTTCCAAACAATAAGGATGCATAAAAATCAAGTATACAGTTGTTGCTGAGGTATGCTCTATGGCCATACATGATCATTCACATGATCTTATTTTTAAGCTTATATGAATATTTTTCAAGGAGCAACAGAACTTCATAGATATCAAAGCAGGTTTTATCCATGCTTTACCAGCTGAAGTATGCAGGACTGTCCCTAGACACTATGAGGTTGGAGACTGATGTCTGCATTCTCCTGCTAACAGTTGGACAGTTGCATCATTCTGGGTTGCCTCCAGGAGTCTTGCTCTGGCTGTTTTTGCAAACAGTGTTCTTCTCTTATGCTTCTGTGTGAATACTAAGGTATATTGTGCATTTTCAGGAAGCAGTTTTGGAGGGGAGATAATATGACTCCATTTCTGAACCCTCATTTCAGAGGAAGACAGCACATATTTTGTGGAAGTCCTGTGCATTCTCTTCATGTAGCATTAAACCCCAGATGTCTGTAGCATAATTCTATGACGTACAGCATAAAGACCTATTTTAACCTATATGTCTTGGGAAGTTAAAAGAAAGTTTAATCTGCTCAATAGTAAAAGCCCCAGTATGTTAAGTGCTATCATGATATTACATACCAGGGCCTGTGGAGCAGATGGGGCAGCCCACATACCAGTTTGTCTCATGGATTCTGCAAACTTGAGCAGATGTGGCTGTCAGCCTCATGCTTTGAAGGTTCTCCTGATAACAGGTAGGCTATTCTGTTGTGACAGGGTAGGATTAAAAGAGTTCAGACCTCTGCTTTTAATGGTGTTCTTCACTCATTTGTTAAGCTTTTTGCATCCACCAGAGGAAAATGCGGATTTGTTTTCTGTTCATTGCATAAGTTCACAAGTGCAGTGATTCCTCTTAGGTATGAAGAATGGACTCTCCAGAAGCCATAAATCTGTCTGAATTCCTTCGCTGGCAGTTGGTGTTTTCCTCACCTCACCTGTGTTGCTAATACTCTGTGTTTAAATATGAATGCTCATGGAAAGGCCTGTGAAGTGGAAGGTGTTTGTAGTGATTTCAGAGATCTTTCTGTGTGCTCAAATGATCATCTGCTGTGACCAGCCCCTGAGCCAGGTTTTAAGCTCTTTCTGATCCTCCTTCTGTCTCCTCAGGACCTCACAATTCCAGAGTCAAGTACAGTGAAGAGAGTGATGACTGGAACAGTGGCTGGATTTAAATGGCCACCAAGTGTGAGCGAGGTGAGAAGCTTTACAACATCTAGGGTCTGAGTTTGTGCTAACAAATCTAGAGCCTTTTGTCTGTCTGTAAAACAGCGAGATCTTCTTGTGTCAGAATATACTGCAGCATAACAAAGCTGAACAATATCCCAGACAGTTGAGATATATGTTGGGAAGTGAGATATCTGTCTCTGTGGAACTATTTGCAGATTCAGGCTTGCTGTACTAATGTTTACACTTCTTGTTTCAAAAGCATTTCTGGGACTGACTTCTCAAAAGTGGAGATGGTGTGGATAGTTTTTTCTCCCTGTCTGAATACTATCACATGGGGTGCTTTCATTTGATTTCCTTCACAAGCAGCTTTTGAAAACCTTTGGATTCTTTTCAATAAATGAGTGTTCAGTAAAGCAGAGTAAGAGCAATGTGATTCCAGGCTAGTATGTATGATGCTCACTGATGAGGTATCTGGGCCTGCAATCCTTGTTGCTGTTAGAATAGGTTTGCATGGCATGTTGCAGTCTCCTGTCAATCCCCAGAATACTGTTTTTTGAAATTCCTTGGAAGATGGAAAAGAAGTGTTTTCATTTGCTTGGAAGAGGAAAAAGTGGAATATAAATTTTCCTCCTCTCATGTTAATCTTGTTAAGCTTGTATACTTCTTTGGTTTTCCTACAGATATCCAAAAATGAGGAATTTTGTTTGAATTACTTCAGTTTTGAGAATGAAACACAATGTAAACTACTTAATTGAAACAGGCTCCTTGTGACAGCTGATACATTTTATATTTTCCCCCTTATGCTATTTTTCTCATGGCGCTTACAGGAGAGCAAGGGAATTGTGCTGTGGTCGCTCAGTGACTCTCTGGATTAATTTCTGAGGCTGTACTTTCTCTCTTTGTAGCCTGTAAAGGACAGTGATCCACACTTTCATCACTTCCTGCTGAGCCAGACAGAAAAGGTAAGCATTTGGCAGACAGGATCATGCTGCTGGGTAGCTTGGAATCCTGCCCTTTGCTGGAACTGAGTATACAAGGAGTATGCATAAAGAGCTTCAGAATTCTGTTCTTTAGGGGCTGGCAATTAGATTAGTTGAAGTACTTCCAAGCCTTAAGATTTAGAGTGATTTAGCATTAAGTACAGCAAATAGATTTAAATAATTCAAGATTATCTAGCACTAGTTTTTGACAGATCTGATGTAATGAATTATGTAGGATGGACAGGAAAAGTTTTTTTTTTTGTGTTCAAAAATCCCATTGTTTGATTCTTTTTGATGATTGTCCTCAGTTTCTTCATCTGGATAGGCTTGGCAATTTACTGAATGTTGCAGGAAAACTTCAGGACCAGAAAAGCTCCGTGTAAAATACAACCAGTTTGTCTCCAGAGAGTCAGAAGCCTTGCAGGATTTTATATTCAGCAGTGAACATCAGGAGGAAAAGGAAAGATGAAATTAAGCATAAAAGGATTTATATCTCACTGAGGATCTGGGCAGAGCCAGAAGGATTAAGAGCTGCTAACAGTTTAATCTAGACAAGCTCACAGTAAGCAGCATGGGGAAGAACTGCCTTTGCCTTAGCATTTGTAGAAAGCCACATGCCTTCTCATATTAACCAGAAGGTTTTGGTTCCACAGCTGCAGAGATGTAGTGAGTGTAGATGTGAGGCTTCATGGCAGGCTTCAGAGAGCTAAATATCAGAGTAGGGATGGCCCACATTCTGGTGACTCCAGATCAGCCTGTTGTAGGAACTGCAGAAGGGAGTTTGCAGTGCCTCTGTTAGAAGACAGGCTGAATTGCTGGGGCAGGGTGGGAAAGAACGATCTTAAGATCTTGCAATATATTTTAGGGTTTTTTTTCTCCCCTTGAGTGAAGCCCCAGAGTTGTCCTGCTTTGAAAGTGGTGGTGGGTGGGTGAGCTGCCTGTTTCTGTGGAACAAGGATATGGTCTGTTTGCTCGACAGAGTAAATCAGCAGTGTCCTTCCCCTGAATGCTTTGTCTTCTCCATACAGCCAGCTGTCTGCTATCAAGCCATCACAAAAAAGCTGAAGGTTTGTGAAGAGGTAAAGCAAGTCTTCATTTTGGTGGATTTTTGTTGTTATGAGACCTTTTAGTTCTTCCAGAGCTGTGCATTATATTGTTTCTATTATTATTTTTCCCCTCTCTCTTCCCCCTCCTCATCCCCCTGCCCCACTTCTCAGGAGACAGGATCCACCTCCATCCAGGCAGCAGACAGCACAGCGGTCAATGGCAGCATCACGCCTACAGACAAAAAGTAAGATCTCCAATAGACTGCGGCCATTTCCTTCCCAGCTCGTACATGCAGCCACTCTCCAGCCTGTCACTGAGAATGAATAAACCTAACATTTTCCTTTAACTGCACATTTCTTCTGTCCTTGTGTGAAAGTGTTTTGGGGTGGCAAGATGGGAGGGAGGCAGCTAAAAACAGAGGGGACTGTACAATACAAAATTCAGAGTAAGTTCTGTCCTGGATACATCTGCAATTTGGAGTGTTTCTGCAGTTGCCCTTTTCAGTAGGTCCCACTGCAGGATGCTAGCAGCACTACTCCTGAGTGTCACATGAGATAGGAAGATAAAAGGGGATCTGTCTCCAGTAGTGCCTTGCAGCTGGCTGGGGTTGTTCAGTTGCTCTCCTGAGCATGCAGAAGACAAGTGGAAGAGGGAGGTGTGTTCTTCCATCACAAGAACTTTACTGTGTAGCATATCAGCTTTCTGGTTTTTCCTAACACCCCTGTTCTCTTTTTTAGAATGAGAGAAGCCTAAGTTGAGCTTCCTGTTTTGCTCTGTAACTTCTGCTCTGTTCAAATTGAGTTCAGGCCACCACTCTTGCTGTTGGGGAGTTCACATGGGATGTCAGTACTCAGGTGTACTGCAGGGGAACAAAATAACAATGAAGCTGTTCAGGTAAAATGGTCTCTTAGGAAAGTGCATCTCAGAGGTGGGTTGGGAAGGAAAGAATATCTCTGCTGGTTTAGAGATTTGAAAATAGGCAGACTTTACTTGGGCCGTGTAAGGAGCTTGTAGTGATTTTTCTCTGCCCTATCTAAATTAGTTTGCTTGGAGAAAAGGCAACACGGCTAGCTGGAAGAGGACAGGTGGCTTGTGAAAGCTGCAGTGTGGCTAATTCTGCAGAATTAACAGTGGATTTGTCAGGAAGATTTTGTTGTGAAGTTACCTTGGATGTAACTGCTTCACAATCTCTCTGAAAACTGGGGGTTTTGTGGGAACCTGCACGATGGATAAGAGGATTCTTGCAGTGGCAGAGGAATTTCCTGTTGCAGGTGATTGTAGGGATTTGGTGGAATATTGTCTTTTTTTTTGAATGGAGGGAGAAAAACTTTCCAGCTTGTGGGAGGAGGGGAAGGCTGTTTTCTGTGACTGGTGGTGATCTGTTCTGGCCTAATGCTTCCTTTCTTCCTGTGTCTGAAATGGTGGCTGTAGAGCAGGGACTAGTTCTTTGGTCTGGCATGATGCTTCTCCCAGTAGGCTTTGCTAGTCTTTATTAAAACTAAGATACTAATGTATCATTCGCTTGTGCAAGCAAGTATTGTATGTGTGGCTTAGTTTAAAGTCAGATGATTAATTAGAGAAGCGCCTACTCATTTTTCAATGTTCACTTTAACATCAGTAAGGCAATTACTGTCAACAAACAGCAATCTTAGTAAACAAAAAACCACACACAAACAAACCACTCCAAACAAACAAAAAGAACACAGACCATCCAAACCTGTAATATTTAGGTGATCTTCTGAAATAGGCTAAAGACTTTCTTCAGGGAATTGTTATGGATGTTTGGTAAGCAAAATGAATTCCAGCTTGCTTTAAAAGCTCAGTATTTGCCTATTGTAGCTGTGGCTGCAGTGGAACAGGTTTGTTTGGATATTGTTTTGTGCTGGTGATGCTCCAGTTTGCCCTTCATCGTTTCCAGCACCATGAGAAACCGACACTGATTGCTTTCTCTTGAATTAATGTTTATCTGTACCCTCAGGATAGGATTTCTGGGCCTTGGTCTGATGGGAAGTGGCATTGTCTCCAACTTGCTGAAGATGGGTCATACTGTCACAGTCTGGAACCGAACTGCTGAGAAGGTAGGCATGTGCTTAAACCTCTCCTAAACATTCAGTTACTCTCTGTATCTCGTGGAATCATCTGTCAGTGGTGCCTGGGAGAGGATGCCAGAGAAACATGAGCATACGCTTGTTCTGTCGGTCCTAAGTGCTTGTTGATGGGCACGTGTGACTAGGTGCAGCTGTGGTCACTCTTACATCAGCAGTCCCACCCCACTGCCTTTTCGTGTGAGAGGAGAGAATTATCAGAAAAATTACACACTTGTTCATATATGTGTTGAAGAATGGGATGTAATGTGCCTCTGAAAATAATGCTGATGTGAATGGCCATGTCACTGTATTATGCATTTGTGAATAGCCATGGAAATCCTGCTGATGTGAATAGCCATGCAGTGTATTTTGACCAAAAGGCCAGGTGCAGGGGCTTATCCCAGGAGATTGAGGTATGGTGGGATGCACTGCTTAGCCACAGGTTAGTCTGCATCTCTTGTGCTAGTCAGTTGGTAACAAGCATTCTGTTAAAGACTTGCTGTGTCATGAGACCAGGATGGAGAAGGGCTTTATAGAAGTATTCAAAATGAAAATGGAGCTTATATTGCATTGCACTTACATACTAGACAGTGTTAACTCTTTGTAGTGGAGGAGGAAAAGTAGGTAGCTGGGGGAAATGTATGTGTAAGATGCTGTGGAGTAGCAAAGCAGGAAGGGCACTGTGGTTACTTTGTTAAAAGTGGATTAAAAGATCTATTTTTTCAAGAGCAAAACATGGCACATATGAGGGGATAGGGTAAGAAGGAGCTAAGATTTTGAAGCAGCAGCCCTCTGAAACACATCAATCTCACCTGTGCATATTCCTGTTACTATCCAGTAATACATTTTGCTATGTCCATTTACCATTTTTTTCCCTAAGTCTCCTTTTTTTCCCCCTAATAATTTCTTGTCAGACCCACAACATTCTTACCGTTTCACCTAAGAGTTTTGTTTCTATGTGTCTTTCTTTCAAAGTTTTTCACTAGTTCTTCAAAAAAGCTGCAAAAGAACCCTGTGCCTGCTCCTGTGTGTGTGTATGTGTGTGTGTAGACAAAGCAACAGAAGGTGAAGTTGCTGTGTAATTAACATGCCTGACTCCTTTGGAGTTGCGTTCAGCGGTGGAGTTTTTACAGCAAAATGCAAAGAATCCATTTTCTCTGTATTTAATTTGTCTTACCTTTGGACTTGTGCCTTTTGCAGTGTGATTTGTTCATCCAGGAGGGCGCACGGCTGGGAAGAACCCCTGCTGAAGTAGTCTCCACCTGTGACATCACGTTTGCCTGTGTATCAGATCCAAAAGCAGCAAAGGATGTAAGGATTAGCTCTTATTTTACCTCCGCTCCTTAGACTACAAGATGGCAGTCACTGAATGCCAGTTTTGATTCCTGCTAACCACAGTAGCCTGGGTCATTGTACTTCCTGGGCAGTGCAGCTGTCCAAAAATAAATGTCCCAACAAAAATTAAGCTTTTTAAAGACTTAAGTCTTCAAGAGCAGGTTCTGATAACCCTCCGGGGGTCTGCCACTGCAGTGCCAGTCTCAGCTGATTCCTGCAGAACTGGGGTTTCTCTGCAGACACCCTATTGCTTTACCGCTCTTCTCTTCTCCACAGCTGGTGCTCGGTCCAAGCGGCGTGTTGCAGGGGATTCGCCCAGGGAAGTGTTACGTGGATATGTCCACTGTGGATGCAGATACAGTCACAGAGTTGGCCCAGGTAATCACCGAACTGAGCCTCCTTACAGCACCAGCTGTTCATTCAGCAGCAGTTCTGCAGTTTGTGTTGCATCAGGTGCTTTATTTCCTGTTGATAGTAAAATTGCTTCTAGAGTTCTTTGGGCTTCTTTTGGGAAACTCTCAAGGTCCAGGTAAACAAGACAAAATAACATGTCAAAGCTTGACCAGCAAACTGTTGGATTAAATGTTCCCTGGTGATACCAGCAAAGCCTGTAGAATTGTCAGAGCTGTTACCTGACACAGATTACCAAATTTTGATCCCCTAAGAAATATTTGTAGACAGGCTGGTATTCTGTAGCAAAACCCCATCTGTGTTAATGACTGATAAAAATGCATAATCTGCTTAGTTTAAATGCTCTGGTTGAGGGAAAATGAATGTCTTTACATTACATTTTATAGAATAGTGTTATAAGATTTCTGTTAATTTCTGATTTATTCTGCTGTGGTATCTGTGATTTCTTTTTGCATTCTTGATTGTTCCCCGCTGCCCTAAGGCAGTGTGTGTGGTTTTACAAGGAAGGGGAGCTGGTTTTGGTGACGTTTTAAGTAGACATGTTGGTGATGCACTAGTTAGCAACATCAGTTTGGAGACTGCAGATCACCCATATTAGTAAACATCTGGCTGAAGAGATCTGGCAAGGGCCTTTCCTCTTTGGGAAAGAGGTGAAAATATAATGATCACTCTTCTGGGATTCTTATGCCACAAACACACCTTCAGCATTGATCCCTTGGCCATTATAGGGTGCCATGACTAAAGCATGTCAGTTCAGCTGCTTAAAACATGCACAGTAGTGATGGGTGCAGGAGGGTCTTGCCTGGAGTGTGAGATCAACTTTTGGTCTTAAGCACACTTTGCAGGATACAGTGATACATTACATTAGTGTTTTCCTCTCCTGTTTATATGTTGGACCTATTTGTTCTGCTTTAAAGTTCTATTCTTAGGAGCAGGAATCCCCTAAATGATGTTCCTGCTGCTATTCATGCACAGCTAATCTGTGATGCTCTTCTCCCAGGTGATAGTGTCCCGAGGTGGTCGCTTTCTGGAAGCACCAGTCTCAGGAAACCAGCAGCTCTCTAATGATGGAATGCTTGTGATCCTGGCAGCTGGCGACAGGGGTTTATATGAGGACTGCAGCAGCTGTTTCCAAGCTATGGGGAAGACCTCTTTTTTCCTAGGTAATTGAAACATGGAGGGCCTAAGGAGTTTCTTAGTGCAAGGACTGGGAATTTCAGCAAGGAGTCTGAGATGCCTATTTTATCTTTTTCTTTTCACTGTGGGAAGTGTGGGAAATTGGCCTGCTCCTCTGGAACTTAGTCAGTTTCAGAGCCTGCAGGCTAAGGTTTCTTTTTTGAATGCTGGCTCATTTTGCAGGATCTGTGATGCTTTTGGTTTTAAATCATATTTTCTTATGATTTTTCCATTCTTATGAGTGCTTGGAAAATGGGAATATTTTCTGAAGTCTTTCAGGACAAGGGAGAGCTGCCAAGTGCTTGATGCCAGGAATCTAGGAGTGTTACTGCTTTGTGGGCTGGGGAAGCAGGGCTGCTGTTTCTCTTCTGGAGGAATCCCAATGGTGTGTCTTGCTCCCAGGTGAAGTAGGCAATGCTGCCAAGATGATGCTGATTGTGAACATGGTCCAAGGCAGCTTCATGGCAACAATAGCAGAAGGACTGACTTTGGCTCAAGTGACTGGCCAGTCCCAGCAGACCCTTCTGGATATCCTCAATCAGGGACAACTTGCCAGCATCTTCCTGGACCAGAAGTGCCAAAGTAAAGTTCTCTTACATTGTTTTCTTACAGGTCATTTTTTACAATCTAGCAGCTTTTCAGATAGTGGCAAAACGTAGAAAATAACAGTCCCATCTTCATCAGCCTGGGAGTATGGTTATTTTAAGCATTTGGGAAATGAAGGGCTGAATTCCCATTCCTTCTATCTTCATAGCTAGGACTTCTGAGAATCTGAATTAGGACTGCTTAGGGCTTAAGTTAGATTCATTGAGGCAGGGTAACAAGTGAAATAGAGGGCAAGCTGCTTAGAAATCTGAGCTCACTTTGTCAGTGGGCAGTAGTGACATCATCTGCTGTGGCCAGATGGAGACTAGAGAAACAGGAGAGCTAAAAGTAGTTATCAGCAATGGAAGGGGAGATTGGTGTTGAATTGCAGCCCCCTGCAGCATGGGCTTGGCTTACTTTTGTCATGCTTACTTTTTGCATTGGTTCCTCTCCACAGATATCTTGCAAGGAAACTTTAAACCTGATTTCTACCTGAAATACATACAGAAGGATCTTAGATTAGCTATTGCACTGGGTGATTCTGTCAACCACCCAACTCCCATGGCAGCTGCTGCCAATGAGGTAAGAGTTATTCAGTGCTCAAATGTGTTCTTCAGCACTTATTCAACAGAGCCATTTGTCAACCAGAGACAAAGATCTAAGAATTACATCATCTCTAAGACAAGGGAACAGTGACTGAAAGATATTTTGACTAGGGTAGCCTTGGAGTTGTTTTGATTGTAGAGACCCATAGAATGTTACAGCAGGAAACACAGCAAGACCTGACATTTTCTGATCTGCACTTGGATTATTTGACATACTCTTCAGTTCTCTGGTTGCAGTGGTTAACAAAGGAGTTTTTCTGCTGGGAAAAGACTTTACACAAGAGCAGGCTCTGATCCTTTTCTGATTTCTCTTTAGGTCTATAAACGAGCAAAAGCGTTGGACCAATCTGACAACGACATGTCCGCAGTGTACAGGGCCTACATCCATTAGGCTGCACCCTTCTTACTGTTCATACGATGATTATTAATATTATTATGATACTGGGTTTTAACTCTGGACCAGTCCATCTCTGTCTTTCCATTTCCTTTTATACACAAACTTTGAGATCTGCTATGGTGAGCCTTCCACTGTGGCAGGAGGGGGGAGGAGGGGGCTTGGATTGTTGCAGTCTAATTAGGAAAATCCATGCCATGCACTGACAGTCATGAGACGGAACAGCGGCAATTGTTCAGAAGCTCTGAGGCAACTCTGCCAGAAATCTGCTGCTTGGCTGCTTTAATTTTCCTCTTTGTTTGCTAGTCCAAGATGCTGTTTCTAACAATCCCTTTTCTCCTTTGCTGTGAAATAATGCAAGTGTTGGACTCTCTGTGTCAAGGGGACAGGGTGACATACATCCCATCTACTTGTGAATATCACTCAAGTCCTTGGTCCCAAGGAAGGTGAGGAGCACTCCTGCTAGTTAGCTACTGTTAGAGAACAAAGCACCTCCCATGGAGGAGAAGGGCAGTTCCAGAGGGTAAGGGGAGTTGAGTGCAACATGGTCTTGATTCAGTTTATTTTTAGACTTCCACTTCCTCAGCACCTTGATGGAGGAACTCCTGTACTGTTAAAGACAACACACTGCATCCATGTCTTCCCCTGTACAGACAGCTACAGTTTAGGGAACACAAGCTGTACTGAAAATAGGAGAATGCCAGTGTCAGTGAGGCTCCTGAAAAGCTTATAGCCAATCCAAAACATCATTGGAAGGTAGCACATTTGCATAGAAAACTGCAAGTGAAACATAGAAGTAGCCCTCTAAAACTGGGCTAGAGATTATACTTGTTCCTGGCCTTAGCTTATGTTATGTTACTGCTAGTTTGGTTTTTTGACCCCTTGTAGTCAATAATTATGAAAGTGTCTTGGGTTACAGCAGTGTCACAAGCAGAATGGTGAGTCTGAAAGGGGAGAGAAGAATGATCCAAGATACTGAGATTCCTGAGCTCCTTTCCATGCTCTCTGGCCTTTTGCATGGTTGTCACATCTCTCAGCCTGTCTGCCCATCTATAAAGGTGGGTGGTGGTTACCTACCTCACAGGGATATTTTTGTGTACTGACTAGTGATCTTTATGCATATCAGATTTTCCGTATATGTTCCTAGTATTACTACTTTGGGTACAAGATAGCACAGCATAAGCCTTCTCCCTGTATCTGTGAACTCTGCTTGTGGCCAGATACCAGCTTCTAAAAAGACCAATAACTGAAACTGGGGAGGCTAAGACCACTGCTGAGCTTTAGTCTAGAGATGGGTAACATGAACTGCAGATGCCAAGGCTAGAGATCAGAGATGCTCTCAGTGTAGATAGCAGAACAACCCAGAGTTCAAAGGATGCCTGTCACTAAAAATGACAGGCATTGGTTTTTGTGTGGCTTGGTTTTTGGTTTGTTTGAATTTTTTTCAATTCTCAGTATTAACCTTTTGGGAGTGTTCTTGCATTTTAAATTCAAGTGTTAGAAAAATGCCAGTGAGAAACTTTGGCCAAAATCACTTTTCAGTGGTACAATCTCCTTCCTCCCTTGGGCTGGGATTCTGAAAGGAAAGAAGACAGATTCAAATTAGGCCGTGTTCCTGACATCTGCCCCTGCCACCTTTTTTTTTTTTTTTTTTTTTTTCCTAGGAACTTAATGGCTGTGTAAGGAAATTCCCCCTGGGTTAGGATTTCTTATCACTCTTGCTTTGTGCAGCATGTGCTATGGTTCAGGGGCACCTTGTTAAGAAGGAGAGTGTCACATACTCACTTTGAATCACAACATCTAATGCCTCATACTGTAAATGTTACTTTTGAGTATTTCATTTCCTGTGATGACTGTTCCTTATGGGCTAATGCTATATTCTGCATTACTTATGTCCTGTTGCCTTACACCTGGCAACAGAGCTGTCAGACCTCACTGCCTGTTGGCCACTGTGTATGAGTGATGGTAGTTCTACACCCATGTTCCTTTGACAATGCCACTGCCATTCTGCATGTAGATATTCACATTAAGGGCACATAAAATTCCCAGGAGAGCTAGTCATTGACCTGCTTTAGCACACTCTTCTTCACCCAGAGCACCACAGTTAGCATCTGAAGTCCTTTGTTAAACATGCCACACTGAAAAAAATCTCATATGAATTATGCATTGAGGGCATCTGAGAGTTGTGCGTTTTGGGGACAGGAGATGAGACTAAAGGAAAAAATCTTTTGGGAGGAAGAAGGAGCTACTGTCCCATGTGCAGCGGAGTGAACTGTGCTGAGCCAGTTCAGTGGCATCCCCCACCTGTCTGTGCCCTCTTGGGCCAAAGTGACAGTGAATGGGTATGAACAAAGATTAGTTTGTGGTGCAGAGAATGCCAGAGGAGCTCTCAAGTCCTGTGACAAGTATTTCATAGTGATTTCAAAGGACCAGTCGCTAGGCAGTTCAGTGCTGCAGGGTTTGTTTCTAGAAATACTGTAGTTCCCAGAATGGAGATGGTTATTTCTGTGGGAGTGGCAGATGTGGACTAGTTCAACACTGTAATTTATCCTGGGAGGGTGTGACTGCAGCTTTCAGCCCTTGTGGGTGGATGGCTGTGGAGTGGCTGCAGTGCTCCCTGGACAGCTGTACAGTCACAGGTGTGCCCAGGAGGAGCAGGAGGAGACCAAGAGCTCTGATGTGGTTATGAAGAGGAGGGATGGAAATGGGGAAATCCAAACTGTTCCAGATGCCAGTTGAGATTGCTGTCAGTCTCACTCAGATTCTTGTATTTATGTCTTTAGCCTCTGAACATGGATTTGAGTCTTTTCCTAGGCCTGAGATTTTGGGGAGGGAATGGGGGAAGCAGTGGATTGAGAGATGCTCTAATAAAACTGACTAGTTAATGTTGTCCTAATATTGTTGACAAATTCTGTAAAGTTTCTTTTTATGAAGATTTGTTTTAGCAGTTTGCTTTTTTTTGACTCCCTCCTTTTTAAAGAGAAAATGTGACACTTGTGTAAAGCTTGTAAGAAAAACAGTTTCCTTTTTCCTCAATGATAGATCCTGTAGTTCATTAAGGTTGTGAATTTTTATTTTCCTGCTTTGTTTTTAATTAACATTTGTCATTCAGAATAGGATGTGTGAAAATGTTTAAATGGCAAAGATTTTTTTTTGGTGCAATTAACAAAGCTACTGGCAAAAAGAATAAAACCTTTCTTGGTAACAGAATGTTCTTGTGGCATTTTCTAAAGCCTGTCAGAGCTGTCTTGGGGCATTAAGGAAGTCTGTGTTCCTCAGAACACTAGAAACTCAGAGCTGCTGAAAACCAAGTAATCAAAAAACCAAATAATCCTGAGAGCACTCCAGTCATTTCTGAAGCCTGGAACTGTCAGTGAGATATTACAGAGGATGAGTTCGGATAAATTCCATGTTCTGTGTGCAGAGGGCCACACGCATCTGGGATGAGAGGAGGATGCTTGGTTTTAATGGTCTGGTGTTGATGACAACTTCTGTTAAGGTTTGGGTTGGGATATCCATCCTTCAGCCATTTGGGTTTTCTTGAGTCCAGTGGAATTCTTGTCCATTGCAGGAGGGTGGAAGAAGATGAGCATTAGGGATCCTCTCAACCCCAGCCATCCCAGGATTCTGTGAACGCTAACTCATTTGGGTATTCAAAACATGATCCTTAACTGAAATGTTTACAAGTTCTGAATACTGCTTATGGATAATCAGACAGTTGGAGAGCAGTAGCTTGTCACTGTACGGCACACACAATGACACGGATACCAGATCAGAAGGCAGTGGCAGAAAGCAACTTTATTAGAAACGGCACACGCTTTTATAGTGTGCTCTGCGGATTAAATACGGATTGGTTAATCCAAGAAAACAACAGTCTTATTGCAGAAGAGCCCTTTGAGTGGCATTCACCAAACACAAGGTGCTTATATTCTTTCTTCAGTTTTTCCCAGACTAGTCCTGAGAAAAGCTGAGAACTGCTTTTCCCTGTTCACAGCAAGTGACCACAGTAGTTGTTCCTTCCCTGAGGCACGAGGATGAAATGAGGTGTAGATGAGAGTGGGTTTCAGGAGCAGTGAGTTACAGGTGCCTGAGGAAGCACTCCTTTTGAGCACTGTCATTAAAAGCAGCAGACTGGAAGTCGACAGCTGTGCTTGCAGCAGGAACTGGGTCTGTTGGAAACTCCCTACCCTGGGCATGAAGGATCATTCCCATCTCCCACCCCCCAGGGCTGGTGTGAACGTGCTATGCCCTCACGTCTCGCTCGCAGCGCAGCTGTTGTAAAAGGGAACTCATGACTTCTGTGCAAAGACCTCACTGCCAGGATAAATTTATGTATTTTAAGAAGTGATGAGACTTCCACGTCTTCGCTCATTTCTGAGGATTCTTACGCGGAGCTCGGTTTGATCGGCACCGCCGTGCGCTCGGCCGGGGGCAGCAGGCCAGACCCGCCTTGTAGCAGCCACAGGCCCGGGGATGTACGTACGATGGCCCCGCCCTGTATGACGTAACGCATGGGCCCCGCCCCGCAGCCGGCGTTGTCCAATCAGTGCTGCTGGGTCGTGCGCGCGGGAGGCCGGGGGCGTGGCCGGCGAGGCCGGGATGGCGACGACGATGGCGAGCCAGGGGGAGCGGGCGGTGCTGGTGAGTCGGGCGGGCGCTCGGCGGGGCCAGGGCGAGCGGCAGCGGCCTCTTCCTGCGCGTGACGGCACGGCCGGGCCTCCGCAGGCTCGTTCTGTCTGGTTGGGCTCGGGCGAGGAGCCGCGGGATGGCGGCAAGGCCGTCCCCTGCGCCCCGGTCCGGGCCGAGCGCTGTGCGGGGGCTGCCCGGGCCCAGCCCTAGAGCAGCCGCCCATACTGCAGGCGCTGCCCAAGTTCCGTCCGTGTTGTCGGGCCAGGCTTTCGGGCCGGGGCCCGGGCCCCGTCGCCGCGTGGCTCGGAGGCCGCGGTCTCCTCCCGCCTCGCCCACCAGCGGCGCCCGTGTCCGCCGATGTGCCGGGTGGGGTGGGGTGGCGAGGCAGGGGCCGCCCTGCGCCCGACACACCGTGAAAATGGCCTTGATGTCCCGCTGAACCGCCCCGCCCATGCCGAGTGCCCGAGCCGCCCTGGTGACCTATCTGGTAGCAGCGGGGACTGCGCAGAGCAGTCGTCACTGCGACCTCCCCGGGACGGGATCTCCGAGGACGAATGAAATCTCCGGCCTGGAGAAGGGATTCAGAGATCCATCGGTCTGGGTGGAAAGCCACGTAGGAAAACGCGTTCTTCTAACGTCGTGTGGTTTAGAAGAGTATGACCATTATTTCCCAAAAATACAACTGTGCAGCGTACAGATGTGCACGAACTTGACTTAGTCCAAAATGAATGGGCTAGGGAAGGGAGCTCTCTTGCTGAGACTAAAGGGAAGAAAGACACCAATGGACATTTTGAGTAGAAATACCTGCATGGTGCTGGTGGGTGTTGGAGGCATCTAAAGACTAAAGGCATCTGCTGCACCCATGGGATCACTGTTCCTTTAGGAACGTGGAGGAAGGCAAACATTGCACAGTGAAGGAGCTGCAGATCTATCTTCTCTCTGGTGATCGGTGACAGGATCTGAGGGAGCAGCATGGAGGTCTGTCAGGGGAGGTTTAGGCTGGATATTTGTAAAAGTTTCTTCACCCAGAGGGTGGTCAGGCACTGGAATAAGCTCCTCAGGGCAGTAGCTTGTCACTGTACAGCAGACAATGATTGAAGAACATTGTCTGACAGATTTCAGGGAGGGTTTTGACACTCAAGCTAATGGTAGAATTCTTGGGGCTGTCCTGTGCAGAGCCCACACTTGGACTTCATGATCCTTGTGGGTCCCTTTCAATGAAGAACATTTTATGATCAGTATAATTCCCAACAGGAAACCCAAAATAGGATTAAAGGGTCGAAGTCAGTGGTCCTGCACCCAAACTGCTTTGAAGAATAACAGGGAATCCTGCCTGGCTTTGTTGTGTGTGCCTGCCTGGATAAATGTTTGCTGAAATAAACCTGACTTCGTCCTACTAGTTGTTGGGATAACTCTTGCATTTGGTGAGGACACATCAGTGAGGGGTTATGTTCCTCATGGTGAACAGGAACCATCTAGCAGAGAAACCACAAGCCTAAAGTTCTGAGTTGACCATAGCCTACTTATTTTTCTGCGAGCAACCTGCTCAGAACTCTCCCCATTTCTTACAGGATGACAAGTGGCAATCTTTTCTTTGTCCCATGCTTGATTCTGTTCCCCACTTTGATGACCTGCATGGGGACTCATAGTTTAACAGGAACATTAGGTGTGCTTTGAGGGTCTGCTTTATACAGGCTTATCTGTGGCAGCAGCCAGTGGAGACTCGAGGCAGTGAGTTATCAGATCCAAACTAGTTCCTTATGGAATTTGCCCCAGTGACTGGGAGTCCCCAGCCTGTGTCCCTCCCCCTCCCTTTTCAGTTTAACTTGTTTTGGTTTTACACTGCTATTGCTTGAGGAAATGCTGACGATAGGAGCAGGGGATGCTCATTTTAGTTTTTATCTTTGTTTCTCACCACCTAATTAGCAACAAATTTGTCTGCAAGTTGATTCAGTTTTGCCTGTGCCAGGAGTTGGTAATGGATCTCCCTAGCTTTACCTTGGATCATGATCTTATTTCTTCCCCTGACCCATTGAGGAAGGGGCAGTGAGGAAGGCTGGGTACGTGTCTAGCAGCCAGGTGAGTCCATCCCAACAGCTTAAAAAGATGCCCCAGTTTTTGAAGCAGTACTATTTTTACTTTGCTCCGAAAGTTGTGTTCAATTCTAGGTTTTTTGGTACAGTGATTTTTGTGAATGTTGTTTTCGTAAACAAAGTCAGGGCAAGAATGAGGGCAGTTCATTGGACTGCGGTGGAGAAATGGAGATGTAGAGACTGAGGTATTTTAACAAATCAGGAAGAAATCTTTTGTTCTCCTTTATTTAAGCAGCATGGAAACAGCAGTACACTTAGAACTTAAATAATTTTCACATGTATTTGAGATATTTGCTTCCAGTGTTTGATGTCTCATGATTCCGCTGCTATCTTCCCATGACATAGGAAGAAGAATTTAAATGGCTTTTACAAGAAGAGGTCCATGCTGTTTTGAGACAGCTGCAGGATATTTTAAAGGTGAGGTTAGGTTTGTCTGCATTTTGTGTTGTGGCTTTGTTTGACCTTCTGTGTAAGGAATGGTGATAAGTTTCCCCTGCAGGAAAAAATTCTTGGTAGACACTGCACAGAAAGGTCATCCAAGCATATCCAGTTCTGTCCCTAGTGCTTGCTTGCCCTCTGCTCTTGAGGACTCCATGTAAAGTGATTTTCCGAAGATTGCTGTGTTCTTGACCCTCTGCTGAGAGCTGCTCCTCACATGGAGGCAGCCAGACTTATCTGCCAGGCATTTGCCTGAGATATGAATATTTTCTGTAGCAGAAAATCTTGGATCTGCCTGTAACTCTGATATGTGCTGGTGGAAGCAAGCCTTTAGCTGACACTTGTCAGCTACTACTTGTGTAGTCATTACTAGCATGCGCTCTCCTTCAAAATCATCCTTTCCTCAACATGCCCACTCCTCAGGTACGTGTTGGTACCTGCCCTTTTCAGAGGCCTGATGTCTTGATGGGCAGCAGTTTTCTCACCTTTCTTCAGCCCGAACATGCACTGTGGGGCTGACTCTTTCCAAGCAGCCAGTGGGGAACTGGCCAAAGGGACTTGTGTGCACCGAGAATGTGCTGTGTGTCTGCTGGGTCAGCGTTCAACAGGCCCAGCCCCTTAGCACTCTCTGGTTTTGGGTGGAGTGTTGGAAGAGCAGGGCCAAAAATGTGGAGGTGAGGGGCAAGTGCCAGAGCAGGTACGAGTGCCATAGCGCTGACTCAGAACCCCAGGACTGGAGTCAGGTGACAATAGACTGCAGTACCTTTATATATAGTACTCATTTTGAGGGTGAAGTGTGTAAAGGGCAGTCACCAGTATAACCAGGTGGAGGGCTGGGGAGGGATAGTTTTCACTCCAATTTCCTTCATGTGTGAAGACCATCTGTGATAAGGGGCCAGCACCATGGTGCCTGAGGGTGTGTAGATCTGAGCTGTTGGGTGCTGCTCCTTCTGTGGGCAGCTTGGGGATCCTGCTGGCACTGCCCAGCTCCAGGGTGTGGGTTTTCCAAATGCCTTTTGGTATGGGTGGCATGCACTGAGCCTTCTCCTGGGCTTCATTGGTCCTGCAGTGGGATGAAATCCAAGTGCTCCGCTTTGTGGACTTCAAGAGGCTGGCAGAGGTGACTGCTGCATATTCAGCTACTTGCTGGTGTCCACATTATCTTTGTTCCTGCCTCTTGGTATGCTGGGCCCAGGCAGATGCTCCAGCATTCACTGTGTTCTCTCTTGGGCAGGAGGCCTCCCACCGCTTTGCCTTGCCCACCAGTGGCTCAGGAGGAGCTGTCAAGCAGGAGAACTTTGTACTAAGCACATCAGGGTAAGTGGTGGTGGGCAGCGGGTCATTTTCCTCTGCAGCAAAGGGTGCAGATCCTGGAGGATATGTGGTGAAGGGCTTTGCAGAAGTCCTGGAGTAATGAGTTTTCTTTAATAGGAGATTTGGCCTTAAGGAAAACTAACTAACTGACATGGCAGGTAACAGTCTGTAGCTCTGCTCTAGGGCTTCCTGAGCCAGCCTTTTGCCATTTCATGCTGACAGCTATAACATAGTCACTGATTCCTGACCACATGCTTGTGTGTTGCCTCAGTGCTGCGTGCAGTTTGCCAGAGGGCATTTTTCTGATTATGACACAGGCAGTTGCAGTTGCAAGACCCGAATTCTGCTTTTGACTCCATTTCTGACCCGTGACTATGGAGAAATCTTAATCTTCGTCTTAATCTCCCTAAAATAGCAGTAGTGAATCTCCTTCACACAAAGTAAACAGGCTTGTGCAAAAGGTGCTATAGGTGTGCAGCTCTTCTGAAATTGATACCCATTTTTTGATCCTCAGTGTGACCCTTGGTCTCAATAGATGCTCTGGCAGAGTTCACAAGCTTGTCACAAAGCAGTTACACTTAGTCATTAGGAATGTCACAGCATTGCAAAGAATCATGCAGTAATTCTGTACTACATTTGAAGGTTGTCTTCTTCAGATCTTAGTTAAACTTAATTTAGATCAACACTGCAAGATCCACCTTTCTACAACAACAAATGAAAATTAAAGAGTCTCTGATAGAGTAAAATGTAAGGAATGGTCCAACCAGGTGCTTTAGTCTTCTCACACTGTTCATTGTAGATGTGAGTAATCTTGCAGGACCTTACAAAGGGTTTGGGGTGTGGGCTTTTTGTTCATTTAAGGTTGTTTTTAAGGGGTTTTACTTATTTAGGGTATTTTTTTCTTGGAATGGCAGGTGATTTGTAGCTTTCAGCTCCTGTAGGGATCATCTAACACTCCAATGTCAGTAATTAATTTGTCTTGTGCTTGTGCCTGCTACAGCTGTTTGTAACAGCAACCAAATTGTTGACAGGTGATAAATGGAATAAAAATGGGACCAGAAATGAAGGTCATGTTTTAGGCAGAGCAGTTGGGTGAGGTAGCCCATAAAGAATATGACTGGAGTTTACCACAGGCCAAGAACTGGTGTTCTTGTGAGCTGTGGTGTTCAGCTGCTGCGCAGGAGTAGCGTTCAGACCCTGGGCATGAGGAGCCGTGCTGGCTACATGGGACGAGGAGGGGAGGTGTTAGGCTGGCAGTTGATAGGTACCTCTTGTTACATGTGTTGCCCAAATGTTTCCTCTCATTCCAGCACAGACCAGGTGAAAGGTGTGATGACGCTGCAGGGAGATGCACTGTGTCAAGCTGTGAGTATTTGCCACACTTCTTGCTTTGTACTACAAGGGATGGGTGTCACCCTGATCACCCTTTGGTCACCTCAGGGAGGGAGGTCACCCTGCTTATGTGTTACCAGTGATCGGTGTTCTTTGTCAGATCTCCCTAATTGGCCTAGATGTTTCAGCAGCCATTGAAATTTGTCAAGATCCAGCATCTGATATCCCCTTCTACCACCACCTATATAGCACCTGAGTGCTATAGTCAACTTCCATGGGGGTTCCTTGCCTTTACCACCTTTGTTGTGTAATAGCAAGTTTCCTTGGGGACCTTCAGGGCTCAGGTCATGTGTCCTGCCTGGATCCTGATTCACTCAATGCCTTTCAACCTATTTTTTGTATTAGCATCATCCTGTGGAAGCACTGAGGTTCTGGCTGCACCAGGACTGCAGAAGGCAGTTTGCCAGGATGGTCTGAAAGAAGGGAATGTGACTGCCAGCCCCCATCTTCTGCATACAGGCATTTCTTGCTCTCATGTGTTTGTTTCTTTTTTCAAGGATGTTAATCTGAAAATGCCCAGAAACAATCAGCTCCTGCATTTTGCATTTCGGGAAGACAAGCAGTGGAAATTGCAGCAGGTACCTGTTGGCTCTAGATGCCCACCCATCCACAGCCTCAGTGCTCTCTGAGCATTAACTTTAGTTACTCTCTTTTGAGAGAGGCTATTGTGTACATTCTACATGAGCTACAGTGGTAAAAGCTAAGGGAGGAAGCATGTGCAATTAAATCAGTTAAATTCAGTTAGGGTGCCTGGGTGGGCTCATTCCAGACACACCAGTTGATCTGAAGGCTGTCTGTGTAGCAGTCATGGTCCTTTAAAGAGGTGCCTGAGGTGTCTGTGCAGGGCTATCCCACATCACTGCAGGCTACCAGGGCAAAGAGCAGGTTCAGGGGCTTTGAGTAGCTTGCTCTCAATCTCTTACAGATACATTTGCTTACACTGAGAGCAAATTATTGTGTTCCATTAGCATATCTGAGTTCCCTCAGGTAAGGAGTTAAAAGAATGCAGCTATCCAGAACCAGAATCTCCCATGATTTTGTTGGGACATAGCTGATTTCAGGACCTGACCAAATGTCTGAAGACATGTTTTTCCTCAATTACTTTGTCACAGTTGAGTAGGTTGGAGGATGAACTGGATTCAATGTATTTCCTTGTGCCTTAGCTCCGTTTTTTCTTGGTGATGAGTGCATTTGGCATTGAGTGCAGTTCCCAAGTCTGCTTTAGCAGTGAAAGCTCTTAGTAACTTTGTAGAAATCTGGAAAATTGTGTACTTGGGATGTTAATACCAAACTTGACTCAGTTTCTTCATGCCTTGTAACAAAGCAGGGAAGTTTTTGTGACAACCCTCAGCAGTGCCTTCTCTTTTGTGACTGTTTTGTAGTGCTGCCTGGTTGATAGACTTCTACCAGCTTTATGGAAAACAGCTTTATTTGCTTGCATTATGTGTTCTAATGTTGTTCAGATATGGAGTGTGAGTGCCTAAAGGACTGAGCGCAGAAGCATTTAAAGTGGTTATATGGTGATCTTTGGCCTGTCTGAATTAAAATTAGCATCTCAAAGGTGTGTCTTCCCTTAATGAGTGATGTCAGTTGGAGTTTTGTTTCTCTCTACAAAGTGAAGTCATGGGTAGGAAGTTGTAACGTAGGCACGTTGTTGAGGAGCACAAGTGCAGGTGCATAAATGTTGAGGAAGTTGATTAGAAAGCAAAGCAAAATCAAGGGGGAATATGAATGATGCAAATCATAGCAGGGTTGTCATTGCTTGGTTGGGTAGTGCTGCCAGAGCAGTTCAGCTTGCTCAGAAGCCTCTGGGAGATGTAAAGGCTGGAGGTGGTGATATTTGGAGATGCCTAAGTACCTGCAGTCTCTCTGCAGTCTGACAGTGGGCTTTTCATTCTCACTCTCCTCTCTGTGGCCTCCAGTGCAAGAGCTTTCTAAGAGCAGGGCTGTTCTGTGTTCCCTGAGCTCTGCATTTGAAGGACCCAGAGCCAGGTGTATGCCAGGGAGGCTTCTACAAGGATGTAGAGCTGGGAGCTGCAACTGCTGGAGTGCATTGTAAATAGATCAAACTACAATTATCCCAAGCTGTGTTGCCCATTTCCCAGCAGACAAGCTTCTCTGCTTAGCTGTTCCATTTGCACCCTTCTAATTTACTCCTTGGGCTTGTTTTTCAATTTTCATGCTGCTGCCTGAAATTGAACATAAGTAAGCTTCTCCCAGGGCCATTGTCTTCCTCTGTTTTGTCCTTGCTCCCATGAAAGCAAGGATACACCTATTAGCCTTGCCTTTATTGATGCCTCAGAGGGCTTACCTGGAACAGACTGGACAGAGCAAAAGGATAAAATGGGGATTTATTAAAAGGCCTCAATGGTTACACCCTGAGCAGTGTCAGCAGTGCCTGGGCTACACTCAGGTTGAACCCAAAATGGTCACAAAATGGATGACTGGTTACGAGGTCCCACACTGTTGTAAATTTTGGTCAATGAACATATTGGAGTTAATTGTCCAATTATAGGTTCAGGTTATGAAGCTCCATCCTCCTTGTTTTTCTCTTTTCACTTCACCGTTGTTTATACTCTTGGGCCTGAAACTTGTATCAGTTCTCCTTGGTCCCAAGCTCGAGAAGGAATTGTTTTGTCTCCCTGCTCTGTGAAGAGAGCTTACCAGCACTTAATATGAAACTCAGAACCAAACACTGAAACAGCACAGAATCTGAAAAATATAAAAGTTAAAACTTAAGGCATCATATAACTGTGTTCCTCTTGGTTGAGAGGAACTGGAGCCAGCTGTATCCTGAATCTGACAGATTCAGTCTGTCCCACATAACGGCACAGCTTCTTGATGCTGAAGATGACTCTCAGTCCCAACAGTTTTTCTGGATTATTGACAGAAACACTGTATTAGAAATCAGTGCTTGCTGCTCATTGATGTAATTTGTTTTAGGTCTGATAAGATGAAATCATTTTTTGTGGTGCTAGAGCTCACTGCTGTATGCCATTAGCAGTGAGAATTCCTACCAAGCAGTGGTGGTCAGAGTGCTCCCAGGATGAGAGTACCTGCTGTCACTTCAGGACAGAGGCAATATCTGTACTGACAGTCCAGGTCATAGCTGTCAGACTGTTCTGCATCTCCAGTCCATGAGTGGGGAACCCAATAATACTTCTGGGCAGCAGTGGTAGGTTTGTGTTAGAGAGTGTCTGACATTTAGACATGGCATTACATTTGAGAACACACCATTCTTAAGGTCAATGAGATAACTGGGGAAACCTTTACTTCCCAGCATGTGTTATGGAGTGTTTCTTTCATAGGGCTGTATTTGTACCTTTGCAGATCCAGGACGCTAGAAACCATGTAAATCAAGCCATTTACCTGCTTATGAACAGAGATGTGAACTACCAGTTCAAAACAGGCTTGGAGGTACTCAAGGTGAGAAGAAAGCCCCTGCTTCCCTTGGGGCATGCATTTTTCTTCCCTCCATTTGTTGTTTTAAACACAGTCAATATACATTAGCGTCTGAGTCTCTTAGTGGAAACAGACTTCCCAGTTGTACCTGTTTGTACCCATGTCAAGAAGTGTCCATGTGACCTCATATTTTATATGAATCTGTACTATTTTAGCATTAGTAATAGGGCTGTATATCCTGGTGGACAGTAAGTAATCTGAGTAGTCAGTGCCCTGTTACTCACCAGAGATAATGTGGAGAATATTCCTTGATCTCCCATGGATGATGATGTTGTTACATAACTTACTCTCTTTGTTGATCGGTGCTGCTGACAAGAGCAGCAGCAAGGCAGCCATCAGCAAACAGAAGATAACAGTATTTGTGATCTAATGAAAATCTGGGAGTGACTTCTTTCTTGCCAGTAGTATTTTCTGGGGTCTAATGCAGAGCAGCTGCTGCATGGCAGTGAAGCCCAACCTTCTGCTTGGAAATGCTCTCTGAAGGCACCAGAATTTTGGCTTACTCACTAGGATCCATCACAACATCAAACATGAGAAAACTAAACCTTTTTTAGTTTCCATACGGGCAAGGGCTGCTCATAGGAGGATGCTAGGTAATAAAACTAATTTCCTTTGACTTTCAAGTGGAAGTCATAAGCTCTGTAACAGACACGCTGCTTCCTTTTTTTCTGGAAGAGGAAGTCTGCCTGAATAGAGCCTTTAAACTGTGGTTTCTGGCAGGATTTGCCTCACAATGAGCTGATTCTTTTTTTCTACTGCCTCGCTCATAGCTGGTTATGAACAGAGGGAGCCTGTGCAGCAGTTGTACCTGTGATGTGGGAGTGGGGAGACCGAGAATGCAACTTGTTTTTTCCTTAATGCCTGTTCTTCTGAAGAGCTGCTGATGAGTTTGTTGATGCCTCTGTGCCATCAGTAATTGATCTTATGTTGGCTTGGTATTGTTTTCTTGAATATCTGTTCTCTGATCAGTCGCTGTATTTAACACCCCATACCTCATAAATCTCTTATGGTGGTAACAGTGAAACTGCTTTTATGTTTCCCAGAATTCCCGGGAGGGTGAGGGGTAGTGGCAGTTGTTGTTTTAACACTTGCAGAAGGCTGTAGGATTCTGCAGCACACTGTCCAGAGCTGTCCAGGAGTCACACTCAGCAGTGGTTCTATACATTATCTTGTAGCTTATGGATGCTGTGATGTTGCAGCTCTCCAGAGCCCGAAATCGGCTGACCACTCCTGCCACTCTGACATTACCAGAAATTGCCTCCAGTGGTCTCACAGTAAGTATGTGGTGGTCTAGATCTCTATACAGGTCTGGCAGCATTGCCACAGTTTGGACACTGGGCTGCATCCTGGTGGAAGTGGGTTTCTGAAGTGTCTCCTGAGGCAGAACTGAAGCAAGTGCAAATCCTGAGTGGTTTTGGCTGCTCTGTATCTTTCTGTACGAATGCAGATGACTTGGGCATGAGGACTCTGGTTCTCTTGAGAGTAAGTTCTGTTCTCTGCCCAAGAGTCTTGTCCAGGGGTGATTTGCCCTCGTGAACACTTCTCCATCCTCTCTTGTCACTGTCATGCACATACCATTTGATCAAGGGCAGCAAGAGCAATAATCCTTGCCTGCAGATCTTCAGTCTTAGTTTCTCTCCTAATGTTTTTTTTTTTTGCCATGGGGTAATTGTAGTGTGGCTTGGGAAAAGGGAATGATTTCCCAGCATTAGAAATTACAGTCTTTTCACTGACAAAGAAACTAATTTTCTTGCCAGAAAATGTTCACCCCTGTGCTGCCTCCAGACATCCTTGTGAATTTCTATATTAACCTGAACAAGCTGTGCCTCACTGTCTACCAGCTCCATGTGCTGCAGCCCAGCACAACCAAGGTGATGCCTGCTATCTCATGAGCCTTGTTTAGCTTCCTCTCCTTACATCCCACTGTGTAGATTAGTGAGATTACACTGCTACCTGGTGCAATGTTATGTTCATAAGATAATACAGAAATGAGGTCAGCTGGTGCCAAGTGTCAGTGTTTAGGTCTGCTGCACACAGAGCACGGGCTCTAAATCTAGTCTAAGCATGGCTGCTTAGCCCAGAAGAACATACCAGTGCTCTGGAGTAAGCCATTTTTTACCAAATAATTTAAATATAGTTTGATAATTTTGTGTAATTTTGGAAGGGCATAATTATATTAATCCAGTTTGCATCAGAGTAGCAATTGGGTTTCCTAATGGAGTTTTAATAGATACTTTTCTGCTCCATCTGTTGCATGGGTCAATTTGATGTCCTGTAAAAACACTGTTAAACTCTTAAGCTTTTTGAAATGCAGTCCTTCCATAGGTAAGATTTTCCTAAAAATCTAAATTTTGTTTTTATTCTGGATCTTCTCATCTTATTTCTGTAGTGATGAAATTTGTAGCTACATTCAACTCAGCCAGTGTGTAGAATTTCTTTCATGAAGGAGCAGGAAGGGTTCTAACAAAAGGGATTCCATATTGATGTAATGTCCAGGCAAATAGAGCATGGGTGTTTCTTGATGACAGGCTACTGAAAGTGTAAACCTTAAATGTCTTTCTTCTAAGTGGTTTGTTTACCACATCAAAATCAAAAATGACCTTTTATTTCTCTAGAACTTCAAGCCTGCTGGAGGGTCTGTTTTGCACAACCCTGGGGCCATGTTGTAAGTACAGTTGCTACAAGGGGAATGTACCTAGATAACAGGTGTTGGTATGTCTTGAGGGTGAAATCCAAACAGCTGTGTGCAGTTTCCATTGTAGTATCTCCGAAGTGGAGAAGCTGGACTGAGTCACTTGCTGTGCCTGTGAATGCTCTGTTGTGTCTCTTTAATTGGCTTGGTCCTAAAGACTGAAATATGTAAATTTCTAGGATTCAGCCCATCTAGACAGTATCATGAGTTTATCTAGAGATGAGAGTTTACAAAAAAAATGAGTGTTTGGTTATTGGCATTGCCGTCTGCAGCCTCTGTGCCTGACTGGAATGAAGGAAAGTTCATGCCTTCACCCTTTCACTTAACTAGAAATCTGGTCAGAGGTGGACCTGAGTATTTGCATGATGTAACTTTGCCAGGTGCTGATTGAAATGTGATAGAAATCATCAAAAATCTCTCCTATGGGAATGTAGGTCAGTTATGTTCTATGCTGTTGTGTGTGAAGCTGTGCTCTTTTCACCCCCTCCAGTGAGTTTGGCAGCCAGAGATATGAAGTCAGCCATGTCCATAAAGTGGAATGTGTTGTCCCATGGTTAAATGATGCCCTTGTCTTCTTCACAGTTTCACTGCAGCTTTGCCAGCAACTGAAGGACAAGGTAATGGCCTTGAAAAAGGGGCTTTGTTTTTAACTATGGATTTTGAGAGGACCTCAAGATGTGATGTGATGTTATTCTGTTCAGCTTGCTGAAAAGAAGGGATGTAGTCAGTATACTGGAGCCAGGGAGCTGGCTAGCAAACAGTCATATGAGAAGTATAGTGGTGTAGCAGATATCTGCTGAGCTGGTGACTAGATAGAAAGGAGCAAGTAGAGACTTCTGTGTTCTCAGTCATGAGGTGGATGAGAGAAAATAAACAACCTAGATTCCAAAAGATCAACACTCAATTCCAGCTCTGCAACTGCCACCTTGAGCAAGTAACTTTGTGCTCCTTGAGTGACAGCAGCAGCAAACCTGCCCTTCAGTACTGCAGTGCTGAAGTGTGTAATGCTGTGAAGCTAAGTCCTCTCTCACACATTGGATGCTCTTTTTCTGGTGGTCCAAGGGGTATAGGAACTTACCTGCTTTTTTTCTTGCTTTCCAGATCTCTGTTTTCTCCAGCTACTGGAACTACAGGCCATATTAATTCTCTGTGGAATGGTCTAAGCCTTTACAGTACTTTCAGTGTTTCTCTCTGTTCTCTCATGCCAGCTGAGTCCAGGTCATCCGGAGGAGTGCTGGGGTTCACTGCCAGATGCCCTGCACAGGGCAGGGTCAGTGTACCCAGAGACACAGCTTTAGTAGCCTTGTCTGGGATTGCTGCATAAGCAGGGCACCAAGTATTGCTGGGTGGTTGGCAGGAGTTTCCATCGGTCCCTCTTGTGCATTGTGTGACTCACACTTCCCAAGTTGCTGAGTTACACAGGTCTGTTAAAAGGAATAGGTGCTCTGGACCACTCTCACTAACTAGATCTGTGCATTGTGCTGTAACTAACTCCTCGACTGTGAAGTGGCTGGGAAGGGGGGAAAACAGACTACTTACTAACTTACACTTAAGAGGTAGGGCATGTTGCTCCATGTAGTGAAATATGTTTCTCTTATCTGGTCCAGCTGTGTTTATAACTAACCCTGAGTGACTCCCTCCCCTGCCTGTTCTGCCCGTCCTCATGTTTCTGATTCCCTCTGGAAATGCTCTTACTTGCTGCTGTTTGAATTCTTTCCCCCCTCATCCAGCATCAGTGTGGTAATTATTTTTTCCTAAGCCCTAGTTGGGCCAATTGGTCTTTTCCAGGTTTAGTAACTTGTTTTCACTGCCAGCCTTTGGAGTTGCCTTGGTGTACCTTGAGCAGTCTTTCATCTTGTCATTAAATGCAAAGTGAGTACTACGTTGCTGCTATGATTTGCTGCCCATGGATGCTACAATGTGTAACTCACCCTTTTAGCTGCTGCTAACTGTGAAATAAAGACCTTCATACCTGCAGTGCTCATATGAGCTGTGAAAGAACGAGTATCTGAGATTCTGTGCTCTCTCTCAAGTGAGTGGCTTGGTTATACATGCTGGGTTGTCTTTTACTTTACTGGGGAGGACAGTAGTGGAGGCACTACTAGCTGGGCAGCTCTTCAAAGGCTGAGCCTGTTTGCATAGCCTCAGCCCAATGCTGTCAGATATTTGAATACTACCTGAAGTAGTTTTCCGAACATGCCTTGACAGTCATATTTGGAAGAGGCTGTAGGCACTTACACTGGGTTGGCTTACAGAGTCATTCAGAACATCTTTGGGAGAGTGGGAAGTCTCCAGGTCTCTGTTCAGGATCTTCTTAGGAAGCTGCTGCCTACCCACATGACTCTGTTGTCCTTGGAAGTCTTTTGCAACCTTCTCATACACCTTTTAGTGAACAGGTGTGTGTAAATGTTCCTGAGTTTCATTTCACTTGGTTCTGGATAGCCTTGAGGAAAGTGAAAGGGGCTCCTGCTCTGACAGGAAGGATGATAGAGAAGGGCAGCCGGGTTCCTCTCCCATATCTGCTACTCATAAGCTAGCAGGGGCAGAGGCAATGTGATGGAAGAAATAAAAATTCCCAGGGATGAAATCCCAATCAGTGGCAAAGTTGGGGCTCAAGAGACCTGTTTATGCTAACGGGGGTTTGGTAAGAGATTGTCTGGGAGAGCTGTTCCAAACATGTAGCTAGTGGGGTTAACACAAAGGCCCACACAGAGCCTTAGTAGTGGCAGGCAGCACATCATGCATGCCAGGCATGCTTCCGGCCAGTACAGCCAAGATCCTGAGGCAAGAGAGGGTCAAGAAAGGTAGTGTAAGGGGATAGACAGCAGTGTTGGGTGTGTAGAACAGAGGCGCTGCTGATTAGACTGGAGAGGAGCAGGCAATCTGCACTCCCTGCTGCCCCCAGAGCTGGTTCTGGGGCTGCTATAGCTAAGGGTGCCTCCACTTTGTGCAGTAAAGCTACCTCATTCACTCTGCAGATGCACAGAGCAGAGCCTCTGAGCTGCTCTGGAACCTAGTTCCTGCCAGGCAGACCTGCATTGTGCTCAGCCTGGGCAGCCTGAGCACTGCTGTCTCATGGTGGGCACAGATGCTGGGTGTTGGGTCTCTCTCCCTCCCTCCCTCTCTCTCACCGCCTCAAGACTGCCAGAGCTCCAGGAGCCTTTAGACACCTGTCCCAGGGATTCACAGGGTGGACTTGCCTGTCTGCCCAGGGCTAGGGCCTGGACTCAGTGGTCCTGCTGGGTCCCTCCCAGCTCAGCCTCTTCTGGAATGCTCAGTCTGTGTGTCCCCATGAGGCACTGGCAGACTGGCGGAGCAGAATAGATAAATGTAGGAAATACAAATATATCTAGAATATAATAATATATATATTATATAATACATATTATATAATTCTATAGATCTACAGATACAGTATTAAAATGCAAATTATGGATATAAATAT
Organism: Certhia americana; assembly: GCA_018697195.1. Lineage (NCBI taxonomy): Eukaryota > Metazoa > Chordata > Aves > Passeriformes > Certhiidae > Certhia > Certhia americana. The sequence continues at coordinate 15,724,242 of CM031870.1, forward strand.
AAATAACAATATGAAAATATATTAAAAATATTGAAATATAGCTTAAAATAAATTTTTGTTTTTTCTTTGGTTAGAGGCAGGGTTTCGTTAGTTCTTGCCGGGGTTTTTTTGGGCATTCATTGTGCAGGAATTTCCCAAGGGGGCCGGACGCGTTATTTTCTGCCTCCCTGGACGCTGGCAGAAGAAGGGGCTCGGGCGGCAGTGCTGCCACCGTGTGGGCACAGCGCGGTACTGCAGCCACCGCCCGAGCCGGCAGTGCTGCCACCGTGTGGGCACAGCGCGGTACTGCAGCCACCGCCCGAGCCGGCAGCCGGCAGGAGCCGGGTTGGGGCTGCTGGCACTGCCAGCATGGCCGCTCGGCCGCGGGTCGACCGACCTTCCTTTGATGGCCGCCGAAAGGGCGGGAAAAGTCAAGGACCCCATGGCGTCTACTCGACTGCCCGCACGGAACCACGACGCCAGCACTGTCTGTCTGGCACGTTTGTCTTTTCCAAGCCTGCGGACACGGACTTTGTGCTCAGCGGTGCCTCGGCTACTCAATTGTTCAATGGTTTGGGACAGGCAGCGGTGTAATTACCTACATTCTGGCGGGGGGGGTGGGGGGAGAGTCCTGTGTTTGCCACACTCAAGATGGCTGCCGTGTCTCGGTACACTTGACCTTCCAATCATGGCGGCCAAAAGGGCGGGAAAAGTCAAGGACCCCTGGGCGTCTAATTCACTGCCTGCACGATGCCGGCACCGTCCGCCTAGCACGTTTTTTGTCTTTCCCAAGCCTTCGAACACAGGCTGTGGGGCTCAGCAGTGCCGCAGCTGCGCAATTTTTGAATGGTTCGGGACAGGCAGTAAACACCTGTATCCTGGCGGGAGCGGGGGGGGCGGGGGGGAGTCCTATGTTTGCCACACTGAGGATGGCCGCTGTGCCTAGGTACACCTGATTTTTGACACATGAATTTTGAGCTTCAGACACATAGAATTTGGGAGGGAGAATTCCAGTTTCAGCCCTGGGCACCTGGAGAAGAAGAGGAGTCCTTGTCCATAGGAAGGAAAGCCCAGTGGCCAGTGTGTCAGGTGCAGACAATGAGCTGTCCAGGGGAAGAGCAGCGAGTCCCTTTGTTGAGAAAAAGTTAAGAGTTACTGTTTGTTATGTTATTGTTGCATAATTAATGTTTTTGTTTTGTTAATAGTTTAGTATGACTATTATGATTTACTAAAATATGGATATCGATCTAATATCGATACCCAACTGTGACGGACAAAAGACTCTCTAACAGTTCAGTTAGAAAGTGTATGTTTATTGACGGCCGGGCAGCTGCGTGGGATAGCTCCCTAATACGCACTGCCAAGATCACAGGTAATTACAGAGCCTTTTATCCACAAGAATGTTGAATACAAATGCATATTCATACCCTTGTCACCTCCTCTTCTCCGCTTCGTATGCTAATTCACAAAAAGGCTATTAAGCATGCATAGTTTGTTTTCTGAAATGAGTCGGGGGTCTTATGTGGGGAGTGGTCACCAAAGGGAGGAAGTAAAACTAGTCTTCCTCGTTCTAAACTTTTAACCTTTGATGGATACGTGATAGATGACTCCTTGGAATTTCTTGTTCCCAGGACTGTTTCTGGAGATAGAGGGTCTGCAATCGTCTTGTGTTTTTACAAGCCAAACTTACATAAACATAAGCTTGATAGGCAATGAGTTACCAGTTCCTGGATTAGTTTATCTAAATCCAGTCTCTCTCGCTTATCTATTCTCTAAATTTTAACTGGTGTCATCAAAGCTTCTTTTTCCCAGCAGCAATATCTTCAAAGTTAGTGTCTCAATTAAATAATGTTAACAATCACTTATTTTGTACCCCCCTACACACTGTATCCTTACCCTAAGTTGCTGTTCGTGTTCCTGTATCCCCTCTCCCAAGTAACCTGTATCCTGTTCCTGTTTCCTGTTCCCATCGGGGCCCACCTCCACTGCCCCTCTACACATGAGATTTAAATAGCTCCACCCAGTATGTAAACTATGTAGACCCCCATAAATCTAGGCAACAACCGGAAGTGAGACCACTGTATGCAGACCCCTGAAAGCCGATGCACAAATATTGTACAAAACCACCCTGGAAGACTAGGCAGAACAACAGATTATTGTGGAGCTATTTTGTTATCTCTCTATAACCACAACAGAACCTGCTCAAAGACACCCCCTAGACCTCGACAAACCATAAATTGGAACACTCCTAGCGGACTCCTGTGAAGTTGGTAGCCCTCAGCTCTGCCTTCGGGCAAAGCTGCTTGCACCTCCTCCTCTTTGTTGTCTGCAGAGAGCAGTGGCGGCGAGCGCGACCCGTCGGGCCCCCCACCCAGGCTGATCTAATAAAGGCTTAAAAAGGGAGCAGAAGGTCTCCTGGCCCTTTTATTCTTCTCAAATTTGGGTGGCTCGTCCGGTAAAAACCACGCCTGAAGAGGACACCAGGACAGCCGCCTGCTTCAGGGACTCTCGGGAGCAGCTGGCAACCCCCAGACCCGGACACCAGCCTGGGCAAGGACAACGCAGAGGAGCGCCGGCGGCGGGAGTGGGAGGCGAGTGAGTGTGGTGTGAATGAGACGGGGGCCGGCAGCTCGGACCCCCGAAGTGAGTGAGGACTCCGTAGTACTGCGTTTCTGGACCCCCGAGAGGGGGCCGGCCGGGACCAGGAGGAAGTGAGTGAGGGCTTATCAAGGCCTAGTGAGTGATTGAGGCCTCCTAAGGGGATGAAGGAACTCCCCCCTCTGGGTGTGCGGAGGAAGATCCTGGTGTGAGTCGCACGCATTGGGGTAGGCCCCCCCTTAAGGAAAGGGCTGTAGGTAACTCCCGGGGTGGTGTGTGGGGGTACCTAAGTTAGGTGTGAGTGAACACACCCCCCTCGCTTGGGTACCTGAGAGGACCTGACCGGGGAATTGGAATTGGGGGTCCCCAGGCCCTACCGGCACCAGGTGGTCAGTGAAGGACCTTCGCTTCCCGGGGTCTGTGACACAGGACGTGCTGAGAGGCCCTAGCTGTCGCGGCTCAGTCTCGGCTCAGGGAGTTCCTGGGAAGGGAGGTCGTCAACTTGCTGCCAGAGCACAGGGGCATGTAGACTGCGCAGGCGGGCGAGGCAGCTAGGGTAACACATGCACACGCATCCCTTCGCCAAAGCCATCTCTTGGTGGGTGGGGTGGCTAGGAGGCAAAGGGGGAATTTTTCCACCACTTACATTCAGCCCTCACAGAAGCTATCCTCGCTGGGGAAGGGGGATAGTCAGGGAGTGGAGGGGCAGGGGGTTCCAGGGTGAACCCTGCTGACCAAAACTTTGTGGATGGCATAGAGACAGGGACGGGGGAAGATCCCAGGTGGTCTAGTGCTAGAGTCCCCTCAATGTCAACTCAGTAGTGCTCACAGTCTCCACTGACTGGGGAGTCAGGGAGGCGAGGCGGGAGTGGGATGAAGAGAGTATTTTTTTATTTTTGTGAAAAGTTGTGTTGCCTGTCAGTTGTGCTTCGTTCGGATAGAGGCACAGTCAGTTCCTAAGTTCAGGCCCAGAGTCAAGAGGAAGTAATGGGGCAGTGTTTGAGTAAAAGAGCAAGCCCCAAAGGGAATGAAGAGACTACCAGAACCATTCCCCCTGATAGCCCGTTAGAACAAATACTAAATCATTGGGACACACAAGAGGCCACTAAGGGCCTAGACCAGATTAAAATGATCCATTATTGTATGGAGGTTTGGCCTAAATTAGAAAAGCAAGGACAGTGGCCATGGTATGGCACTAGAGATCCCTGGATATGTGCTCCCAATTATACCAACATCTAAAAACCAAAAGAGGCTCAAGCCCAGAAGAAATAACATATGCAGCCTTGTGGCAAAAAGATAAAACAGAAACAGAGCTAGTAAAACTAAGCAAGTTAAAAGAACAGAAAGTAGAAGTTAAGGAAAGTAAAGAGCAAGAGAAGGAAACTAGTAGAACCAGTAATAAATGGGACCCCTTAGAGTAACTGCCTCCCCCTCCCATATACCCAACAATGCCCCAGACTCCCCCTTGCAACTCCCAGGCTATCCCAGCCTCCATATCACCTTCACTTAACCCTCCTGTTTCCAGTCAGAATCCTTTCTGCCTGAACCCGTCCTCCTCTACATTTTTAGCCCCTCCCCCTGTCACTGTATCTTCTCCTTCAGCCCCATTACTGGTGCCTTTTAATCCGTCTGTAACAGCTCCTTTACCTTCAGAAACCCCTGTAGCGAACCCAATCTCCTCTCCCTTACTTGTAGCTGTCCCTTTACCTCCGCCTGATTGGGAGTCAAGTATGCCCAAAATCAATCCTAACCTTCCCCTTAAACAATGAGCAACTTCCTATAACCCCTACTCCTAGTCAAGGGCAAAATCCTGGAGATGGGCCTTATTGTCATACACGATCCAAGGCAACCAAACTCTTCCCCTTGAGACAAGTCCCTATGGGAGGAGTGGTGGGGGGGTAGGGTTTGTCAATGCCCCATTGACAGCTTCAGAAGTTAGAGGATTCAAGAAAGAGCTAGAAAACCTAGTTGAAGACCCGGTGGGGATAGCCAACCAAGTAGATCAATTCCTGGGTCCTAATATTTACACCTGGAGTGAGTTAAACTCTATTTTAAATATTTAATTTAACCCCGTAGAGATAGCCATGATCCGTATCGCAGGAATGCGGGTCTGGGAGTGGGAAAACAGGTTTGGGCCCCGGGGAGAAGATAAGCTCCTGCAGGTGGATCCAGGGTGGGATCCAAATAGAGAGGAGGGAAGACAGAATATGAGAGATTGCAGAACCTTAATGGTAAAAGGCACTAAAGAATCTGTTCCTTGGGGTAATAATACCAAGCTAGCTTTTGATGGGACCCAAGAAAAGGATGAGATCCCAGCCACCTGGTTAAACAGAAGGAATTTCCAATTGTACTCAAACATAGATCCTGACAGTCCTGAAGGCCAAGTACTGTTGAAAGTACAATTCATTACTAAGTCCTGGCCTGATATCAGGAGAAAGCTAGAAAAATTAGATGATTTGCAAGAAAAAGGGATCAATGAACTGTTAAAGGAGGCTTTAAAAGTTTACTTAAGGAGAGAAGAAGAAAAAACAAGAACAAAAGCAAAACTCATGGTGGCTGTGGCTAAAGAAACTGTCCGGGCAAGCAAAGATCAGTCAAGTGAAGAGGAGCCAAAGTCCCAGCCAGAAGGAAACAAAAAGAAACCTGTTAAGCCCTAAAAGACCAATTCTGAGAATTTTCAACGGAGCGGGAAGTGTCACTATTGTGGGCAGGCAGGGCACTTTAAAAGAGACTGTACTAAGCTAGCTTTGGACGAAGCAATAGAAAAAGAACAAGACACCCTAGAAAGAATCTTGAGAGGGGAGGATGGTGATGACTAGGGGTGTTGGGGGCTGTATGTATTAGGGACCCAATGAAACACCGAGAAGAGCCCCTGGTAAATTTTGAAGTAGGTCCCAAGAGTGAAGAAGTTGAATTTTTAGTAGATACAGGACCAGACTGTTCAAGTATGAACAAGCTTCCAACTGGTATGTTTTTAAGTAATAAAGTTTGTGAAGTATTAGGAGCAGAGGGAAAACCCTTTATGGCACCAGTAATAGAAAATGTTGAAGTAAAAGGAAATTCTCAACAGTGCCAATGCAGATTTTGTATATTTGCCAGACCTGGAAACTAACTTATTAGGAAGAGACTTACAAGTGCAGCTAGGGGTAGGAATAATCCCAGTAAATGGAAAAATGGTAGTTCAAATGATGAAGCTAACCACAAATGATTTGGGAGAGATTAACTCTGAGGTTTGGGCAGAGGAAGGAAAGTTTGGGTATTTAGATATCCCCCCAATAAAAATCAAGATTCAAGAAGGAACACCCCCCATCAGAATTAGGCAGTACACCATGTCCATGGAAGGAAAGAAAGGATTAGCTCCTGTCATAGAACACTTACTAGCAGAAGGTATCCTAGAACCATGTATGTCCCCCCATAACACCCCAATTCTAGCTGTTAAAAAGGCAGAGGGAAAATACTGATTAGTTCAAGACCTGAGAGAGATAAATAGGAGGACAATTACTAGGTATCCAGTAGTGTCAAATCCTTATACCATCCTGAGCCAGGTACCCAATGGACATGCTTGGTTCACAGTTATAGATTTAAAGGATGCCTTCTGGGCATGTCCCTTAGCAGAGGAGTGCCGTGACAGGTTTGCCTGTGAGAGGGAGTATCCTGATACGAATAGAGAACAACAACTAAGATGGTCCGCCTTGTCTCAGGGATTTACAGGTTCCCCAAACCTTTTTGGGCAAGCGTTAGAGGAATTATTAGGCCCATTTGATCCTGAAAGCAGAGTTAAAATTTTGTAGTATGTAGATGATCTCTTAATATCCGGAGAAGATCAAGAAAAAGTAAAGCAAACCAGTGTACAGCTATTGAATTTTCTGGGAACCAAGGGACTAAGAGTGTCCTGGAACAAATTGCAATTTGTGGAGCCCAAGGTGATCTATCTAGGACATGTAATAGAGCAAGGCTGTAAGAAACTAAGCCCAGAAAGAATATCAGGTATCCTAGCTATACAAGCACCAAAACCAAAGAGAGACATAAGAAAACTCTTAGGTCTCTTTGGATATTGCAAACTATGGATAGAACAATATACCCAGAGTGTTAAGTTTCTCTATGAAAAACTGGTTAGTTCTGAACCCATAAGGTGGACGATTGAAGATGAAAAGTGATTGAATCATCTGAAAGATAAGCTCTCTTCAGCACCAGTTTTAAGCCTGCCATATTTAAAGAAAGAATTTGACTTATTTGTCAGCTCTGAAGAGGGGACTGCATATGGTGTTTTGACCCAAGAGTGGGGAGCATATCGCAAGCCCATAGCCTCTTTATCAAAACTATTAGACCCAGTAGCTCGTGGATGGCCTACCTGCTTACAGTCCATAGCTGCAGCTGCAATTTTAATTGAAGAAGCTCAAAAGCTAACCCTACAGGGGAGAATCAGAGTCCACACGCCACACGACTTAAAAACAGTCCTGAGTCAGAAAGCTCAACAGTGGCTGACAGATGCTAGAATATTGAAATATGAAGTTATTCTAAAGGATACTAGCAATTTAGAACTGGTGACCTCCAAGAGCTTGAACCCAGCACAATTTTTATCAGGGGAGCCTCCACAAGAGTTAGAACATGATTGCTTGGAATTAGTGAATCTCCAAACTAAAGTGAGGGAAGATTTAGAAGATATGCCTCTACCCTATGGAAAAGTATTATTCACTGATGGTTCCTCCAGAGTGGTTCAGGGAAAACGACATTCTGGGTATGCAATAGTCATGAAAACAAAAGAAGGAGAATTAGAGGTTCTAGAAAAAGGAAAATTACCCCCCAGTTGGTCAGCTCAGAGTTGCAAAGTTCATGCTTTAAAGAGAGGTCTAGACTTGTTAGAAAAGGAAAAAGGAACAATTTACACTGATTCGAGGTATGCTTTTGGAATAGTTCATACCTTTGGTAAAATCTGGGAAGAGCGAGGCTACCTGAATTCAAAAGGAAAGAACCTAGCACATGAAGGACTAATAAAATCAGTATTGGAGTCCCTAACCAAACCCACAGAAATTGCAGTAGTCCACATAAAGGGACATCCAAAAGGAGACACTCTAGAAAGCAGAGGAAACCGATTGGCTGATCAGGTGGCAAAAGAAGCAGCTTTAAATTCAGAATAACCAGTAAGAATCTTGAAACTAGACAAAGCAATAACCAACCAAGAGGAGAAAAGGGAGCCAATATTTAATAAGAAAGAATGGGAGGCAATAAGGAAACTGGAACTATCTCCAGGAGAACAAGGGGAGTGGTTAACCTCAGATGGGCGAAAATTTTTGAACAAAGCTTTAGCCCGAAAAATGTTAAATGAGATACACGAACTGACTCATTGGGGAACTCAGGGGATGTGCGACCATTTCTTGAGGGAAACTCTGTGCCTTGGAGTTTACGATTTGGCAAAAGCTATAACGAGGGGATGTAAAATATGCCAGAAAGTAATCCAAAAAGTAATGAGAAAACCTGAACCTGGGGGGAGAGAGTTGGCCTTGAGACCATTCCAGAGTGTGCAAATAGATTTCACAGAAATGCCCCCCATACAAGGATATAAGCGTTTATTGGTAATAGTTGACCACCTGACACATTGGGTAGAAGCATTTCCCACAAAGAGGGAAACAGCAGAGGAGGTCGCCCGAGTAATACTAGAGAATATTATCCCCAGATATGGTTTAGTTAACATTATTAACTCAGACAGGGGATCCCATTTCACCTCCCAAGCCCTGCAAGCCATTGTAAAAGCCCTAGGAATAAAGTGGAGACTGCACACCCCATGGCATCCCCAGAGTTCAGGTCGAGTAGAACATATGAATAAGACATAGAAAAATGTGTTAACAAAGTTAATGGCCGAGACCCAGATGAGTTGGTTAAAATGTTTACCTCTCGCTCTCTTGAGAATTAGAACCAGGCCACGATCAGACCTCGGGGCATCCCCATACGAAATGATATTTGGGCTTCCCTTCCTAATAACCCCTTATAGCACTGGAGACTATATAGAGGGAGAAGAAATAACTAGAAAGTACTTAGAGACAATTGGAAAGACCCTAAGTAATTTAAGAAAAAGAGGGTATCGCCCTCAAACCTCCCCATTTGACACCAATAGCCACCAAATCAGTCCTGGGGATTGGGTGTTAATCAAATCCTGGAAAGACACCCCATTAACCCCAAAATTTGAAGGTCCCTTCCAGGTTCTGCTAGTAACCCATGCTGCTATCCGGACCCAAGAAAAAGGCTGGACCCACATTTCTCGCGTGAAAGGACCAGTACCAGCTCCCCCTAACTGTGGACAAAGCCCAGAAAAATCTCCTACGAATTTCCCCAAGTGGATTGCCATCCAAGATCCTGCCAGCCTTAAAGTAACTCTTAAGAGACAGACAAAGACAGATTGAAAAAAAGAAAAGACAAAAACTGCAGAAATCCGTGAAGCAGAAATTGTTGTTAAACAAAAATATTTGTTAAGTTGTCGCAATTATTAATGTATTGATACAAATTGTTAAAGTTTTGATACAAATAGAGTAAGTTAAATAAGAAATTCCTCATTAATTTCCCTCACAGGGCATTTCCCAAGAGCAGTTAGGTTAAAAGGTGGGAAAAAGAAGACCTTATCATCCCTCCAAACCTAAGACGCAGGACCGGGTGAAGGTAAAGAGAAAGGGTGGGCCAAGAAACTCCCTGAGAAAAAACTAGCTCATACCGGGACTCTTAGGTGGACTAAGGTTAGTCCAGTCAATAAGCTTTGTAGTAGGAGGGAGTGGAGAAGCATGCACAAAGTGCTACTACCCTCTTTATGATGAGGAAGACCTAGGATCACTAATGAGGGTCCACACAAATATTAATCCCACCTGTTTTGATCATACACAATTGGAAACTTGCCAAGAGGAAGGAAACACCTATTGGCTCACAAAAAATACTGCCTCATTTAGGCAGCGCCTGGTTGGTGAATGTAAGGGAAGCCTGGTTCTGCTTTGAACAAGAAGGAATGAATGACATAATAAAAGAAAAACAATTGATGGTAAAAAAGGAGAACCTGGATGAAACGCTAGGTAAAAATCTATTCATTGACTTGATTGAGAAAATTAGCAAAGAACTCAATTTAACAATTGTTGGGTATGTGGAAATACCTAAATGTCAGATATTTGGCCCTGTGAAGGAATTAGCTTAACACCTCTAGATGTTTTGAGATGGAAATTAACTGAGCAAAAACTCCAAATCACAGGGAAAAGGGGGCAAGAACAATGGGACCTGAAAACAAGAGTGATCGGAGAAGAATGTATTAAGAGGACAGGAAAGAAATACCAAACCCCTGTAGGAAAAATGGCCTGCAAGAGATATTTAATTGTAAAAGATTCAGGGAGCAGGTGGATCCCACAAGAACCAAATAGGTATTGGGCCATTACAAAAAAGGAAAGGGGATGTATTTACCATGAAGGGTATAGACTATATGAGTGTGCAGACAGAGGAATAAATCCTTTCCAAGGATTGAGAGAGCTCTCAAAATATTGGGAGTACACCACAGACACCCAAGACATATTCTGGAAAGCTCCTGAACATTTATTCTGGATTTGTGGAAGCACTGCCTATACCCACCTCCCTGGGGACTGGACAGGAAGCTGCACTATTGGAGCGATAAAACCTGCTTTCTTCCTCCTACCTAAAGAATCAGGGTCATACTTAGGAATCCCCTTGTATGATGACCTAAGAAAAAGCACTCGAAAGAGGAGACATGTAGTAGCCCAAGGAAGAAATCAAAAATGGAAAGGAAAAATTTAGACTCCTGAAGAGATAATCAAGACCTATGGACCAGCCACTTGGGCCCAAGATGGATCCTGGTGTTACCCTACTCCTATTTATATGCTAAATTGAATCCTCCATCTCCAGGCTGTACTAGAAATAGTGTCAAATAGAACAGCACTCGCCCTAGACCACATTAGCACACAATTGGCACAAACCAGAGCTGTAGTCTACCAGATTCGGTAGACTAGCGGTAGACTACCTATTGGCAGATGAAGGAGGCATTTGTGGAAAGTTCAACTCCTCAGAGTTCTGCCTGGAGATAGATGATAAGAGTGAAGTTATCAGAAACATCTCAAAAGAGATACGAAAGGTAGCTTATGTGGGCACCCAAGAATGGACCCCTCTAGGGAACTCAGACTGGTGGAATGACCTTTGGTCATTCAAGGGAGGATGGTGGAAGAAAGCAGCCTTTATTGCTGTCTGTGCATTTGCTAGCTTTTTGGTTTTACCCTGTTTACCCCCCTGTGTAATCAGGACAGTGACGACCACAGTGCAAGCTAGTATTCAGATCCCGAAGATAACCGATGAAAAATAAGCCACGTTTATGTTAATGGGAAGTCAAAATCAGAATCAAGGACATGAAACTGCCACACAAGTATATAACCTATACAAAAATTTAAAAAATACACTCCCAGGAGTCAGAAATTGAAAGCTGATGCAGGCTAAAGCCCAATCAAAGTATAAGAGGGGGGATGTTAAGAAGAAAGAGTCAAGAGTTACTGTTAGCCATGTTTGTTGTTGCACAGATAATGTTTGGTTGGTATGACTGTTAAATAATGTTAATTGATAAAAAATCACTCACCTTGTACCCCTACTGTACCCCGATCCCGAGTTGCTGTATCCTGTTCCTTGTTCCTGTTCCCATCGGGTCCCACCTCCACTGCTCCCCTACACATGACAGCTAATGGCTCCACCGGGTATGCAATCCATGTGAACTCTCATGGATCTGGGCGACTACCGGAAGTGAGACCACCACATGCAGGCCTCTGAAGCTTGAAAGCTGATGTACAAATACCTTACCAAACCATGCTGGAAGACTGGGCAGAACGGCAGGCTATCTGTAAAGCCATTTGGTCATCTCGCCATAACCACAATGAACTCACTCAGAGTCAGCCCCTAGACCTCAAACAAGCCAAAAGTTGGGAAGTCTCCTATAGGGCTCCTGTGAGGTTGGAGACCCCAGCTCAGTCTTAGGGCAAAGCTGCTTGTACGTCCTCCTCCTCCTCGTTGTCCACGAGGGGCAGTGGTGGTGAGCGTGACCCCTCTGGCCCCCACCCAGGCTGATCAAAGAAAGTCTTAAAAAGGGAACAGAAGGTCTCCTGGCCCTTTTATTCTTCTCAATACCATATCGAGTTTCCCAAAAATGCGGTTCATATAGTTCTTTAAAAGTTACATTTGGAAATGGACATTTTTGGTGCAGAACTAAACTCATCCACCCAGTTTCCTGATGTCAAATTGAGAGAGGCATTTAGGATTCCAAAGACAACCAAGGTTCTATGAGGTGGTACTCTTGGTCTGGGGGAATTCCTGCAGAAGCCCATTCCCTGAAATAAACCTCTGCTTCAGAACAGTGGACCATATCCATGGGAATCAAAAATCACCCACCCAGTTTCCTGATGTCAGATTGGACGAGGCCTTTGGCACTTCCTAAGCATTCTGGCTTCTATGTGGTAGTAGCTTGGGTCTGGGAGGAAACCTACGGAATTGGAATTTTAGCAGGCAGAAACCCATTTTTGGACACAGGGGGTTGGAAGCCAGGTTAAGCAAAACTCAGCCTTCCAGTTTCCGGATAACAATTAGGTGGAGGTGTTTGGCGCTTCAGAGACCACCAGGGTTCTTGGTGGTGGAAGCATTGCATATAGGGGAATTCCAATGCCATAGAGAATTTTAGCTGGTATGTTGAGTTGTTCTGTACTGCCAGCAATGTACTGTTGAAGTAGCAATTAGTACTTGTTGTTCTTCCACCTTCAGGAGTCCTACTGCAGATGGGTTTGCCGATAGTCCAGGCAAGGAGTTCAGTTGCTTGATGCCCTCTGTCTCTACAGCAGCTCTTCCAAAAGCCCACCTGAGCCCCTTTGGGTCTTTGAAATACCCATTTGGGAGGAAGGCTATACCCAAAATGCATGCGGCCTCTGGGCCAGTTACAATAGGCTGTTTGTTCCACTCATTTCCGGTCAGGCTCAGGTCAGCTTCTACCAAAGTCAAATCCCGTGATCCCACTGTCACGCCAGCAATAGAAACATATTCTGAGCCCACATGTCTTGAGGGGATTAATACGCACTGCGCATCAGTGTCAACTAAGGCCTCATAATTTTGTGGTTCTGATGAGTCAAGCCAATGAATCCACACAGTCTGAAAAACACAGGTTTGTACCCATGGCGTCTGCCTGGCTAGAGGCCCGGCCCCTCTATGCCTGCTTATCCTTCTTTTCCTGGGCCACCTGAGCTACTTCCTTTTTTGGTAGAACTTCCTCCCTCGGTCTTGCCTTTGCACAATTCACGCACCCATTGTGCCGGAGCAGTAGTAGATTTTCCATGCCATCTCCCCATGTCTTCCCCAACATCACGCCGGAGGAACCACAGCTCAGCTCGTGGAGTGCCATTTTTCTCCCCGTCTGGGGAATGTTAATGTTTGGTACCAGAACCTTTGACCTGTATTGCTGAGATTTGGAGAAATCTCTTGGAGTGTATTGTCCATCTTGTCCTCTAATTTCTGCAGATGTGTTTGTACAGCCGTGATTCTTGCATGTTGGGCCACGCACGGCATCTGCGTGTGCTCAGAGCTTCTTGGCCATATCAAGCACAGTCTCCTCCCTGTCATCTGGCTTCATTGTCGCTAAAGCGGAAGCGTATTCTTGTGGTCCGCGTCATACAAGTTTTCGCCACATCATGGATGTACGTGGTACCAAGCCTGGATTCCTAGTATTTATGTCATCTGAGAAGACACTCTCTGCCACTGCCATTTCTCTCAAGCCTTGAAGCCTTTGTTCCATGGCATTCCACTGGGTCTGTTGCATAGAGAGATCATCGGCACACAGATATCCTTGTGCCACACTTCCCAGGAGCCGTTCCTAGAGATTGTGAGGGTCAGCACCCCTCATCATTCCTTGGTCCATAACTGGATCATGTGACAGGGATCCCAAATGCCTGGCTTCAGTGCCATCCGGAACTGTAGCCTCGCCTGCAGCATCCCAAAGACGGACCCATCAACTAATTCTGGATTCACCAGGTCATCGAGTGTACTCCTTTCTTAGGCCATGAAGGTCCCTCAGGGAAAAGGGTTCAATATTGGCTTCTGGTCTTCTGCCAGCTGCTCAAACTCCTGACTTCTGTCAGCTGCCGATTTTGAGGGTCCATTGCCCAGATCCTCATTGTCCAGCAGCCTGTTGGTTTCAGTTGTGTGTTTTGTCACTGTGGTGACTACCAGCGGCTTAGGCTCACAATCTGTCCCCTGTCACAGACAGGGGAAGATTGGAGCTGCACTTGTGTGGTGTCACAGAAGGCTGAGTCCTGATGGAGCCATGTCTGTGATGTCAGAGACAGGGCAGGCCCAGGGCTGAGGTGTCCCAGACAGGGGAAGATGGAAGGTGCACTTGTGTGGTGTGACAGATGGCAAGTGTGGGGCAGTGAGTGCTGTGCTGTGCCAGAGAGCAGAAGGCTGGGGCTGTCCGTGTCCCATGTTTCAGCCCTGGATGCTGAAGGTTGTGTAAGTGGACAGCAGGCGTGAGGGAAGTTGTGAGATCTGGAGACGGGGCTGAGGTTGGAGGAAGGCTGGTGGCTGAGCTAGTGCTGCAGGCACTGGCACCAAGTGGGCAGAAGGAGGCTTAGCTGTGCATGTGTGGTAGGAGGGCTGCAAAGGCATGTGAGGCTGGTACGGCGTAAGGGCTGCGCTCAAATTTTTTGGCAGCAGGGTGAGTACTTAGGAGATTGTGAGAGGGCATGAATGAAAAGATAGAATGAGAAACGAAAGAAAGAAAGAAAGAAAGAAAGAAAGAAAGAAAGAAAGAAAGAA